>CAUYUJ010006557.1:387500-707500 GCA_963575745.1 Prorocentrum cordatum
TCGGGTCAGAGCGCTGGTCTCTGGCGGCCGTTCGGGACGATCCGGGCACACCCGGAAAGCCCTCGGCGAGGCGCGGCCGCGGGAACGCATCCCGAGGCTGGAAAACCGCCGGGGACCGACGGAGACGTGCGATAGTCTCGAACCTCGAAAACCCTGAACTTCCGACGCCGCCCTGACCTTTCCCCTTGCCTCCCAAGTCCTCCCTCTTATCCCTCACCCCCTGCCTGGCTCCTCCCCCCCCCACGCGCGCGCCACGGGGCGCGCGCGGGGGAGGCGACGAAGGCCGCTCGCGGGCACGCGCGCGGGCGGCTGTGGGAAGAGGAGGAGGCAGAGAACGAGGTGGGGGAGCACCTCGGAAACCTCGCACCTCGGATCCCGCCCTGACGTTGCCACCTCGCGTTGCCCTCTTCTGGGGGCTACTGACCCAGTCAATCCAGTCCTGGGCCAGTCGAGCCTTGCAACATCCTGCAAGATCCGAAAGGATCCTGCACGCAAGCCAGGTCAGAGCACCTCTGGCTCTGCAGGATCCTGCAAGATCCGGCGCTCTGACCGACCCCCGCTTGCACTGACCCCCGTCTCTTGAGCCCCGACCCCAGGCGCTCTGGCCGGAGCCGGGGGCCACCAGGCTCGGCCTCGACGGCGCGGTCTTGCAATCGGGGTGCCCAGCTGTGGCTCGAGGGTGAGCGCGACGGCCTGGGGCTGGTCAGGACGAGGAAGATGTCATGATAGCTACGGCGGGTTGGTGCGGCGTCGACGCGCGCCAAGGTTTTCGACACCGCGTCAAGCGTTCAACCTTGAATCGATGATCGCGGCCCCGATTGTTCAAGGCTGAATTCCGTCGGGTCCGTGGCGTTGCCGTGCCCATCGGTGCGCCCGCGTAGTTCTGTCGTGTCGAGTTCAACCTTGAACGCTTTCGCGGGTGTCGCGGGTGCGCCATCGCCGCACGGACTTACCTTAGGTGGCTATGCGGCCAGGCATGGGAGCTTCCCGCAGTCGCAAGGACGCCTAGTTGTTGAAATGATCTGAAACAACTACCCTGAACAAATCTGTGTGTGGAGCAAAAGCGTCCTTGCTTGGCCACCTCATGATTGGACTGGCGCAGGACACTCTCCAGGATTTCCAATATATCTACGTAGCGTTAGGTCGGGCATGTCCCCCCATATTTGGGAGGGAAATAAAACATGTCAAACCGATTACAAAATTATAGAAAAATAACAGAAGATTTGTCCCCAGACTATTTCTTGACTTTCTGATTTTTTTACTGTAGAGGGACATGCCCGATTTAAACGCAGCGGCAATCGTTTCTGGAGCCATTGCGGAGCACTAGGGGATCGGGGAAATCTGGGCGAGTGCTCGATGATGACAGCCTGGATAAGACTGCGAACATCTTCGGACTGTGGCAGCCTTCTTGGCCGATGTCATGCAGGTGCTCTTGTTGCAGGAACCGCGAAGACCGACGGAGAGGGGGGGGCATAAGCCAAGTAACTACCGAATTCTCCTCCTTCTCCTTCTGGTTGCTCTTTGTCCTCCTTCTCCTGTTTTATCCTCCACCTTTCTCCCTCCTCCAATCTCCCTCTTCCTCCCTCTTCCTGCTCCGCCTTCTCTATCCTCCCCCATCTCCTCCTCGCCTTCCTCCTGCTCGATGCCATGCTTTGGTATGCTTTCCTCGTTCTGAGCCCGCTCCGTCGGCAATGCCGCCGCTGAAAAGCGAAGCTCGTCCTCGTCTTGCTGCTCCTGCTCCTGCTCCTCCCCTGGAACTGGGATCGCCTGCCATGAGGCTCAACCTGCTCTTGCTCCGCTTCGTCAATTTTCTCTGGGCCGGGTCGTCCGGCACCAGGCCGTGCACGGCCACGAAGAGGCCGTCCACGAGCCTCTCGCGTGGGGGCGCGAGCGCTGGTGGAAAGAGCTCGTCCTCCCCCGCCCCTCCCATGCCACGTCGCTGTACTGCACGGGTTGCGCGCAAGTCGCATGCATATGCGGTTAGTACTCGCAGCCGTCTGGAGCCCTCGCGACTGCGCCGGTGCATTCCTGCCAAGGCTGCAATCCACAGCTGGGCCGTTTCACTGCCATCACGCTGCTCTGAGAAATCAGGTCATCTCTGGGTTCTTCGCAGGCCACAAACGTTCTGCCCGATGTCGCCAGTGTCGTGGCTACCAGGTACGGCGGGGTCGACTTACTCAATCGGCTCTGCAACGCTGGTAATGGGCAAGTTGTTTTCATCGGCATGCTTACGTCATTCACTGACGATATTGCAAGAAAGCGGGATCTTGCCTCACAACCAAAAAAACGTAGATCCACCCGGCAATACAACTTCTTCACGGAACCGCTACGCATCGAGAATCGAATGCCGGGGCAAACAGAACAGACTGCGAGGCTCGTGCTCCAGCAACAGATGCCAATGCTGAGCTCCTCGGTCCCAGCCGCAGTTCCAGTGGAGCTTTCGATTTCCAGCCTCCAAGGCTACAGTTGTACGTCCTGCTTCTTACTGCAATTTGTCACCGATCAGCGCGGGGGGGGGGGGGGGGAAAACCACCTTGGTTACAACAGCCTCCCTGAGGTTCTCAGAATTCCCCAGGGGGCCTGGGCCGCGTAAAACTATTAGACTTGCGTCCTCGGGGCCATGTTCCTTTCAGACCATACCAGATACGCACTCCCGAAGCTGGAATCTTTGGATCTTCCACTAGACTCTCGCCCCCGTGACCGGATTGCCTTGTAAACAGGACGCCAGATTCCCGCCCCAGTTGCCAGATTCACGCAGGTTAGTCTTAGGTCGGGCCTGTCCCCCTACAGGGGGACTTTGGACGAAAAATAAAACATATCAAACAATGCGCAAAAGATGCATAGCCGTACTCAAAAAATAGTTCCCGGACTATTGTTTGACTAATTTTTGTCTATTCCTCCTGTAGGGGGACAGGCCCGACTTCAGGTTACTTACGCCAAACTCGTGCTCCCGAGGACGCGACCTCACAAGAACTACGCTCGGCTCGCGCTCCCTGAGCCGGAGTCATTGCAAATGGCGCTCGCGCTCCCGAGGTCCGAATCCATGATAAATCAGCCGGCCCTTCGGCGCGTGTGAGGCGTCGTCTTCGCCGACGTCGCCACCAGGCCCCAAGAAATTGAAGAACAAAGACAAGGACGGTCCTAAAGAAGTCGAAGTCGATTCCCTTCCGTTTTTCACGTCCCTGACGGGGGGGTACACAAGGGGATGGGGTGGGAGGTGGGGGGTTGGGTGTGGGGTCAAGGGTCAGAATGCCGCCCCCCCCCCAAATCCCAGCGGGTCTTGGGGGGGGTCACCAGCGGGGTTCCCAAGGAAGGTGCCGCCTGTTGTGGTGGGGGGGGGAGTCCCAGGTCAGAATACCACCCTGCAGTCCCCAAATCATCGATTCCCGAACAAAAATCCAGTGAAGACCGACGCTGCCGTTCGTTAGCGACTTCGCGATGAAATCCAGTACCGGTCGCGATCGGTCGCGATCGGTGGCGGATCGGTAGCGGATCGGTCGCGAAATGTCCCCGAGGGGTCGCGATCCGTAGTGATCTGTCGCGATCGGTAACGATCACATCGGTGTCGGTCGCGATCGGTCCCGATCGCAACCAACACTGATCTGACAACGATCTGACGTCAGACCACTGTCAGATCGCAATGTTTGTCGCGAAAGGGAGCACGGGTGCATCACCGTCATCAACCGCATCATCACCATCACCATCACCTTCGCCATCAGCGCCATCAACACCATCAGCATCAACATCAGCAGCAGCATCATCAGCATCATCGTCATCATCGTCAACATCGTCACCATCATCATCATCATCATCATCATCATCATCATCATCATCATCATCATCATCATCATCATCATCATTATCATGATCGTCATCACCGTCATCATCGTCATCATCATCAGCATATTCACCTTCAGCAGCATCAGCATCGTCGTCATCACCGCCACCATCAACACCATCGTCATCATCATCGGCATCATCGGCCTCATCGTCATCATCGTCATCATCGTCATCATCGACATCATCGTCATCATCGTCATCATCGTCATCAGCATCATCATCATCATCATCATCATCATCGCCTGCATCATCAGCTTCATCATCATCAGCAGCAGCATCATCAATAGCATCATCATCCTCATCCTCATCCTCATCCTCACCCTCATCCTCATCCTCATCCTCATCCTCATCACAAAGACCCAAGGGGTCCACGCCGCGGGCACGGGTCCCCCGAGGCGCCGGGGAGGCCACAGCGCGGGGAATGGGGACGCAGATGCATGACGTTGTTTCTCGGTGCTCCGAAGTCCCAGGGGGGGCGGCACTAGGTCAGCCCCCCTCCATCCTCCTTCCGCCCCCTCGCCCATTTGCCCTCGCCCATGTCGGCGCACCCCTCACACGGATCGCGCGCACATGGGGAACGCTCAACGACTTTGTGTCCCTAGGTTTTTCCGTAACCATTTCGGCCCAAGGAGGTTCCTCGAGGCCCCCAAGATGCCCTTCCTTTCCCCTTTGCAGTATTGGGTGACGGGCCTCCATGCAGCGCAGAACGTGGCCAGAGTGGAGTGTCAGCCGCAACCATCGCTGGCGCTACAGCGAGGAGTCCCGCACCTTCACTTTGGAGTGGAGTCCGTGGTACTACCTACGACCAGTACTATGACAAGGACACGAACACCTACGACTGGGTGATCTGGTACTGCGAGGGCGTGCGATCTACAGAGGTTGAGCTGATTCTAGCTCATTAACTCCTCCAGCGCCAATTCTTCCAGCTCCTCCAACTCTTCCTGCTCCCGTCCTTGCACCAGCTCTTCCAACTCTGCTAGCTCTTCCAGCTCCAACTCTTCCAAGCCCCTTTTGACGGCCAGCTCCAGCGTTCCCAGGCGTCTTTTCGCTTCGCGGCATCTTTCAGGCCGACACAGGCCGCGCGAAGCCCTCTAGAAGTGGCAGTGACCGTGTCCCACGAAGCCGCCCCAGCATCAACATATGGTTGTGGTTGTGATGGCGATGGTACGTACGATGGTGATGACGATGATGATGGTGGTAGTGATGACGACGACGACGATGATGATGATGGTGATGATGCAAAAATGATGATGATGTTGATGGTGGTGGTGGTGGTGGTGGTGGTGATGATGATGATGATGATGATGATGAGGCTGGTGATGATGGTGATGTGGGTTTGGATTGTGGCAGCGACGACGGTGCCAACGGCGCGGAACGCGAGGAGAAAAGGAGGGGCCCGATCATTGGATACTGGAGCTTTCCGGTCGCGACATCGATTTGGAGTGCCGATCGGCCGCTACGGATCGCGACCGGGTGTCCAATCCGCCGGCCCCCTTGCGGGGCCATCATGCTGCGAGGATTAAGCTCGCTGCTCCCTGCACCAGTTCCAGCTTCCAGTTTCCATTGTTACAATACTGTTTTCTGCTTCCTACTGTAAATTATTACTGTCCGCGCAAGGGTTGGGAGCCGAAAACCACCCTGGTTAGTGTCCCCCGGGCGGGTTCTCAGAATTCCCGGGGGGTAAAATTAACACCCCTCACGCAGATCGCAGGGTCAGGTCCAAAAACAGAAAGGATTTGCCACATTTCTCAAATTCGGTGGCACCCCTCACGCAGATCGGCGGGGTCAGGGTCCAAAAACATTGGAGATTTGCCACATTTCTGAAATTCGGTGACGCCCCTCGCACAGATCGGTGGGGTCAGGGTCCAAAAACACCGGGGATTTGCCACATTTCCGAAATTCGGTGGCACCCCTCACACAGATCGGCGGGGTCAGGATCTACAAAAACACATGGGATTTGCTACATTCCTGAAATTCGGTGGCGCCCCTCAAACGGATCGGCGGGGTCAGGGTCCAAAAACACCGGGGATTTGCTACATTTCTGAAATTCGGTGGCACCCCTCAAGCAGATCGGCTGGGTCAGGGTCCAATAACACAAAGAATTTGCGGCATGTTTAAAACTCGGTGGCACCCCTCACGCAGATCGGCGGGGTCAGGGTCCAAAAACATAAAGAATTCGCCGCGCTTCTGAAATTTCTGGGCACCAATCACGCAGATCGGCGGGTCAGGGTCCAAAAACATTTGGAATTTCCGAAATTTCTGAAATTCGGAGGCACCCCTCACGCAAATCTGTGGCCCGATTCGAGCCGGAGCGCTCCGGGAGCGGCCCGACGAGCACTCCGCGCGAACTGGCACGAGAGGGCCGCCCGAAATTGGGCCGGGGGAACGTACCGGAGCCCAAACCATATTAAATAATAAAGAAAATGTATGTCGGGAGCCGTGTTTGTGGAGCCACTGACATGTGCAGGGTCGGCCAGAATCTGCCAGATTTGCCCGGATCGACAACGGCGTCGGCAGGCCCGAAATCCAAGCCCAGGCGCTCCCAGGCGCTCCCAGGCGCGCCCGAGCGCTCCGTGCGAGCCGGAGGGCCCCTGGAGCGGTCCGACGAACACTCCGTGCGAGCTGGCACGAGCGGGCCGCCCGAAACTGGGCCGGGACGTACCGGAGCCCAAAACCATAAGAAAATATGCAGTGGAAGCCGTTTTTGTGGAGCCACTGACATTGTGCCGGGTCGGCCAGAATATGCCAGATTTGCCAGACTCGAGCGCGGCGTCGGCAGGCCCGAAATCCAAGCCCAGGCGCTCCCGGGCGCTCCCAGGCGCGCCCAACCGCACCGTGCGAGCCGGAGCGCCCCCGGAGAGGCCCGACGAGCACTCCGTGCGAGCTGGCACGAGCGGGCCGCCAGAAATTTGGCCAGGGACGTGCCGGAGCCCAAAACCATATTAAATAATAAAGAACATGTGTGTTGGGAGCCGTTTTTGTGGAGCCACGTTTTTGTGGAGCCACTGACATTTTGCTGGGTCGGCCAGAATCTGCCAGATGTGCCAGGACTCGAGCGCGGCGTCGGCAGGCCCGAAATCCAAGCCCAGGCGCTCCCAGGCGCTCCCAGGCGCGCCCAACCGCACCGTGCGAGCCGGAGCGCCCCCAGAGCGGCCCGACGAGCACTCCGTGCGAGCTGGCACGAGCGGGCCACCAGAAATTGGGCCGGGACGAACCGGAGGCCAAAACCGTATCAAATCATACAGAAAATGTGTATTGGGAGCCGTTTTTTGTGGAACCACTGACATTTTGCCGGGTCGGCGAGAATCTGCCAGATTCGCCAGGATCGAGCGCGGCGTCGGCAGGCCCGAAATCCAAGCCCAGGCGCTCCCAGGCGCGCCCAAGCGCTTCCAAGCGCTCGGCCTGCGAGCAGGAGCGCCCCCGGAGCGGCCCGACGAGCATTCCGTGGGGGCCTGCACGAACGGGGGCGCTTCCGGAGCGGCCCGACGCGAGCGGGAGCGCTTCTGCAGCGGCCAGACAAGGCGCTCCAAGGATTTGCCACATTTCTGAAATTCGGTGGCACCCCTCACGCAGATCGGCGGGATCAGGGTCCAAAAACACAGAGGATTTGCCACATTTCTGAAATTCGGTGGCACCCATCACGCAGATCCGTCGGGTCAGGGTCCACAAATATAAGGGATTTGCCACACGTCTGAAATTCGGAGGCATCCCTCACGCAGATCGGCGGGGTCAAGGTCGAAAAACAAATACGTCCCGACACTGCTTCACGGCAAAGCCAAAGCCTCATGACTTCGCTCTTCCATGGCCCATTCTCCGAGAGAGGGGGCCGGCGGCAGGGGGCGAAGCCCTTACGGATAATATGGCAGAGGATACGGGGGGGGAGTGACAGGGAGGAAGCTGATGAGGTGCTTGCGGCGCTCGCATCGTCTAGCCGCTTGGGCCCAACAATTCCCCACCCCCTTGAACGAACAGAGACCGCCCCCCCAGCCGAGATGGCGCCCCCTCCCCTTCCCCCCGCGGGGGGGCTGCGCCGCTTGCGGCTGGCGCGCCGGGGGAAGCGTTTCTGGCCCACGTTGAGGAGGAGAGGGTGCGGTGTTTGTTCGTTTTGGGGCAAGACCGCTTCCTCAACGACGACCACGCCGCGCATGGGCCGTCCTTGGCGGCCTGGTACCGCTAATGGCCGACTTCAAGACGCGCCCAACCCAAGCCCCCTACTGTACTTGCCCCCATGACTCTCCCCCCTGCCCCGGTGCGCACGCGCCCCCCCTAGGTGGAGGCGATGCTTCGGGCGAGCGCCGGCAGCGACCTCCCCTTCGTCACGCTCCGCGCGGCGTGCGAGGTGGTGCGGGCCGAGAACCGCTCGGCCGAGAACCTCTGGGCCGAGAACCTCAGGGCCGACAACCGCTGGGCCGAGAACATACGGGCCGAGAACCTATGGGCCGAGAACCCGTGGGCCGAGAACTAATGGGCCGAGAACCCCTGGGCCGAGAACTAATGGGCCGAGAACCTCTGGGCCGAGAGTCTATGGGCCGATAACTTATGGGCCGAGAACCACTGGGCCGAGAACATGTTGTCTGATAACCTATGGGACGATAACCTCTGGGCCGAGAACCGATGGGCCGATAACCTATGGGTCGAGAACATATGGCCGAGAACCTATGGGCCAACAAACGAACATACTGCTGCAAGCGCGGTGGCGGACTTTTCTGGAACCAGCTAACATGATCTCTCGGTTCATTCACGAGGACATGAATTCGTTCGTGTCCGCCTGGCATCCCATGCGCCTCAGGAGTGTGAAATTTGGCAGAGCATGGCGCTGGAATTTGCGCTCGTGCTGAAGTCGCACAAAGTGTCTCTTGTGAGAGGTGGCTGAACTTCTGATGACCAGCTCGGATACTCCTAGGCGCATAGCGTCCGATGGCTCATTCGAACCATGTTCACGTGCGCCTGACGGGCGAACGACATTTTCAAGTTGCGCCTGCGCAGCTCGACGCCGTGGCAAATGCTCCCCGGCCCCGATTTCAGTCGGTACTGCCATCCAGCTGCCTGCGGCAGACCCCGCCGCCGCAGCAGGCGCGAGCCCATCGGGACACAGCGCAGCCGACGCGCAGACGCGAGCCCATCGGAACACAGCGCAGCCGATGCGCAAGCGCGCAGAAGCTGTGTTCTGATGGGCGGGCTCGCGCCTGCGCGTCAGCTGCGCTGTGCTCCCTTGGGCTCTCGCCTGCGCGTCGGCTGCGCTGTGTTCCCATGGGCTCGCGCCTGCGCGGTGGCTGCGCTTTGTTTCCGATGGCTTTTGAGCTTTGTTCCGTAGAGGTCGCCGGCCCACTGGGAGGAGCTGACCCATGCCATCGGAACAAAGCGCAGCCAACGCGCAGGCGCGAGCCCATCGGAACACAGCGCAGCCGACGCGCAGGCTCGAGCCCATCGGAACGCAGCGCAGAACAAAGCGCAACGGCCATCGGAACAAAGCGAAGCCAACGCGCAGGCGCGAGCCCATCGGAACACAGCGCAGCCGACGCGCAGGCGCGAGCCCGTCGAAACACAGCGCAGCCGACGCGCAAGCGCGCAGAAGCTGTTCCAATGGGCTCGCGCCTGCGCGTCGGCTGCGCTGTGTTCCCATGGGTTCGCGCCTGCGCGTCGGCTGCGCTGCGTTCCGATGGCCTACAAGAAACACGGAAGAATTCTGACCCGCGGCAACAGGGGAGCACGCTGACGCGCCCACTCCGCGCAGGCTCGGTGGTGGACTCCGACTCCGACTCCGACGACGATTCCGACTCCGACGACGTCCTTCGACGACAACTCCGACTCCGACTTAGTCGACTACGACAACGGCGACGACAACGACGACTCCGACTCCGACAACGACGACGGCGACGACAACTCCGACTCCGACGACGACGCCTCCGACTCCCGATGACGATGATGACGATGGTGATGAGTGATCCAGTCAGGGCGTTGACCTAAGGAACCCTGAATAAGGAACGAGGCCCCTTTCATCCACAAATTAACTTTCGATCTCCCATCAACCACCTACGGAAAACTGAAGGCAAACTGTATAACAATCAAGGACCACCGAGCCCCTCCCCAACGAAAAGGGTTCCTTCGTCAGCGCCCCGACTGTATGGTGACGACGGACTGCCCAAAAGGTGCCCACACTCTGAAGATAACAGCAGCATCTGCTCTGGCCCAATCCCGCGAGTATTGCGTCCCTTGCCACTAGACCGAGTTGCACAGGTTTGCCCCGCTCCAGATGGCTCACATATGGCCCAAAAATGGGCCAAGGTGGTCCTCAACTTCGCCCAAACTGGTCCCACATGGCCTCCAAGACGGCCCAAGAGATTAAGATTGCTCCAAGTTCGCCCAAGAATCTTCCAAGACGGCCCAAGACTGCCCCAGAGGCCCCCGAAAGGCTTCAAAGGCGGCCCAAGAGGCTTCCAAGAGGTACTCCACGAAGGCCCGAAGAGGTCCAAAATTATTGCTTTCTGTGGTTTTTGGCGGATTTTGGCAGAAGCTTCTGTTCGGCCTTCCGACGGCCCAAGACGGTCCAAGAGGTCCCCAAGATCGCCCCAAGGTGGCCACAAAGGTCTCCAAGATGGCCCCCGGACGGCCCAGAAGCCTTTGAGAAGGCCCCCGGCCCCCCGAGGGCCCCAAGACTGCCCATGAGGCATCCAAGACGCCTGAGATGTCCTCCAAGACGGCCCTGAAGCGCCCCAAGAGGGCAACATGTCGTGAGAGGCATCCAAGACGGTTTCCGACGGCGTCAGACGGCCCGAAGACGGCCAAAGCGGCCCCAAACAAGACCCCAGAGGCACCCACGAGGCCCACGGAGGCCCCCAAGAGGTCTCCAAGAGGGCCCCGGGAAGCTCCCAGCAGACCCCAAGAGTGCCCCCAGAGGCTTCCGAGAGGTGTCCTCCTCCTTCTCCTCCTCCTCCTCCTCCTCCTACTTAATGTTCCTTCTTCTCCTCATTCTCCTCTTCCTCACGTGTTCCCCTAAAGATTTCAATGCAGCTGGGGGAACACATGGTCCGATAGCTCCAGACCAACTTTCGGACACATAGGCGCATCGAAAAAGAAAGGGGGCGACGGTGATTCTCAGTAGGCGTCTTCGATAAAGGACAAAACGAAATGGCATAGACATAAACGTTTGGAAGTCCGTGCGGTTTTCATGGAACGGCGCTGGGCCGGCGAAGCGCGCCAGAGTCGGCGCCAGAGGCTCCGCCAGGGGGTTCCAGCGCAAATCCAACAAATGGGCGCAAACCTCCGAAAGTCAATGTTTATGAAATTGGTGTTCTTCGAGTCCCCACCTTTTGCTGCGGAACCAGTACTGCACAGACTGCATCACGACGCGGGTCGCGACCAGGCACGCCTGCTGGGTCTGGCAAGGAAGGCGCACACACGCAGGAGGGGCGTGTCTGTCTCGGAGATGGGGGCGTGCGGACAAGTCGAATCCAAGAGATGGGCAGGTCCGATGCCGCGGAAGACTGGGCGCGGGAGAAGCAAGGCACCACATACCGACGCGACAAATCGAAGATCACGCCAGGATAAGGTCGGGCATGTCCCCCTACAGGCGTATTTGGGACGACAAATGAAAATAGCCAACAAGTATTCAAACATCATCACAACTAGTCGAAACATCGTCTCCAGATTATTTCTTTATTGTCTTTAACTATTCCTCCTGTGGAGGGACAGGCCCGGCTTAACGCCAAGAGCTCCCGGCTCGAGACGGCCTGCCACCGCGGACGACGGTCGAGCACCTCCTCCAACCCGAGCTGATCCGACAAATCGTACAGCTTATCGAGCAGACGGTGGTGAAGAGTATCGTCGGCGGTGCCTGACACAGCAGGGGCCCGTCCACAAGAGACCCTCCACAAGAAACCCAACCCTGGGACCCCAGGGCGTCTCTTGACATTTGGCGTGGGAACGTCGTGCTGTCCATCGCAAAACCATCGAAACCCAAGAAACCCAGGGCACCCTGGAGGCAAGCATCGTGTTTCTTGGCATGGGTCTCCATTGTGTGGACCTGAGGGATGGTGCCCAGGGACGGAGACCTTAAACACTGAACGCTCGACTATGCGCTTCATATCCTTAGCCAGGTAGACGTAAGACTCGAGCTCAAACTTGTCTGAAGGGGCCGCCAGACAAATTACGAAATCTCGCCTGAAACGTGGCGCGAACTCCTTGTGCAAACATCGCAAAAGAACTGAACCATTAAATCCACACCCAGACCGTCACAAAGTGGCGGCAAACGGAAAACTCGAGTCCCTGCAAACTCGAGTCTTACATGTAGAGGAACAAAAACAACATAACCATACAACTTTTGGAGGTCTACGCGGATTTCTTGGATCCGCCCTGGACCCCCCTCCCTGGCGTGCGGAGCGAGCCAGGTGCGGCGCTGTAGGCGCTGCCAGGAGGCCCAGCGCGGATCCAAGAAATCCAAGCGGACCGTCGAGAGCTTATGATCATGATGATTTTGTGCCTCGACGCATGCCCCTGCCTTAGGGAAGGGAAGGCCACACGAACATAGATTGGGGTACGGATATATCGAGAATCTCTGGGATCAGGCGGCTCTGGAAAATGTCTCGGGCGCCGCGGCCTTCTCAAATCGTTCCGGAACGCTCTGAGAGCGTTCCGGAACGCTCTGGAAAGATTTATCCTCGTCTTAGCCCCGTCCGATCAGGGCCTCATCCCTCAGGATTCCATCTTTGGAGCCACCAATCTGGAGTCGATCGAGCGGGCCAGCAACCCGGGGCGACGCAAGCCCGCGGGAGCAAGAGGGCGAGAGGCACAACGGGGAAGGGGTGGGCGCGGGCCGGGAATGCGCAGGGACGAAGGAGGGGATGCACTGGCGACTCCTCATGGGTTCCGAGACCACCTCGCGTTGCGTACGAATGGTTCGCGCGGCGCCGGCACGCGCGAAGGTGTTTGACACCGCGTCGATCGTTCAACGTTGAATCGATCGCGGCCCCGATCGTTCAAAATTCAATTCCGTCGGGTCCAGTGGCGTCATCGTGTCCATCGATGCTTCAACGTCGCAGAACTCAACTTTGAAAGTCTTCGCCAGCGCCGCCAGCGCGCCATCGCCGCATGAACCTACCGAAACAAATCACGACAATCAATGTTCTCCTATTTTCGACCTCTGGGGGCCCTTGCCTGGCCTCGGGACCGTCAAACAACGACTCAGGATGAGAAACCGGTCCTGGGGAAGGAGTCCAGACCTCTGGGGGTCGACGTTGTGACAAAATCGCGACGTCAAGGGTCTGTGTACGGGCAAGTTCGTGCCGTGACGACTCCTCTGGGCTTGCTTTTGAGACCGCGTGGATCGTTCAACTCTGGTCGATCACGGCTCTTCGATTGCACAAGTCGTTGCATACCGACCAATTCTTGGCTGGTGGCATTCAACCTCGAACGCCCGCGCTGGGGTCGCCGCCGCGTCGACACGGTACTCATCCGCAGTATCTGGAGCAACGGTAGTATTAATCGCGCGTGAGAGTGAGGTCGACCATGGATGAGAAAAAGTGGCCCTCTCTCTCCTCTCGACCACAGGGGTGGGCATGCAGCCAGGGATCGGGTTGGGCGTGGCTGGGCTGTGGCGATGAGGAGTCAAGGAGGACGGAGGCGAGGACGGATCAGGATCAGCGGGCTGTTGGAGCGCTTCGAAGCAGGAGGCCCCGTATGGGCAGAACCAGGTCTGCGGCGTAGTGCACATGTCCACTGCGTGAAGGGGATGGCGCAAGTCCTGCCGATGTCTCTCAGGGAGGCCCAAGTGCTGTCCCTCAGGGAACCACAGTCAAGGAAGTATTGCCGAAGGAGCTCAACCATCCGCCTGGCAGAATCTGACCATCGCGCGGCGGTGAGCTGTAGCGTAGCGGAGCCGTCAGAGCTCCCGCGGGACGGTGCGCCACAGGGAGGGGCGCCCGTGCTAATGCCATATGCTTCAGCGTCTTGAGGCCGAGTTGGGACGCGTTGCGACGGAGGAGGGAGAGAGGGAGCGGGTGGGGGAGTGTAGCGGTCGGAAGCTGGACGGGATCCGAGCCGATCGGCGATCGTGAGCGGGCCCTCCCCAAACATGCGAAGTCCTGATATTTTCAGGACGGCGTCCCTGAAGTCCCGACCCTTTCCCCGGGACCAATTTTTCATCCTCAGTCGTTTTTTGACGGTCCCGAGGGCCGGTAAGGGCCCCCAGAGGCCTAAAATAGCCACAACCTTCGCGTCCTGATTTTTCCACGACGCGATCATGTACGGGCCGGTGTCCATGTACGAAGAGGGCCTGATCCCCGCGTGGCCCGCTGGTCGAGGACCGCCCTCCAGCTCGGCGGGGCCCGGCGTGCCGAGCTCGGCGCGGCCGCCGGCGTGCTCGCCCCCATGGGGCTGCCGTCGAACCCCTCCCAGGGCTGCCTGCCCTCGGCAGGGCTCTGGGGGCGGCTGGAGGGCCGTGGGCGAGGGGAGACGGGCGCGTTCCACTACTCGCAAAGTAACTACTCGCAAATGGCCTGGGTCCCCCTGGGGGATCTCCGACACATTACAGCAGAACAGACATGTGACTTTCGGACGTTTGCGAGTGGGCACTTTGCGAGTAGTGGGACGCGCTCGGTGAGAGGGGTCGCGACCATCACTCGAGGGGCGTGAAGCCTCGGCGGGGATGGCGGGGCGGGAACCAGCCTGCGGGAAGTAGAGTTGAGCAAGGACCAGCCGTCTCGGCACTCCTGTAGGCATACCAGGGATGCTTCGTAGAACACCAAAACGTTCTAAGAACAAAAACTATGTTCTGATAACATAAACCCGATGCGTTTAAACACGACAGTCTCAACAAGACATGTTATTCAAACAGCTCGTGAGAGCCACAAAAAGGTTCTTCTTCCATAGGCAAGCCAGAACGCTTCGCCACTGCTCGATCGGAGGGGAACTGGCCGAGAAAAATCCCGTTCAGGAAGTCCATCTGGGCCACCGCGGGCGGGCCGACCGCCCGCGTCGAGCACAGGCGTCCCAGGCCCCCAGGCCCTGCCGAGCGACGACTGCTCTCGGCTTGGACAAGAGACTCGCCATCGCTCGAACGTCAATTCCCTGTGCATGTTCTGGTTTCGTGCGCGGTCTCTTGTTGCTCGATTCTCCAGGATGCTCCTCCATCGACCCCGCCGAGGAACAGTGCACACGCCCTAGCGATGCCAGGAGAGAGTGGGGATGCGGGCCCCCGGCAAGGCCCTCCTGGAGGAGGATCCTGGATGGAGGTCCGGCGCCCATGGGGACCAGGACCGCCTCCCCGTCCGCCGCGCCGGGTCCACCCGCAGCGCGGTCGGGCTGACGGGGGGCCTGGACACCCGAGGGGCACGGGCCGCGGCAGTGCCCTCGGGAGCCGACACGCCGCGCGCCTCCCCGCGCTCTCTCTCCGCCCGGGGGCTGCCCGCAACGGGCACGGGCGAGGGCACGGCCTCCGTCTCCCGAGGAGCGGCCGGGGGGCCTGCATGCCACCCCGAGGGGCCGAGAGGAGCCGTGCCCGTGAACCTCGGCAGTGGACCGTAGTCGTCCTGAGGCGCGGGTGCACGGTTTCTTCCGGGGCCGTAGGCGATCCGAGGAGGAGGAGGAGGAGGAGGAGGAGGAGGAGGAGGAGGTGCAGGACGGGGAGGGGAGGTGCAGGAGGGGGAGGGGGAGGAGGAGAAGGAGGAGGAAGAGGAGGAGGAGGAGGAGATGGAAGAGGAGATGGAAGAGGAGGAGGAGGAGGAGGAGGAGGAGGACCAGTGTAAAACCAAGAGTAATCCATGATGTTGGAAGTAATCCTCCCTCCAAACTCCCTCTTCATAGGCCCCCTACAACGGTTCATTTCCATCGAGAGAACTGCCTCGTTGGAAGACAACCCTTTGAAGATCCTGAAGCATGCAAACACTATTCTCGGGATTTTAACGCCCCGTATCAACCTGACTGCTCTGTCTTGACGATCTGGAATCGTGCCAGAGCGCCATTTTTGGGACTTCAACAGTGCGAACCAACATAATTGTTGCACCCGCATAATCCTGCATCCTTCCAAAACAATCTTTCTGGTACGTTGGTGAGCATTTTTTTATTCTGGGTTCCGGCTTTAGGCGCATGGGGGGGAGGGGGGGGGGGTCCGGCTCTCGGCCCGTAGTCAATGCCTCCGATTGAATCATGTGGGGAATCCTGTGGGAGATGCCGATGAGGGAATCCTAGGGGGGACCCCCCATGGAGGAATCGCGCAGCGGCTGCGCGGGGCTGCGCCAAGGCTATGCGTGATTTGGCAAGCCTGTGCCAGAATTGCTAGGGATCACCTATTCATGATTCCACGAGGCCGTCGCTGGCATAACAGGGGAGGGCCCAGCCGGAGGCATGCTTTCTGGCGATCGGGTCCGGCGCCCCTGAGCCCTTTCGTTGTGGTTCCAGAAGAGTAGCACGATAAAATGCGCACAGTTGCACACATCAGCGATTCGAGTTTCTACCGGGGGAGGGGGGGGGGGCGCCGGCCCCTGTAGTTCGTCCGATCGATTGAAGCAGGTGCCAAAATCAGCCCGGAACTTCTCTACGGGGGGGGGGGGAGGGGGGGGGGAGGGGCGTTCCGCCGAAAGCAAAAACAAATAATAAAAGAATGCTCACTTGATCATGGGAATCCGTGAAACTCTTGCAAAGTTTGAAAACGAAGGTGCGCGGCGCTAAGGCGAGAACCAAAGTTTGAAAAAGAACCGCCCTCAATCCGTGAAACTCTTGCGAATTTTGAAAACGAATGTGTGCGGCGCTAACACGAGAACCACATTTTGAAGACCACCCGACCTCAATACGTGAAGCTCTTTACAATGATTAAAACGAATGTGTGCGGCGCTAAGGCGAGAGCAACATTTTGAAATTGGCCCGCCCTCCATCTGTGAAGCTGCTGTCACGAAACGTCCAGTCCGCCCTAAAAACTGGCTCCGGGGTACGACAGGGAGGAGTTATCTATAAGGAGAAGGAATGGAGGAGGAGGAGGAGGAGGAAGAGGAGGAGGTGGATGAGGAGGAGGAGGAGGACGGGTCGCCGAAGCCCTTCGGAGAAACCCTCCAGGCGCGGGTCGGGGCGTTTTCACACGGATTCCAAGTTTGTCCTCTTGTACAAGGCACACGTGCTCTTTTCGTCGAATACAGGACCTCTGCACTCTCGCCTCGGACTCTCTTCTCGAGTGCATCCGTCCTTTCTGCGGATTGGCGATATTTCCGACGAAAAGTCCTTGTCGAGCGCCGTGCCGCCCATCGTCCGATTTGTGCCTCCACTAGTGGAGAGGTCGTTCCAGGGCAGTCTCCGGGCCAAGCCGAAGCTTCAAGCCGTTGAAGAATGACCGACGCAGCGCGCGCACAGGCCAGGTAAGAGAGAAGTCACTCACGCGATGCAGCACAGGCCCCAAACCCGCCAGAACTAGGACGACAAGGGGCCAGCAAGACATTCGGACGCCAGAAATGGATACGAACAAAAATGGGGACGATGGCCAACAACAAGTGTTGTCCAAAACCGGCAGCGGCCGCCGTTGGGCGGGTGGCCTCTTTTTTCAAATGGACAACGACCGCGGCCTCGCTGACAGCAAACCCCGTTCAGAATGAGCAAGATCTGCTGCTGGACTTTGCACGCACTGTTTCCGTTACCCATTTCGCGATCGTCCCGAAAACAAAGGCAAGGGGAGCAAAGCAAGGTGAGCGTTTTTCCCCTAACAGCTAGCTGAACGGGGTGCTGTTGTGATAGAAACTAACTCCGGCCGCGGGGAAGGGGAGCAGAGACATCCTCACAAAAATCTGATGGTTCGGGCCGTTTCGCTTGAGACATCCTCACAACTGTCGTTTCTGAGTTGGCCAGGATTGGCCGTTTCGCCTGAGACATCCTCGAAACTCTGAGCTCCCAGATGCCGCGCGAGAGGTGGTCCGGGCCGTTTCGCTTGAGATATCCTCGAAACTCTGAGCCCCGAGGTGCCGTGCGAGAGGTGGTCCGGCCCGTTTCACCTGAGACATCCTCGCAACTCCTGGCTCCGAGATGACGCTTGCGAGGTGGTCCGGCGCGTTTCGCCCGAGACATCCTCGAAACTCTGAGCTCCCAGATGCCGCGCGAGAGGTGGTCTGGCCCGTTTCGCCTGAGACATCCTCCAAACTCAGAGCTCCCAGATGCCGCGCGCGAGGTGGTCTGGCCCGTATCGCCTGAGACATCCTCGAAACTCTGAGCTCTGAGATGCCGTGCGCGAGGTGGTCCGGCGCGTTTCGCCTAAGACATCCTCGCATCTCTGAGTTCTGAGATGCCACGCAAGAGGTGGTCCAGCCCATTTCGCCTGAGACATCCTCGTAACTCTGGGCTCCGAGATGCCGCGCAAGAGGTGGTCTGGCCCGTTTCTCCTGAGACATCCTCGCAACTCTGAGCCCTGATATGCCGTGCGCGAGGTGGTCCGGCCCCTTTTGCCTGAGACTTCTTCGCAACTCTGCGCTCTCTGATGCCGCGCGAGAGGTGGTCCGGCCCGTTTCGCTTGAGACCTCCTCCAAACTCTAAGCCCCGAGATGCCGCCCAAGAGGTGATCTGGCCCGTTTCACTTGAGACATCCTCGCACTTTTGCATTCCGAGATGCCGCGCGAGAGGAGGTCCAGCCCGTTTCGTCTAAGACGTTCTCGAAATTCTGAGCTCTGAGATGCCGCGCGCGACGTCGTCTGGCCCGTTTCGCCTGATACATCCTCGAAACTCTGGGCTCCGAGATGCCGCGCAAGAGGTGGTCCGGCCCGTTTCGCCTGAGACATCCTCGCAACTCTGAGCCCTGATATGCCGTGCGCGAGGTGGTCCGGCCCCTTTTGCCTGAGACTTCTTCGCAACTCTGCGCTCTCTGATGCCGCGCGAGAGGTGGTCCGGCCCGTTTCGCTTGAGACCTCCTCCAAACTCTAAGCCCCGAGATGCCGCCCAAGAGGTGATCTGGCCCGTTTCACTTGAGACATCCTCGCACTTTTGCATTCCGAGATGCCGCGCGAGAGGAGGTCCAGCCCGTTTCGTCTAAGACGTTCTCGAAATTCTGAGCTCTGAGATACCGCGCGCGACGTCGTCTGGCCCGTTTCGCCTGAGACATCCTCGAAACTCTGAGCTTTGAGCTGCCGCGCAAGAGGTGGTCGGGCCCATCTCGCCCGAGACATCCTCGCAACTCTGACCTCGGAGATGCCGCGCGCGACGTGGTCAAGCCCGTTTCGCCTGAGACATCCTCGCAACTCTGAGCTCTGAGATGCCGTGCGCGAGGTGGTCCTGCCTTTCTCGCCTGAGACATCCTCGCAACTCTGAGCTCTGAGATGCCGTGCGCAAGGTGGTCTGGCCCGTTTCGCACAAGACATTCTCGCAACTCTGAGCTCCCAGATGCCGCGCAAGAGGTGGTCCAGCCCGGGGGCCCAGAAGACCACATGTTATATATCCCCCCTGGGCCCCTGGGAGCCCCAGGAGGCCCCAGAGCTTCAGGAGGCCGCGGGACGCCCAGGACATGCCCCAGGGGTCCCCAGGAGATTCCCAGGAGGCTCCCAGGAGGCCCCAGGAGGCCCCCCATCAGATCGTGTCAAGTTAATACAGATCCGGTGTCAATTCGTTGATTTGTCCTGCTCTTGTGCCCGACGGCCACATGTTAGATATCCCCCCTGGGAAGGAGGCCACAGGAGCCCCAAGAAGAAGCCCCAGGAGGTCCCCAGGAGGCCCCAGGAGGCCCTCGCAACTCGGAGCTCTGAGACGCCGCGCTCGAGATGGTCGGGCCCGTTTCGCCTGAGACTTCCTCCCAGCACGTTTCGCCAGAGACATCGTCGCAACTCTGGTGTCCGAGATGCCGCGCGCGAGGTGGTCCAGCCCGTTACGCTGGAAACATCCTCGCAACTCTGGGCTCCGAGATGCCGTTCGGGATGAAGAGGTGGAGGAGGAGGAGTAGGATGAGGAGAAGGAGGAGGAGATGGAAGGGAGAAGGAGGAGGAGGATGTGGATGAGGGAGCAGGCAGGAGGAGGGGGAGGAGGAGGAGGAGGAGGAGGAGGAGGAGGAGGAGGAGGAGAATGATGAGGAGGAGGAGGGAGAAGGAAGGGAGTTGCAGGAAAGGACCTAACGAGAAGCGAATGTGACGTGGACGTGTCAGAACGTGTGCGAGAGGTTGTCCGGCAGGTTTCGTTTGAGACATCCTTCCAATACTGAGCTCCAAGATGTCGCTCGCGAGGTGGTCCCGCCCGTTTCGCTTGAGCCATCCTCACAATGCGAAGCTCGAAGATGTTGCGGGCGAGATGGTCTGGCCCGTTCTGCCTGAGCCGTTTCGTAGCACAAGGGCTCCAATCACAACCTCTCTCAATCCTTCTCCCGCCTCCCTCTTCCCGCATCCCGCCTGGCTCCCGCACTGGACGGGCACGCAATCGACCTTGGAAACCGCAGTGGGTTTAAAAACCCTGTTTGGGGATACTGCACTCTGGCTATAATTTTTATTCGGCGTTTCGATATTGGGTGGGAGGGGTGGGAGGGGTGGGTGGGTCTGGCTCTGGACGTCTGCTTGGTGTGACTGTTTGCGACAGTGCGTCCTATGGGGCAGGGGCTCCACCTGCTCGAGACAGGCGACAAAAACAGCCAAGATCCACTCCAGGGGGGGGGAAGGGGGGTTCGAAGGCCCGCGCCGATCGGCAAAATAATGAATAACAAAAACGATCACATCGGAGGATTGCACCGCATCGCCGATGTATCGCCGATGCATCGGCGACGTCGGCGATTCAACGGCGGCACCGGCGTGGAGAAAATCGGTTTGCACATCGAGCCGCATCGTCGATGCACCGGCGATGCGGAGCGATCCACCGACCCCATCTACTCGCACCCCATGTGGGAGGCCTAGACACACACGCACACACACACACACACACACACGCGCACACACGCACACACAAACACATTCTTTCACTGCTTGCCTCAGCGGCCGGGCGCGCCCAGCCTCGTGGCGGCCACAGCGATGTGCGGGCAGCAGAATACAGCGAGCGGAGGATGCCCATGGGACTCGGTCGGGCGTGTCCCTCTACAGGCGGATTGTGGACGAAAAATCAAGAACACCCCAAACATGCACAAACATGCCCCAAACTAGTCTAAAAAGATCGTCCCCCGAATAATTTTGATTACTTTTGAGTATTCCTCCTGTAGAGGAACACGCCCGACTTGACCATGGGACGAGAATGACCACAGGCGGGCAGAGGGGCGAGAGGGACGGCGACCACACTCAAACTGCTTCACTGTGCCGGCGATGCGACACCACAGTCGCGATCAACGCTACGATACGACGGGCTGCGTCGAGGCACCGAAATCGAGAACGATCCCACACGGAGCCCTTCAACACGAGCTGCGACGTGCAAGGTGAGACACGGCACAGAGCGCTCATGTACACATCGCATTGTAGCGTGCCCTTCGTATGCAAACGCATGAAGGCCAGCGTGCGTGTCAGACTCGGCGCACCACCCAGGGAAGAAGTGAGTGGGGCAAGCCTTCTCAGAGGCGGCGGGGCTTCTCAGAAGGCCGCCCGTCTTCTGAGAAGACGTCGTGGGAAGCTTCTCTGAGTATCGTTCATCCGATCCCCGTGGGCTGGGCCCCTCTGGCCGATCTACCCCCCTAGATGGGGATATAGGCCGTTCCCGTCGGGTTTCGAGGGGTGTATCCGCAACTGGGGGGGGGAATTTGGTGGGGGTCTCGAAGGGGATCGGGATGGGGATGGGGACGGGGGTCGGTTGAACGATACTGATTCTCAGCGGCCTTCTGCGCCCTCCGAGAAGGCCAGCCACCTCTGCCTTCGCCCCGTAGGCGCGCCGCCGAGTCTGGCTGTCGGTTCCCAACTCGGACCTCCGCTGGCAGCTCGGGACGATCCCGACACCCCCGAAGCGCTCTCGGCCAGGCGCAGCTGCTTGGAAGCACCCCGGGCCCGGAAGACCTCCGGGAAGCCACGAAAACGCGGGAGCACGCCGAACTTCGAACCCCGGAAACGAACCCCGGAAACATCTGCCCGCCACTCTGGGGCGCGCCGCCGACAGAACGAAGAGTCGCACGTCGTTCCCCCCCCGCCAAGCTCGGGGACCTTCTGACCCGGGTCAATCCAGACCCGGGTCAGTCAGGCCTTGCTGAATCCTGCAAAATCCTGCGCCCAAGCCCGGGTCAATGCGAAGGATCCTGCAAGATCCTGCAGGATCCTGCACCCAGACCCGGGTCAATGCGACCCTGGAGCTGCAGGATCCTGCAGGATCCCGCGCTCTGGCTGACCCCCGCTTGCAATGACCCCCGTCTCTCGAGCCCCGCCAAGCTTCGGCAGGGCGGGAGCCGGGGCCCGCCCGCCGTGGCCCGGGGGCTCCCCCGGCGGCGCCTCCCGGTGGCCCGACCGGGCGAAGAGCGGCAGCAGCGTGGCGCGGAGGAGCGCGTGGATCTGGACGGCCTCGGCCCCGGCGGGATGAAAGAGGAAACGGTGAGGACATCGGGTTGCCCTGAGAGGTCTTCCCACTCTAGACCCCCCCCCCCAAGTAGGGGGTACCTAACATTCTTTGCGCGGCGACCTCACTGAAGGACTGGGCTCCCACCAATAGGGGGTAACCATGCTTTATTGTTCCGCGGCATCCGCCGCGCAGCAACGACGACGACAGTACGACTACGATTGCGACTACGACTATGATGAGGACTCCTACTACTTCTGCCTCGTGCCAAGCCTGAGGAGGATGAGGAGGGATGAGGAGGAGGAGGATGTGGAGGAGGAGGAGGAGGAGGAGGAGGAGGAGGGAGAGGTTTTTGGACCAGCCCTCTTCACCGCCGAGGGCAAAGGGGGGGAACCAATACTAAAGACCTTGAGCGATTAAGGAACAGTTTTGTCCTTTCTTGTTCATGGAGTCCAGATGCGAAGGGGAGCACTGACCCTCGCACTGTCAGGACGAACAAGCGAAATTGCTCCACTGCCTAAGGAACCCTGGATACATGACCCAGGGTCTGAGAGCTGGTGGGACACCAATTGAGGCTTGGCCATGGATATCACCGCCGCCCTCTTCAGATAAGGAATGCTCTGGGATCTGCGGCCTGCTGGGAACATTCCTTGACAAAAGCCCCCAACGTAGGCTGCGAGCGAGGGGAAGTGAGGAGGAGAAGGCTCTCTCAGAAGGAGGCGGGGCTTCTCAGAAGCTCTCGGGCCTTCTAAACAGTTAAGTGCCTTAGGGGGAGGCTCTGAACACTTCGCCGAAGGCTGGAGGCCTTCCGAGCCTTCTGAGAAGGCCAGCTACATCTCACCTCCCCCCCTGGGCGAGCCGCCGCGCCGAGAGGCAGAAGGATCGGGCCCGTGGGGGTTCGCAAGAATTTGTGCTCCCCTTCGACTCGGGCGTACCTCCATGGGGGGGGGAAGATGAATGCGGCTGTGGGAGAGTTCGGTGCCCCAGGGGGCGCCTTTCCTGTGGCCTTCGGCATCCCCCCCCCGTGCATCGACGCCTACCGCGATCCGCCCAGTCGACTTTGACAAATCGATCCCCCCCATGGGGCGCGGCACAGGCAGGGAGGGCGGGCTCGACTGCGCGCAGAGGGCATCTGCACACCACCACCGTGCCAGAAAAGGGAAATCCGGGGCCCCTGCATGGTGCACACGCCCTCCTGCTCGAGGTCAAGGTGTTCTTCAGACGAGGCCAGGACGAGGACAAATTCGGGTGAGGATAAGCCGAGAATCTCTGAGATCAGGCGGCTCTCGAGGATGCCTCGGGCGCCCTGGCCTTCGAGCTCTCCGGAACGCGATGAGCGTTCCGGAGCGCTCTGGAGCAGTCTATACGAAGACACAGCCAGGACCAAAACAGACCTGGACCTCGACTCGTCGCGGACCTCCGAGACCCAGCGGTTCTGGAATATGCATCGGGCGCCTCTGCCCGTCCAGCGCGAAAGGCTCCTCAAACGCTCCGAGGGCGTCCTGGAGCGCTCTGGAGCGATTTGTCCTGGCCTCCCACTGGAACGCTCTGGGCACGATTGGTCCTGGTCCCAAGGGCACTTGGCCCCTGCGAAGTAGACCGTTGCGAAGTAGACCGTGATGGTACCTTCCTGCGCAGCGGGGGCCCGACGGGCCTTCGCCATGGGCAGGGTGTAGACTGAGGCTAATGGCCTGACGGTCGCCCAGGACGAGGAGAGGGCTCGAGGCTTCTTATTGGGACTCGGGGGGCCCAGCAAGAGGGCGCCCTCAGAACCTGGTGGTCCATCGGCCAAGGGCGTCTGCCCCCTCCAGGACCTGGGGTGCCGCGATTCCCCGCCCGATGCGTAGGGTCAAGGATGGGCCTGGTCAGGCACGAAAGTATACCCGCCAGTCGGAAGAGGTCGGTGGAAGCATGGAGGAAGCCGGATAAAGTAGATTGGATTCGTGCCCGCCCAACGCACAACAAGAACAACAAACACATACCGATTCTTGAAGTAGGAAGGCGCTTGCAGGAGACGTTTTGGATCAGGATCTCCGAGCACACCCACTTCCAACGACTGGCGCGTAGAGCTGCCCCCTGCGGAGGGAGCGCGCGCCGCAGCTTGCGCCGCCTCGAACATCATGAGGAACGCCAGCACGAGCTTCGCAGTGGTCAGCGCGACGAGCCTCACGGGCGGGGCCGACGCGACGCCGGGCCGAGGCCTCACCTTCTCGCTGTTGCAGCAGGCGCGGTGCCGCCAGATTGACTGCTGAGGGAAGTGCTCTGGGACCTCGTAGGCCTGCCGGGCCTCAGACGCATCGCCCTCCATCTGTCTCGATGTTTGTTCGTAGTTGCATAGGTACACGTGCTAGGGCTGACCTGAACATTGTTCGCGAAAAGTTGTACCCGCACTGTTCACGAACAATTCGTTCTGAACATCTTTGTCCCTCCTCGACCGGGCGTCCGTGGTCAAGGCCCGTGGGGGCCTTGGAGTACGCGAACAGATGTTTCTGAACCGTTGATGAACAATTGGCGAGCACCTAGGTACGAACATGTTTTCCCACCCTTCTGGGTACATTATTCGGAGGCGACGGTCGGGGCGAACAGCCCACGGGGGAAACAATACACGTACTCGCCCGGGAGCCTCGCCGAAGGCGCAGACCATGGTCGCCCCTGGATACGTGTACGGATCTCCCCTGGGCTATTCACCCTCATCGCCGCCCCCGAGTTGTAGGCCTCGAGACCCTGGCCAGGAAGCCCCCCAGGGCAGCTCCAGGGGGTCGGCTCCCGACGCGGCCCGGGCCCGTGGTGCTCCTCACTCGACCCCGCCGTGGTCGTCTCCAGGGGGCGGGGGCAGGGATGAGAGGGCGGCCCCACGAAGCGGAGGAGGAGGAACGATCGATCGATTGAGCTCTCGGGCCAGTTCGGTGCTACTCCCCCTCGACTAGGAGCTGAGCTGGGTTTAAATTTTCAGTATGGCCTAGCTGTGTTCACTTCGCAGAGAGAGTGTCGCTGGTGCCGAGGTGGCGCTCTGGCCCTACCTGCACCCTAGGAGGAGGATGCGGAGGAGGAGGCGGAGGAGGAGGCCGAGGAGGAGTCGGAGGAAGAGGCGGAGGAGGAGGCGGAGGAAGAGGCGGAGGCCTCATGATGGCCTTGCAAGGCCTAAGAAGATGCTCCCGCGACTGGGACGAAGAGATCCCCCTAAGAGGCCACAGGCAACCCAAGAGAGCACCGGGAGCTGCCTCAGCTCGCCAAAGAGAGCCCCCACCCCTCCCCAGAAACGCCCAGAGGAAACGCTCCTCAGGATGGCCCTAAGAGGCTCCAAAACTGCCCCGGGATCTGAGGAAGTCTCCGGCGAAGGCGCGATTTCCAAATCCGCTGGCCCCCTTGCGGGGCCATCAGGCTGCGAAGATTTGGCTTCCTCTCTCCCTGTGCCAGTTCCAGATTCAAGTCTCCAACGTTACATTCCTCCTGTGCTTCCTACTGTAAATTGTAAATTGTACTCAAGTCTTCATTCTGCTTCCTACTGTGCCTCCAGATTCAAGTCTTCATTCTGCTTCCTACTGTAAATTGTTGCTGAACGCGCGAGGGGGGGAAGCCCCAAACCAGCCATTTTACCACGCCCAGATCGCGTTGTCTGAATTCCTGAGGGGGGGGGGGCGTGGGACCAGTAAAAATACCTGAATTTCGCGCCACCGAGGCCATCATTCACTAAGAAAGTACTGCATATTCGCGTTCCCGAAGCCATGAACCTTCGAAAGTATGCCATGCGCGCGTCCCCGAAACCACAAACCCTCGTCAAGTACACGATGGTTGCGTTCCCGAAGCCATAACACCCTCGCACATTACATGATGTTTGCGTCCCCGAGGCCATACACTTGCGTAAATTACACGTTGTTCGCGTCCCCTGAGCCATGAACCCTCGTCACTTACCAAATAGCAGCGCCTCCGAAACCATTAACCCTCGCACATTATATAATACTCGCGTTCTCGAAGCCATCAGCAATCGTAAACTACGCAACGTGTGCGTGTTCGAAGCCATCAACCACTCTGGTAATGTATGCACTCTTTGCGTCCCCGAGGCCATACACCCGAATCAATTATGCAATGCTCGCGTTTCCGAACCATAAACCCTCGTAACCGACACTGCTTCACGTCACCGTCCAGACGTCCCAACACAGCTCTGGCGAATCCCATTCTAAGAGAGGGGGGCCAGCGGCAGGGGACAAGGCCCTTACGGATAAATCGTGAGAAAATCCACAGCGAGAGCGTGATTCCTAAGCGTCGAGGGCGCGGCGTCTGAATCAATGCAAGGTCCTTCGCGAGCGCGAAATTCCCGTATAAATTGTGAGACAGTCCAGCGCGAGAGCGCGATTTCGGGAATCAGTAGTGAGGACATCTCAAGCGGGAGCCGTTGTTGTTTTGTAAATCGAGAGCCAGGGGTACGGTTTGGTGACGCACCACTTTCGTTGAAAAAACAAAATGGGAGCCCCGGGAGAAGCATTTTAAGTAAACATGCAATGGTTACCGACGAGGGGAGATCTACAACAATGATTATTTAGAAATGGGGTTCCGACAACAACAACAAAATCAAAAACACCACCAACAACAACAACACCTGCACCACCACCAACAACACATACAGCAACACTAACAGCAACTGGCACAACAACAACAACAGCAACACCAACAACAACAACAACACAAACAACAACACCAACAACAACAACAACAACAACAACAACAACAACAACAACAACCACAACCATTACATCAACAAAAACAACGAGGGCGCGGCGTCTGAATGATTGCGAGGAGGTCCCACGCGAGCGTGCGATTCCTGTATAAAATGTGAGGCAGTCCCGCGCGAGAGAGCGATTTGGGGAATGAGTTGTGCGGACATCTCAAACGGGAACCGTTGTTATTAACCGCGGGCCAGGGATACGGTTTGGTGCCACCCCACTTCCCACTGTAAAACTACAGGGTGCGAGCCCCGGGAACAATATTTCAATTGAAAAACACAGTGGTTACCGGGGGGGATCAACAACCATCGGTTATTCCTTAGACATGAGAACCCAACAGCAGCACCACAACCAACAACAACAACAGCAGCAGCAACACCAGCAACAAAACACACAAGCAACAACAACAAACCCACCACCAACAACATCAACAACAACAATGATTTTACCCTCATGCGCGATGCTTCCACACGAAACATGCGACCATCATGGTAACCATCCCCACCATGGGGGATTATTGTTTTATCGCGGGGGTCCGTTATTCCCATTCCCAGATAAACTGCCCAATGAGGTCTTGCAAACACCTCCTCCGGGGAATTTCAACACGTCCCGCCTCGAAAACACGTGCTCGCGCCCTGCTGCGCCGATGCGAGACCGCCTGTGGAAGTCCAGCCAAGGGTAAAGCACAAGGAAGTAACGAGCGACAGGACAGGCTTGGTGGGGATGGGGGCTGTCGGCGGCGAGGCAAGGACCTGGCCCTGAATAGAAAGGGACGAAGTCTCGATCAGGGGTGCTGCTTTTGCTGGGAGCGGCGCCACTGCAGAAGAGAGTAGGGCGCTAATCCAGCTTGAAACAAAAACAAGTCTTGAGCGGGAGCGCTGGTTTTGTTGGGACGGCGGTTGTCGGCGGCGAGGAAGAACACCGCCTTGAGAAAGAACGGGGGAAGCCTCGAGCAAGAGCAGCGGTTTTGTTGGGGCGGGGGCTGTCGGCGGCGAGGAACAGCACCGCCCTCAGGAAAAACGCGAGGAGGTCTCGAGCGGGAGCGCTGTTCTTGCTGAGGCGGCGCCAATTCAAAAGAAAGTATATGGCCCCTGTCCATGGTGAAGCGGGAGGGCGTCTCGGGCGGGAGCGCTGGTCTTGTCGGGGCGACGGCTTTCGGCGGCGAGCCCGACCGCCACTCTCGAGCGGGAGCGGTGTGTTTGCTGGGGGCGGCGCCGATGAGAGAAAGAGTGGCGCGCCAGTGCAAGGTAAAACGGGAAGAAGTCTCGAGCGGGAACGTTGGTTTTGTTAGGGCGGCGGTTTTCGGCGGCGAGCAAGAGCACGGGCTCTCAGTAAAACAAGGGATTTCTCGAGCGGGAACGTTGTTGTTGTCGGGGGGGCTGGCGTTGGTGCCCCCCTTAATCGCTCAAGCTCGAGCCCAATGTTCAACGAACATGTAGCTGGCGCCAAGGCGAGGGCGTCAGGGCGCCTGGGGCGGCCCATCAATAATGATTGCTTTTTGCTTAACATTCAACAGCATTGCAGCAACAACAACAATAGCAGCAACAGCAGCAGCAACAACAACAAGGGAACACGGACACTGGGGGCCCACGGAGATTTGAACCCAAGCGTTTCAGGCAATCTTTGTGATCGAGCGCTCGGCCGCCACGATGCTGCGCGGGGCGCAGCGCGCCCCCGCCGCTATCGCCCCCCTGTAGCGGCGATCCCGCCGACGTAGCACAACTAGCTACTGAGCTCTAGGCGGCGCTCGGCCCAAAGCGGGCCTGCGCGCAGCTACTTACGACGTCCTCACCAGGCTGGCCACGCTCTCCCACAGCGCGGCGCCCGGGCACGCCACGTTCTGCCTCCACTGCCACGACGCGACGTACGCGCGCAAGTCCGGGTTCACGGCGCGACCCTTGGCGGCCTTCAAAGTCCGCGGGATGTACACCTTCATGTACTTCCACAGTGTCCATTGCTTGCGTGCCAGTCAAGCGGGACTGCCCCCTCTTCTTCTTGGCAATGAATTTCGTGTACTGCCGCTCCTGGTGAACCACCGCCGACAGCGTGATGTTGGAGCCTGCCTTGTTCTGCTGCTCGACGATCTTGGGCCATGCCAGCGCCCCGTCGGAGAAGAGAAACAGCTTCTTTTTCTTCGCCAGTCTGTTCATGGTGCCCGGCTTGAGAACCTCGCCCGGCGCCTCGGGCGGCGGCGCCGTGCCAGGCGGCACCACGCGGACTGGAAGTGGGGCGACGGTCACCTTGCCACCTCGCCCACAAAGCCCAACGTAGCGAACGTGGACCACGTAGTGCTTGGGTTCCACGAACTACGTTCCTAAGATCGAGCTGGGGCGGAACACCTGCATCGCGCAGTCCCCGATATTGAAGTAGGTTAGCTGGCGCCCGATCACCGTGGCGACCGCGACGCACGTGGGCCCCAACGCGGCGGTTTGGCCCTTCGACATCTGCACGAGGCGGCGCAGCCACGCACCCTTGGAGGAAGTGTCGACCGCTGCTGCGCCGTACCCGACAGCCGCAGCGACCTGCTGGTCGTACTCCGCGCGGTCCGTGGTAGCCTTGGTGTTTCTAACGCATAGTTGTTTTTTTCTTTGTTTCTTTTTTGTTTTGTGTATTTAATTGTTGCGCATGGCCTCGAAGCGCCGGCGTAAGTTGTGGCGGACGCAGTCCCGCAGGTCCTGCGACAGCGCCTCGGGGCGCAAGGGCGGCGGCGCGCCGCCCACGCCGTCGAACGCGGCGGCCCAGTGTGCGTCGTGCGCGGTCATGTCCGCGTGTGCGGACCCGCCGAGGTCGGGCATTGCACCCGAAAGAGTTGGGCATTGCACCCGAAGGGTTGGGCATTGCACCCGAAAGGTCGGGCATTGTACCCGAAAGAATTGGGCATTGCACCCGACGCAGTGGGCATTGCGCCCAGACTATTGGGCATTGCACCCCCAAGAGTTGGGCATTAGACCCAGATTGTATTCTCCTCCTCCTCCTCCTCCTCTTGCCCTTACCTCGAATGGGCATGCGCAGCCCGAACACCAGGTCCCACGATGGTTCCCACCGAGGAGGTCCCCCAAGCATCCACACTCAAAACGATGCTCAGACAACCAAATAAAATCACGCGGAAAAAATGAGAGGTAGATCTTGGTATGGGGGGGCAAGCTATATGGACGCCACCCCCCCTTCCACCAGGATCTACCTCACCTTTCTTCTGCAGGGGTCAAGGGGACCTACGGGTTTACGTAAGAGGAACCGCTCTCGTTGCCCCACTCATCTTCTCCATTCCTCTTTCTCCGGATGCTCTGTATCGTCGGCCACCAAACATTGCTAGGTTCTTTAAGTTCTATAACATCCGACAGCGAAGGGCCACCAAACACTGCTATGCTCTATAATTTATATAATTCCTGCAACCATTCGAGACCGCCTGGGATTGTTGCAGGAATTAGAGAAATTATAAAACTTATAGAGCATAGCAGTGTTTGGTGGCCCTTCGCTTTCGGATGTTATAGAACTTATAGAACATAGCAGTGTTTGGTGGCCGACGATACAGAGCATGAGGCGGCGACTGAGGGCGATCACGCTACTGTTTTCGAAGCTTCCGAAACCGATCGCCCCTCCCCTGGCCAGGAGTCAACGATGTTCAGCAATGGCTTTCAAAACGATCGGTCTCAAGACACTGTTGGGAAACCCGTGGGTCCCCAGTGTCCTTGTTGCCAACAACAACAACAACAACAACAACAACAACAACAACAGCAACAACACCACACACAACACCAACACCAACAGCAGCAACAACGCCAGCAATAACAACACCACCACCAACAACAACAGCAGCAACGACACCACCAAAAACAACACCACCACCAACAACAGCAGCAGCAGCAACAGCACCAACGACAACAACAACAGCAGCAACAGCAACAACACCAGCAACCACACCACCACCAACAACAGCAGCAGCAACAACACCAACACCAACACCAACACCAACACCAATACCAACACCACAACCACCACCACCACCACCACCACCAACAACAACAACAACAGCAACAACCATAACATCAGCAACAACAACAACAACAACAACACAAACAAAAACAACAACAACAACAACAACAACAACACCAACAACAACAACAACAGCAACAACAACAACAACAACAACAACATCAACAACAACAACAACAACAACAACAACACCAACAACAACACCAACACCAACAACAACAACAACAACAACACCAACAACAACAACAACAACAACAACAACAACAACAACAACGACAACAACAGCAACACCAATCACACCAACGACAACACCAACCACAACATCAACACTACCGACAACAACAGCAGCAACAACACCAACACCAACACCAACACCAACACCGAACAGTAGCAAGGATCGGCAACAACTAACCGCAAGCAGCACACGCCAGTAAAGATCAGCAGGGAGGGGTACGGGAGAACGAGGGGAGAGGGGACAAGGATGTGTGGGGACATAGCTGGGATCTCGCTGGCCGAAGGTCCTGGACGGAAGGGCGCTCCCGACTCGGCCTGAGTCAGGCCGCCTGACTCTGAGTGAGAGGAGGCGTATCCTCCCCAGGCCGTCCCTGAGCGCGACGATGGCACCATCCCGCAGTGGGAGGGTAAGGGGGGGGGCGGAAAGGAGGTCTCCTTCTCAGATCACTGGATTGGAGACCGTTTTTTTCTGAATCGGCGATAACCCGGGTTATCCTGGGGATGGGGGGGGAAGGAGGGGGCCGGCAAATAACCTAACCCTCGCGCTGTGGGCAGCCCTGCATATGCCCGCGCCCCCCCTCCCGAGGACCTGCACAACCGGCAAGGTTAGATTATCCTGGGGGGGGGAGGGGAGGCAAGCCCGATAACCCGGGTGATCGCCCGACCCTAAAAACAAACAGTCTTTTGGAAGAACAAAACACTGCAGAAGCAGAAACTTCTGGAGATATGCACGGATGTTCTTGGATCCGCGCTGGGCCCCCTCCCTGAGAGCGCGCCCAGGAGCGATGCCACGCCCAGGGATCTGCACGGATTTTCTTAGATCCGCGCGGGGAGCGCGCCCAGGAGCGATGCCGGAGGCGCCGCTAGGGGGGCCGAGCGCCGATCCCAGACATCCGCGAGGAGCTCCGAAAGGTTCTGTTTATGAAATTCGTTCTTCTCCGATGGATCGCCCTCCAACCCTCCCTTCCTCCCTCCCTCCCTCCCTCCTTCCCCCCTCCCTCCCTCACCCCTCCCTCCCTCTCCCTCTTCCTCTTCCTCCTCCTCCTCCTCCTCCTCCTCCTCCTCCTCCTCTTCCCCCTCCTTTAGACCTGGGGGAAGATTTCGTATTCATCCGATGCCTTCGGTGATGTACTGACCTGGGTCAATCCAGACCCGGGTCAGTCGGCCCTTGCAGGATCCTGCAGGATGCTGCAAAAGTCTTCACCCAAACCTGGGGTCAATGCGAAGGATCCTGCAATATCCTGCAAGATCCTGCATCCAAGCCCAGGTCAATGCGACCCTTGCCCTGCAGGATCCTGCGCTCTGGCTGACCCCCGTTTGCATGGACCCCCTCTTGAGTCCCGATGCCTCTGCTCGCTGGCCCCTCCCGCGAAACCGCTCTCGAAGAGGCGCGAGGCTGATGGCGCTGGCGGCCCGCAGGCCGCGGCGCGGCAGGCGGGCCACGGGAGCGCCCGCCTGGACATTGCAGTTGCAGCTTCCTGTGGCAACTCATGGGAGCAAGCCGTGCCATCCTGCTGGCTCCTGCGAGTCGACGCTTACCGAAGCTAATCGACGCTAAACAAGCGCTCTCTGATCGATCACCAGACGCTAGCGCATGCGAACGCACTTTGAAGACGAAATGGTATAAGGACATGAGGTTTAGATGATGTTCTAGCGAACTAGCTGCTTCGTCCCTCTCCTGACCGCAGTGCTCCGCCGTCGATCTCACAAGACCTTGGACCTTGGAGGCCAATTAAGTACGTGCGCCACCTGACAGAGGCCTCGAGGCCGGGGGAACCGATTTGGTGACGCAACTCCTGTCCACCCCTCGTGGCCATTGGTCCTTGCCCCACCTCGTCCTCGCCCTCCCACATGGCCTCGACGACAAGCGCCCTGCTGCGACCGCCGACGTGGACCGCAACTGCAAGCTCATATGAGGGCAACGTTGGAGGGTGGGGGGCAGCTCAGGGGGGGAAACATCGAGCTGGAATCGGCGATACATCGCTGATAGATCGGCGATGGGCCCCCGATAGCGAATCTGCACGCTCCTGGGCGGGCTGGGCTCGCGGAAGCCGTATCAGCGATCCCTGGGCAAGTTTGGGAGTCGCTGCGTCCCCCACCTGAGCATCCCCCCCCGCCGACCGCTGCCCCTGATTCCTGCTCATCGCCCCATCCTTAGGGTTACCCAGAAGGGGGTCCAGCTAAAAGGGGGTGGTGCAAAAGATTTGGGACAATTGTTTTGCAAATGTTTTGCGCCAGAGAATTGTGTTGCATCGAATTGCAAGTAATGCGCTGCACGCGAATATCCACCAATACATCTGCACCCCGGAACGTATTGCACGACCCAAATGTGTTGCAACCCCCCAAACCTTATTGCACCACCCCCTTGTCGCTGGACCTCTTTTGGGTCAAACCGACTCATCCAGGAGCCACAGCACGAGCTGCTCCACGTAGACGCCGTAGATGTCGCTGGTGGGCTTCCCCTCCTCTGGGAGGACACCAACTAATACCACTCGGGCTGGGCGAAAGGGGGGGATAGCAAAGGGGGGGTTTGAGAATCAGCCCACGTAGCTGATTTTCCTGGCGCCTCCCGGCGCCGGAGGCGGCCATGTATCGAGGAATGGGCTCCTCGGTGGGGCCGAAACCAGCTGCATGCGGCAGATGTCGTAACCCCCCCTTTCCCGATATCCCTCTTTCGTTCGGCCCGACCCACTCCGGCACCGGCCCTGGCCGCGCTCACCCCGAGCCCACGACCTGTGCACACGAGCTCCAGCCTCGGCAGGGCAGGTGCGTCCAGCAACCTCGGGCCCGGGGCTGTCCCGGCAAGGGCCCTGGGTAGGACCAAGAGGCACTGGTGCCGCTCCTCCCCGGACCTCTCCCGGGGGGCGTGCGGACCAGAATCTCGAGGCGAATCCAGCGGCGGCGGCGAGGGCCCTCCAGGAGGCCCAAAAGGGGGAAAACGAGAGAAGGGTGCTCCGAGTTTCTTAATAGGCGTCGGGGGGGCGTCACCCCCGCCGACAGCTCCACATCGACCCCCGTCGCGGGCAGCCACCGCGCGCCGAAGGCGCTCCGACCCCCGTCGTGGCGCGACGACGAGGCGAGGTTGACCCCCGTCGGGGGGTACCCCGGACGTTTCTTGAAACCCCGGGTACCTTTAGGTCGGGCATGTCTCCCTACAGGCGGATTTTGGACGAACAGAAATCAAACAGACTCCGAGAATTCTCAAACATAGCCAAAACATATTCGAACAAAGATCGTCCCAAAACTATGTGTTTTTACTATTTTTGGGTGTTCGTCCTGTAGAGAGACACGCCCGACTTCAGGGTAACTCTGCGATCCATGGATTTGGCGCGCGGTCGCCAAATGCATGGATCGGGGGAGGTGCCCTCCCCAGAATGCGGCCAGTGCCGCCTCGCTCGGCGGCGGAAATCAGCGGCTTCCCATGGAAACGAGACCCGTCGCTAATCCACGCCCCCTTAATTCATGTTTGCGATCGCCTGAGTACTCAGGCCCGTTTCGCCTGAGAAATCCTTGTAACCCCAGGCTTAGAGATGCCCTGGATCGAAGTGCTCTGGCCCGTTTCGCTGGAGGCGTGCTCACCGCTCTGGGTTCCGAGATGCGGTTCGCGAGGTACCCGGGCATGTGTAGCCTGAGACGTCCTCGGAATCCCTGGCTCTGACCGTTTCGCCTGAAACGTCCTCGCAACTTTAGGTTGAAGATGCAATTCACGAGGTGCTCAGGCCCGTTCCGCTTGAGACATCCTCGGAACCCTGGGTTCCGAGAAGCCCCGACTTGAGATCCACGCCCCCTTCATCTTGAGTAGGGACCGACCGTCCCGGCATTCCTATAGGCCTACCACGAAATGTTCTTAGAACCCGGAAATGTTCTCAGAACAAAAACAATGTTCTTAGAACATAAGCCCGATGTGCTAAAACAGGAAAGCCCCAGCCAGAAATGGTCTACGAACATTTCGTGGAAACCACAAACGGTCCTTAACTTAGAACATTCTTTGGTAGGCCTATAAGCGAGCCAGGGCGCTTCGCCACTGCTTGATAATCCATGCTTGCGATCGCCTGACTCTTCCTCCTCTCGGGCCGGGCGAAAGAGGGGGATAGCAAAAGGGGGAAATCAGCTCACGTAGCTGATTTTCCTGGCGCCTCCCGGCGCCGGAGGCGGCCATGCATCGAGGAATGGGCCCCTCGGTGGGGCTGAAACCAGCCGCATGCAGCAGATTTCGTGACCCCCCCTTTCCCTATGCCCCCCTTTCGTTCGGCCCGACCGGACGAAGGGGGGCCACGGGACGCGTTGACAGAAGAAGGGAGAGGGGTCATAGTATCTTGTAGATGTCAGAGCCCCGGCCATGATATCCACGTCTAGAAGCAGAAGCAACGCCGTAAACATGCACCTTTGGCGTTTTTTCTTCCTCGAACGTCCCCCCTCGTCCTCACCATCCTCCTATCCCCCTCTTTCGTCTGGCCTGATCCTCCAGGCTGCCGGGCGCCCCCCGATCCTCGTCGAAGTACTCCGGTCTGCACAGGGACCACACGCGGGCCGCACCCCGCGGCCCGAGGTGGCGCCTGCCACGCCGCTGCCCGCCTCCCCCTCTTGGCCTTCCCTCTCTCCATTCCCACCTCCCTCCTCCTCCTGCTCCTCCTCCTCCTCCTCCTCCTCCTCCTCTGGCTCCTCAACCTCCTCCTGCTCTCTTCCTCCTCCTCCCTCCTCCTCCTGCTCCGCAACCTCCTCCTCCTCCTCCTCCTCCTCCTCCTCCTCCTCTTCCTCTGGCTCCTCTGGCTCTTCAGCCTCCTCCTCCTCCTCCTGCTCCTCCTCCTCCTCCTCCTCCTCCGAGAAGGGGCAGGCCATCTCAGAAGGCTGCAGGGCTTCGAAGAAGCCCTCCGGCCTTCTGCGCAGTTCTCTGTGCTCTCGGAGAAAGCTCAAGAGCCTTCTCAGAAGGCCAGAGGCCTTTGGAGCCTGAGAAGACCCGCCCCTTCTCACTTCCCCCATGGGCTCGCCGCCAATCCTCTCCCCCCGTCCACAATTACGAAGTATGCTTACTACATAACTACTCTCACCTCTCCCATGCAGCTGGCCGCGGAGTCGCTCGCCCCTCTCCGCGCACTTTCTGTAGCATGTAGCACACCATATTCCATCATTTGATCGCTCATGTGTTTCCCAAACGTTGCATTTCCTGTCTTGTGTCGAATCGGAACGTTTGAGCTGATTTGAAACGGTGCTGCCGCTACAGCGTGGGTCTCATTTTGGGATCGGCGCTCTGCTCCCATCGTTCATGAGTGGCGCTTTCGCCCCAGCGCGGGCCACTTTCTGGATGCGAATGCTTCCTCGTCGTTGTCGCCACGCTCTTTTTCTCCCCCCCTGCCTTCCCTTGGTCATCATGCAGCTTCCCTTTTCCGATTGCTCATGGCACGATAGGAATCCTTTTTGGAACTCCAGATCCGCTATGGCATGCGTCGGTGAATATAGAGACCATCAGCGCAATGGGAAGGGATGGACGAGAGGGGTAGGATGTCAGATGTGGCGTCGAGCGTACCCAGCTTGTACTCTCCCCCTCACCCTCTCCCTTCCATCGTCCATCCTCCCCCCCTCCTCTCCTTCCCTCCCTGCTCTCCTCCCCGAACCTTCCTTCGCACACTGCGCTCATCTCCCTCCTCTCCCCTCCCTCTCCCTCCCAATCCCAGAAACCAGAAAGGGATCGCGACCATTCTAGTCGAGAGCTAAGACTGCGCCGGGATCGCAACGCATCGCACTTTCTGTAACACCAACATCGGTACTAGAGCACTCTTTCTCTCTCAAGACGCATCGCTGAACACTCATAAGAAAGCTAAGCTGACTACATGGTTGTGGATTATTTGTGGAAGGGTTTTTGCTTGGGATCGACTCTGACCAGCCTTCGCGAGGAGCGCGACATGGGTGGTGTGGCGCCGCGGGCTCCACTCCATGAGCGCGGGCATGGCCCTGGCACTTGCAATGGCGCAATCTCCGGTGCAATGGTTGGGGTGCAACATACGAGCAAAGAAATCGACACCACCACCTCCAGCAGCGGAAGGAACCAAGGGGGGCCCCCCTGGTGGTGTGGTCCCCCCCTTTCTCACTCGAAACATCCCCAATCCTCAGCTCGGAGAAGGATCGTCGTGGACCTCCTCGCTGGAGATGCCCCCCCTGGTGGCGGTGATGGTGTCGCTTGTTCTTCCCCCGACAAGTGCAATCGCTGATTTCTGCGATGCAGGAATTATCCTTGTCGTTATTGCCAGCAGCAATTCAAAACAGTTGGCGTGCCAACATGCAATATTTGTCTGACCATGAAAGAACATACTTTGGTAATGCAATGACTGAGCCCGCCAGCGTAATAGTTCGCAATGGTTGTGCGCAGCAGTCGGGGTAGTTCATTCAAGCGACAAGCTGGTGCATGTGCGCTTGCGGACCCTCTCGGAACGGCCAACTGTTCCAGGATTTGAGGTTGGCTCGGCGGTGGGGCCGCAAAACGCTTCGAACGTAGACTTCCATCATCTTGAGGACGTCCAAGAGGAGGGGCGTCCTAGAGGGGGGGCACAAATCATGGCCGGCAGCATGTGCGCGGCCCAGGGGGGGCCAGGGGACGCATTGATTTAAGAAGAGGCGCTATGAAATGTGGGGAGACGTTATGGCCCCCGCCATGCTATCCACCCCCCCTCTAATCACCAACCCCTTCTTGGCCGCCCCAGAATCATCCTTCCCTTTCCTCCTCGCGGAATGCGATGGGACCTGAGCCCCCACAGGTACAGCCGCAGCGCACGATGCGCCAGCCACACGCCGATGGTGGCGTCCGCCACAAGCTCGACCCAGTACCTCGGACAGTGTGGGGGGGGGGGGGAACCAGTGATACCTACTGCTGTCCTCGCGAAGCACGCTCCCCTGCGAATGGTGGAGCCCTGGCAGCATGGTTGCCGACAATGGCTGACCAGGGAGAGGAGGCAACAAGGAGAGGAGAGTAAAACGAGTCCAGCCCCGCTTGCGGGTACTCCTGCTGCAAGCGCAGACCCAGACGAAGAGAGGCGGGTCTCACGCATGATGGCGTGGCGGCCTTACGCGGTTTTTCATGCGGACCACCAACGCGGCACGCCACATGAGCGACGAAACGAAACGCGTCTTACGCGAGAACACATGGCGATCTTACGCCGTGGCTCGCGCGGGCCGCCAGCGCGGCACAACACACGGGAAAGGAGGGTGCTTACGCGCGACCTCACGCAAGCAGCTCGCGCGGGAACGCCCGCTGCCCGCGCAGTCCAACCGGTTGCTGTTATTCTTCTGCGTCGCTCAAAACTGGGGCGGGGCGGCTGAAGCGGGGAAAACAGAGGGGAAACGATACGGGGGGGACCAGCCAAACGGGGGGACGCATCGACTCAGGGGGGAGCGGCTGAGCGTGAACATCGTGAGACAAAGCCAGGACAGGGACAAAATCGGACAGGGGTCGTAAATCGAGAATCCCTGAGACCCTGCGGTTCTTTCTGGGGGATGTGTCAGGCGCCGCGACCTCCTCTGAGGGTTCCACGCTCTGGAACGAATTTATCCCTGTCCTAGCCCCGCAAATACTGGCCCAAAGGAACGTTCAACTATAAATGTATTCAACCCCTCCCAGCAACAGAGGGTGGCGGCCTTATTGAAGGACTGGGGTCCTACCAATAAATTGTGACTAATCATTTTTTTCCGCGGCACCCGCCGCGCAACAACAACGACAACTACGACTACGATTGCGACTACGACTGCAACGACTACTACTATTTATGCCTCAGAAACGCTCTCACGCAAAACCCTGCCTCAGAAACGGGGAATGTGTCGATCCATATTGCAATCCGCGCAAGGTCGCCCAAAGAAAATCATTCACTGGGAGAAAAAACGAATCCGGCGCCCGATGCGCGGGTGCCGCCGACAAATATGTAAACTTATATTGTGATGGAGGATGAGGTTGTGAGCAACGCCCTCGACGAAAAATGTGTCGACCTTGATTGCAATTCTCTTACGAAGGTGCTCGACATCCTCTGTCATGCCAGGTCGCCCAGAGAACAGTATTCGCTGTGAGTACGACCCCCGACATGATCCAACACGGCGAACAGTGGTAGGGAACGGACCCGCGACGTTTTTTTGTTGTGTGTGTTTTCTTTGTTTTTCATTTTCTTCTTTAAAAATCAGAGACGATTGCGAATATGGTCGCGACAAACACGTTTGCAATCACAATTACATCCACAACGACATACACAACCACTGATTAGCATCGTCATCCTCGCGAGAGGATGCTCGCACGTCTTCCCGCGTGCAGGCTGGCCCACAATGGGTTATATATTCCCTGGGAAAAAACAACATAATCCAGCCCACCCAACGATAGCAGGACAACAATCTCCGCCGCGACGACAACGACGACGACAAGGATGGGAAAAGAGGAGGAGGAGGAGGAAGAGGAGGAGGAGGAGAAAGGGCGAGTTATTCCCCGCTCAGAGAAACAGGGAAGGGGATCCAAAACTAAAGACCTCCTGAAGCTACGGCGGGGAAGGGCCCAACGGGGAACGTTGGGGGGGACCGGCTCGGGGGGGCGACAGGGGCCGCCGAGCTCCTGCGCTAGTCCAAGGCGCCCCTCCGGCGTGTAACGGCTGGCCCCAATTGCGGGGCTCTCCGGGCTGCTTCCATCGGCGGAGCCCGCCTACCGGGGCGCGGGGGTGTCCTTTCCCCATCGGGCCCCAATCCCATTCGGGCAATGCCAACCCCGCATTGTTCGGGTCGCGGAAATATTTCGACCGGATATTTTTTTGGCAGGTCGATGAGCGAATAGGTGGGGATCGGCATGTCCCCCCTGAGCCTTTCCCCCCTGACGTTGCCCCGTGGTCTTCGGATCACGGGTTTCTGGCCGCCGTTCGGGGCGACGCGGGCACCCCTGGAACGCCCTCGGCGAGGTGCAGCTGCTGGAGAACGCCCCAAGGCTGGAAAGCTGCCGAGAATCCGCGGAAACATCCGGAAACCTTGAAACTCGAACGCGAAACCTCCCCCCCAGGAGGAGGAGGAGGAGGAGGAGGAGGAGGAGGAGGAGGAGGAGGAGGAGGAGGAGGAGGAGGAGGAGGAGGAGAAGGGGGGCGAGGAGGAACAGTAATAGTAGAAGGAAGAGGAGGAGAGGAGGAGGAGGAGGAGGAGGAGGAGGAGGAGGAGGAGGAGGAGGAGGAGGAGGAGGAGAAGGCGGATACACTTCGAATACACTTCCCGAAGCGACCGGGGTCGCGCGGCGGAGGGGTGCGGGAAAGGGGGGCACGCCGCGGTCCCGCGGCCACGCCCTCGCTTGCGGACACCGCGACTCGCGCGGGCCTGTCCCACTGGCGACGGCCCTTCTCGCGCAGGCAGCCACTATGCCCTTGCAGGGCGGCCGCTGCCAGTCCGCGCCCTCTCGGGCGCCCCTCCTCGCACGGAGGCTGCCACTGCCCTCGCAGCGGCCTTCTCGCACGAGCTGGAAGCGTCCGCAGACGGCTGCCACTGCCCTCGCCGAGGGTAGGCTCCACGGCAGCGGCGGGGTGTGGAGGGATAGTAGCAAAGAGCCCTGCCGCTTGCCGCACCCGCTCCCTGGCGCTGCGCGTCTCAACGTTTGGCTGGGCGCTCCCTTCCCTCGCGAGCCCTGCGTCCCTGCGTTTTGCGCGGGCCGTGATGCGCGGCCTGTGCAGCACCCTCCGCTGCTGCTATGCCTCAGCCTCGCGCGTGGGCTTCGACTGGCACGGCAGCCTCATGCTGGCAATGACACGCCGTGCTGCCCACGTCGCCTGGCTGGCCCCTCTCTGGCGCCCGTCTCGCACGCGCTGCTCCCAGCGCTGGAAATGACGATATTGGGCTCTAGCGTCGCCTGCCCCTTCTCGCACGTCCTGGTCCCAACGCTGTAACTGATGGTGTCGGGCACTACCTTCGCCCCCTACTTCTCGCGCGCGCTGCTCCCAGCGCTGTCGCCGACGATATTGGGCTCGAGCTTCGCCTGCCCCTTCTCGCACGCCCTGGCCCCGACGCTGTAGCTGGCAATATTTGGGCTCGAGCTTCGCCTGCCCCTTCTCGCGCGACCTGGTCCCAACGCTGTAGCTGATGGTGTCGGGCTCCACCTTCGCCTCTCACTTCTCGCACGCGCTGTTCCCAGGCTCGTTATTCGCCTTCTGCTGCCACGGCCCGTCCCTCCCGCGCTGCTCGCCTTTCTCGCGCGCGCAATGTCTGTCTTCGTGAGGCGTCCACCGCCCGTCCGCCGAAGGCTGCCACTGTCCGTCCACCTGAGGCTGCCACTGCCAGTGCTTCTCGCATGCTCGAGGCTGCCACTGCCCGCGTTTCTCACAAACCCTGGCCCCTGCTAGAAGTGAAAACAGCACCCTCCTCTGTCGGCCGCCCTGGCCTCCTCCGCGCTTGCGGCTGCCGCTGCCCGTCCTTCTCGCGCACGCGGGATCCGACTTCTTGAGGCTGCCTCGGCCCGCGCTTCTCGCAGGGTCGTTCCTGCCCGCTCTTCTCGCACGCAAGAGGCCCGACCACGTTCGGCTGCCGCTGCCCGCCCGCTAGAAGCGACCGCCGCCTGTCCGTCTGAGGCTGCCACTGCCCGTCCTTTTTGCGCGCGCAGTCGTCGCCGTTTCGGTGCTGCCACTGCCCGCCCTTCTCGCGCTGTAGCTGATGGGCTTTGGCGATATCGTAGCCTCCCACTTCTCGCACTCGCAGTTCCCATTAATGTGGCGCGAATAGATGGGCTCCAGCTTTGCCTCTTGCCCGTTCTTGTCACACGAGCTCCCCGCACGACGCTGCCACTGCCCTGTCTCCTCGGCCTTCCTGGCCTCCTCTGCCTTCTTAGCCTCCGCGGCCTTCCTGCCATACTTTCCCTTCTCCGCGTAGTCCTGTATTCACTGCAGGGCCCACCGCGGCTCCTCGACTGTCGTCGCTGCTTCGCCCGCTCCGCTCCCTGCGTTGCAGCGGATGGCGTCGGGCTCTACCTTCGCCCCCCAGGACTGCCACTTCGCGCTGAGGAGCCAGCTGAAGTCCAGCTCCGTGTGCCTGCACTTTGCCACGCACAGGCGCCGCCACGCGCGCCGTCGGCTGCTGTTTAGGCGCCTCCCCCAACCCGGGGGCGCACACGAGCTCTCGCTTTCGGCCATCGGCGGTACCTGCCTTCGCGCCTTCCCTCGGTTCTGGGGGCGGTGTGTGATCGCGGACCGGGCCGCGCCCGCCGCGGGGCGAAACGGCTGCGCGGGGCTCCGCTGGGGAACCACCTGGAGGAAGGGGAGGAGGAGGAGGAGGAGGAGGAGGAGGAGGAGGAGGATCGCACGCCACCGAGGGGGGGGGAAGAGAAAAAATCCGACAGTCAGCTGAAACAAAACGCCCGAGGGGGGCCCATCGGAGTGGACCTTTTTGTCACCCTGACAGGAAGGCCAAAGACCTGTCAGGGGCCAGCGACAAGGCCCCCCAGGGCAACAACAGCTAGCCGTCTTCAAACGCCAAGTCTGCGGCAACCCTTTGCTTTTCCCGCAGCCTGGCCCCAAGCACTCGGGCTTCAGTTTCATTCAAACCGAACGCCTGCAGACAGTCTGCCGAGCAGATGGGGTCAGGTACAAATCCAGGGACCACCGCACTTCGCTGGCCCTTTCACTGGACCCCTGGGCCGCCGTCCAAACCCCCAAAGACCTCCCGAGCCCGCTCCCCAGGCGACTTCCAGGGGCCAAGCTTAAAGGCGCGATTGGGATGTTTCGACCTTAAAACAGCGCGGGTGTTTTTGCGGCCAGGGTCTATCAGACTCGCTTGGGCCCCAGGGCAGACCGACTTGAGGCCTCTAGCTCCGACCGAGACCGTCGCATACCCTCCACACGTGGAGCAAAAAAATATTGGAGCGAGATCCTCACCGTGCAGCGGGAACTCCAACAGCTGGTGGCCGCCCTGCTTCCAGGGGGCCTGGTGAGCATCCCTGGCCAGGACGGCCAGGTCGGGGCCCAGGGGCACCTCAGGCAGGTCCTGGGAGGGGTCCGCTGGGGCAGGAGGGGGAGCAGCAGCAGCAGCAGATCGTCCCTCCGCCGCCTCCCTCCTCCTGAGCTCCTCCAGGTCCTCCTCCAGGCCTTCGCCGCCCTCGAGCGAAATGAGGGTGAGCCCCTGGGCGCCCACATTATCAAACACGCCTAGGTCGGAATAATGAACCTCGGCCCTGGTAATGAAAGAGGTGACCTGACGGGCCATAAACAGCATGCCTTTGACCACTAGCATATCCTGAGGGTCTTGCCTGCTGAGATCGGCGCCTTGCTTGGCCAAACGGTCGGCGGCGTCGTTGCCCGTTTTTTTTTTCAAACAGGCTGATCTTACCTTCCCGAACGTCATCCATGCTCGAATGGGCCTTGACCTTGCAGCAGCTCACCCCAGACAAATCGTTTTTAGCATACAGCTCCTTCCACAGATGCATACGTGTGTTGGCTGGACTCTCGGCCCAGCTTCTATGGCGACAGCACTCGAGAGTTCCTTTGCAGTCAGAGTAAAGCGTGAACGTGCCAATTAAAAAACTCGTGGCCATGAAAACTGCAAAATCTTCGCCATCTCGGGCGACTTGGTCAGGCAGAGTGGCTGGCGGGACGGCTCCAAACCAGCCCGTGATCCAGCGGCGCTCGCTGTCATAAATGGCAACTCCCCAGCCTGCCGAACGCAAAGCGGGGAACATTCCATCGTGACCCGAGCCGTCACAGAAGACGTGAGCGTTATCCACCGCCAAACACGCACCCACTCCTTCAGCCCTGAACTCCCACGCTGGGTCCCAGGGCCTCCGCGCGAGCAGCTGACAGGGGTCAGGGAGGATGCCTCGGGCGAATCGCTCTTGCAGTTCAACTGGGCAGCGAGCAAGACGAGCAGCCGCTGCCTGGAGCTCAGGCGGGAGATGGTCTCGCCGCCAAGCTGCACGGGCAGGGCACTCGAAGTGCCTGTGAAAAAGGGTGCCTCTGGCCCCGTGACAGATGAGGCAGTCTGCCTCGAGCTGGGGGTCGTGCTGGTGAAGCCTGTGCTGGCACCAGTGCGAGCCCATAACAAGGCCTCTCAAGGTCCTCTGCTCCCGCACCCCCCAAGCTCCACCCGTGCCCGACTCCGCCCCGTCATCGTCGTCTTGCTGCCGTCTGCAGTGCAGCCTCTCGTTGAGGGGGCGCCAAAAAAATTCGCCTAACCAACCCTTGCCTCCGCTGATTTTGCTGAGGCCTCGGTGATCAGACAGGCGACGTGCAGCGAAGCGAGCACGGCGAGCAACGAAGGCAGGCGAGACAGAGGCCAGGGACCAAACCTGCCCTGAGGCCTCGCACAGTGTCCAGGGGTCGGTGAAAGTCAGACCTGCTCGCCCCGCAGTGAGGATTAGAGCCGCCACAGGGTCCTTGACCTGCGCCCATGGGCGGGCTTTTGACGCAATGGCCTGCCCTTGGGTAAAAAGAAATCGAAGCACCGAGGGGGACAGGCGATTGTCTCTGAGGATCTGCACATATGTTTTCAGAGCATCGGCTGTGACCAAGACCAATGGGTCTCGGGTCCAGCCGCCCCTGCAGTTGGCCCGGAGGAAAATGCCAGTTCCGGGGCCAGCTCCCTCGGCGCACGGCCCTGCGCGGAGGCCTCCGTCCGCCGCACCTTCGCTCGCCACCGCTCGCCTTGCGCCCGCGGCGGCGAACGTTCCGTGCTGTCGTGGACCGGCATTGGAACGCCCGAAATTCGCCGACCCAGTCGGCGTGTGTGAGATGCTGTCGTCGCCGTCGTCGTCGTCTTCTTCGTCGTCTTCTTCGTCGTCGTCGTCTTCGTCGTCGTCTTCGTCGTCTTCGTCGTCGTCGCCAGTCCCAACGTAGCTACTCTAGAAACGAACAGACAAACGAAACGTTTCAAAAGAAACGTCGGAACTAGCCGATGTCCTCCCTTTTCCTCTCCCTGTCGTGTGTGTGTGTGTGTGTGTGTGTGTGTGTGTGTGTGTGTGTGTGTGTGTGTGTGTGTGTGTGTGTGTGTGTGTGTGTGTGTGTGTGTGTGTGTGTGTGCGTGTGTGTGCGTGCGTGCGTGTGTGTGTTGTGTGTGTGTTGTGTGTGTGTGTTGTGTGTGTGTGTGTATACGGGGGGGGGGGCAAGGGAGAGGTAATTAGGGAGCCCCTGCATGGGAGACCGGCGGCCCTCCCGGGGGGTGTTGGCAGGGACAGATCGAACCCGCTGCCCGAATCGGTCCCGGCCCCGGCCCAGGCGCCCCCGGCCCCGGCCCCCGGCCCCGGCCCCGCCCCTGCCCCGGCCTCGGCCCTAGGCTCTGGCCCCGACCCGCAGCCCTGGAAAGGGAAAGGTGAAAGTCGGGGCCTTCAAGGCTCAAGGGCGGCCTTAAAGGGCCAGGGCAGGCGGAGGTGGGCCAGCCGACAGGCTTGACTTAGGGCCCCCCTGGCCTGCCGCCCCGGGCCCCGGTCTGGCCCCCCGGCCCAGGCTATCTGGCCCCGGCCTCAGCTCTGGCCCCAGCCCTGGCCCGCCAACCCCGCCTCGACCCCGACCCGGGCTCTGGCCCTGGCCCCGGCCCTGGCCCCGGCACGGCCCTGGCCCCGGCTCTGGTCGATCTCGCATGGAGCTGGGAACCGCCTATTCGACTATTGATATATGTTCACGTTTCCTCGAACTCATCAGGGAGACGTAAGACTCGGGATCGGGCGACTCGGGCTCGCCTGACGGGGCCGTGACCCCATCAGAAATTTGACGCGAGCTCCCGCCGCCAACGTCCCACGAAAACTGGCCCGTGAAGTCCTGGACAGGCTCGTCAAACAGCGTCGAGAAACCCGAGTTCTGGCGTACTCGAATCTCCCGTTTCCCTGATTTTTCCTTACATTGATGACATCGGCCCCGACACACTCCCCGCGACCGGCGTTTCATCCTGGGTAGGTTTGAGACGGCCCCAGGAGCCGGCGAGGCCCCCCCAGCGGCTGAACATAGCGACAGCCCTCCGTCATTTTTTCTACGCCCCGAGGGGGTCTGGGCCCAAATGCCGTCAGAACCGATGGGGGGTGGGGGTGGGGGGCAGTTTTGTTAGTGTTCCGATCGGCTACCCCCTGTGCCCAGACATGCGACGTCCTGGTTTGTTCCAGGACGGCCCCCCTGGAAGTCCCGACCCGTTCCCCGGGACCGGTTGTTTGACTCGGTGTTCGACGGTCCCGGGGCCCAGCGAGGGCCCCCCGGGGCCGAGAATAGCCAAAGACCTCCCGTCCTCTTTTTTGTTACGACGCGATCCTGTCTGGGTGCTTAGGCCTGTTCCTCCTCCTCCTCCTCCTCCTCCTCCTCCTCCTCCTCCTCCTGGGCCTGGCTTCCAGTTCGGAGATCATGGTCCGCGGCTTGCTCCGTGTGCCGACGCTCCCTCGGCGCCAGCTCCAGGCGCGCCGCCCCCTGGAGGCGAGCCGCGGTGGAGCGGCCACGCGCGCAGGGATCCCGAGAGCTCCGACTCTGGTCGCGCACGCACGCTGTAAGGATGCGCCTCGCTTCACCGATGCACATCAGCCCCTTCCTCCTCCTCCTGCTCCTCCTCCTCCTCCTCCTCCTCCTGTTCCTCCTTCTATTCCTCCTCCTCCTCGTCCTCGTCCTCGTCCTCCTCCTCCTGTGTCTAGTGTCCCTGAGCCATCTTTTCAGCTTATTCGGGGACACCATATGGTCACCAAAGGCTGTCTGAACTGCGGGGGATCAGCATCCACCCGCCAGTCCCCAGTGTTGATGGCCAACTGTAAAGGCCCCGTCGACTGGGAGACCAGTAGGCTTCGTTCCACGGCCTTAAGAAACCTGAAGGCCAAGTGTCACCCGCGCACGGGCAATCCCTTAAGAGGTGACACCCACGCGGCTTCGGGATAGCCGCGTTTTCCTGGAATCAGTCGTGGCCCCCTCGTTTCCTCGGCGGAATCATTCCAGTCGCGTGTACTCCTCCTCCTCCTCCTCCTGCTCCTCCTCCTCCTCCTCCTCCTTCCTCTTCTCTCTCCCCCACCGGCGTGGCCTGGGCCCCACTGGCCGATCTACTGAGACGACGCCAGGACGAGGATACATTCAGGCGAGAATAAATCAATCTTCTCTGAGATCTGGCAGCTCTGGAGGATGCCTCGGGCGCCGCGGCCTTCTCAGAGCGTTCCGGAACGCTCTGAGAGCGTCTCAGAAAGCTCTGGAACGGATGTAGCCTCGCCTTAGCCTCGCCCGATTAACCTCTTAAAAGCTTGGATATAGGCTGTTCCTTTCGGGTTTCCAGGTGCATATCCCCAACCAGGGTGGCAAGATGGCGGGGATCGGGATTGGGATGGGGATAAGGATCGGTTAAACGATACCGGCAGGAGGCAACTTCTAGGAGGTCTTCGTGAGATCGGTGAATGCTACTAAGCCAGATTAAGCGGCAGATGGGCCGGATTAGCCCAGATTAAGTCGGGAAAAACAACCAGATTGAGCCAGACTTCGCGGAACCAGACGGGATCATGCTGGAATTTGACCACGGACGTACCTCCGCATGCCTCCCGAGAGTTGCACTGCATCCTAAACTCTGTACCAGGGGGTCGCCCTTCTTGGGACGAAGGCAAGGTGCAGTCGCACTCGTGATGAAACATACGAGAAAAACTGAAGGGGCCCTGGGACACACAAGTAAACACACATAACATGATTCCCCATATCTTTATGTTCTGTGTTTTCGTCTTCCCCCCTTTCCAATATCTACCGATCCTTCTCCTCGTCCTCCTCCACCTCGTACTGCACCTCCTCCGCTCCAATCTGCGGCGCCGATCTGCTCCTCATGTTCGGTGGCAACTCATAGGAGCCTCCCAAACCATCTTGTAGGCTCTGGCGAATTGACGCTAATCGACGCTAGTCGACGCTCATCGACGCTAAACCGATGCTCATCGACGCTAGCCGACGCTAAATCATTACTATCTCGTCGACGTCCAGACGCTTAATCGGTGCTAGACGACGCGAAAAACGGAATTAAGATGGTATACAAGGGTCCCGAGGAACGCATTCCTTTATTCGCGGCCAGAGAGGGCATTATGGGGGAAGGGGGGGGGACCGGGAAGAAGCATAACGCAACGCCCCCCCCAGACTGTGGTGCCAGAAGCACTGCGGCAGTGCCGGGGACGCACTGGGGGGGGGAGCGTTACGTTACGGGGGGGGGGGGGGAAGAGGGGGGGGAGGGTAGGGGGCATAACGCACGTTATGGCCCAGAGGGTGAAACAAAAAAGCTCTCTCATCATTCGCCGCTGAACTCGAGCCCTCGCGCCCCGTCTCGCCCCCAAACTCACGCGATGGGGGGCGGGGAGACCACGCGCACTCGTCGCCGCCGTGGGCCACGAGCCCCGTGAAGAGGCCGCGGACCGGGTCGGCGACCAAAGCCGCCCAGAAGGTGCCGGCTATCTGCCTTTCGGGCATCGGGGGCGACGGAAAGCGCGAGGTAATTACGAGCGATGCACGTTCGAGTTGGGGCAGAGCCCTCGAGGGAGGGGTCCAGGGGAGAAGGGCGAGGAGGGTGTTGATGGTTGTAATGCCCGCCCGGGGGCCGCTTCCCAAGTATTTTTGTCAAATGAAGCGGCTCCCGGGCGGCTCCCATGGTCTGTTTCCTTGTAATTGTTCGATTGAAGCGGCAAGAGAGCCCCACAACGGCCCACAGACGGCCCCGAGAGAGCCTCAGATGGCCTCCAGACGGTCCAAGAGAGCCTCAAGACGGCTCCAGAGGCTCTCAAGAGGGCCCCCGAGAGGGCCTCAGGAGGCCAAAAACATTGATTTCCCTGTTGGTTTTTGAAGGCTGTTCGGGTTCTCACCTTTTCGGGCCCAGAAGGGCCCAACACGGCTCACGGGGCCCCAAAGCTCGTCCCTTGACGGCCCCATTGCCCCCCCAAAGAAGCAGAAAATAGTACAAGAGGGCCCCCAGACGGCCCAAGAGAGGGCCCCAAAACAGTCCAAGAGGGCCCCAAGACTGCCCCAAGAGAGCCCCAAGAGGGTTCCAAGAGGCTCCCAAGAGACTCCCAAGGGGGCCGGAAGAGGCGGGGTGGGGACTGGGCTGCTTGGGTGTAAGGACTGGGCTGGTCCAAAGACGGCCCACGAGTCTCAAAACGGCCTTCAAGAGGGCTCCCGAGCGGGCCTCAAGAGGCTTAGAACACTGTAATATCAAAATTTGTTTCACGGTGCTTGAGGTTCTCGCCTTTCCTGGCCCAGAAGGGCCCCAGACGGCCCAAGGTGTCTCAAAGATCCTCCCGAGACGGCCCCAAAGGCCCCGAAAGGACCCGAAAGCTGTCCAAGAGTGCCCCCCAGACGGCCCACGAGGGCCCCAAGACGGCCCCAGAGAGAGCCCAAAATGGCGGTGTGCGGTCGGGCTGCTTTGGCGTGGGGACTGGGCTAGCCCCAAGACGGCCCAAGAGTCCCAAAACGGTCCCAAATGGCCTCCGAAACACTCCCAAGAAGCCCCAGAGACGCCAAGGAACACCATGGCTCCCCACAGCGAGCGGTGACGTAACAAGATCCGAACACCAAGGCTCCCCAGAGCGCGGCGAGCTCTGAACAGCAAGGCTCCCAAGAGCGAGCGGCAACGTAACGATCTCTGAATACCAAGGCTCCCAACAGAGAGCGATGACGCAACAAGCTCTTCACACCAAGGCTCCCCAGAGCAAAAAGTGCCAAAAATCATCTCGGGCAAATGTCTGCAACGCTCCTTCTGTTCCCGTGCCGGCCGAGGTAACGGAAAGAGCGAGGTGCGAGTGATGTCGTTCTGGTGGGGCGAAGCCCTCTAGGGAGGGGTCCAGGGAATGGCGAGGGCTGGACGCATGGGTTGCAATGGCAGCCAAGGGGGGCGTTTCCTTTGTACTTCTTCGAGTGAAACGGCTCGCGGGCGCCTTCCACGGCGCGCTTCCTTATATTATACTTGTTCGAATGAAATGGATCCAGGGCCCCAAGACAGCCTCAAACTCCAAAACGACCCAGAGACGGCCCCAAGAGAGCTTCGAATGGCCTCCAGACGGTCCAAGAGAGCCTCGAGACGGCTCCAGACCCCCTAGAGAGCCATCGAGAGGTCCTCAGGAGCCCACAAAACATTGCTTTCCCTATGATGGTTGAAAGTTCGTCGGGTTCTCACCTTTTCGGGCCCAGAAGGGCCCAACACGGCCCATGAGGTCCCAAAGCTCGTTCCTCGACGGCCCCAGAGGCCCCCCAAAGAGCCCGAAAAAGGTCCAAGAGGCCCCCAGATGGCCCAAGAGGGCCCCAAAACAGCTCCAGGTGGCCTCAAGACGGCCCACGAGGACCCCAAGGCTGCCCCAAGAGAAGAGCCCCTAAGAGGGCCGAAAGAGGCTCCCAAGAGAGCCCCAAGACGGCCAAAAGCTTCCAAGACGCCCCTGAACGGCCCAAAAGGGCCCCAAGACGGCCCAGAATTGCCCCAAAAGGGCTACCGAAGGGCTCCAAAAGGGCCCCAAGAAGACCCCGACGAGGCCCAAGAGACGCTCAAGAACACCATGGCTCCCATCAGCGAGCGGTGACGTAACAAGCTCTTGACACCAAGGCTCCCCAGAGCGCGGTGACGTACGAAGCTCGCCACACCAAGGCTCCCAAGGGCGAGCGGCAACGTAGCAGTCTCTGAACACCAGGGCTCCCAACGGAGAGCAGCGACGTAACAAACTCTTCACACCAAGGCTCCCAAGAGTGAAGGGTGCCATGAGGCCTCTCGGGCCAATTCCTGAGGCGCTCTTTCCGTTTCCGTGCCAGCCCAGGTGACGGAACGAGCGAGGTACGAGCGAGATACGATTGGTAGGGGGCGAAGCCCTTTTAGGGAGGGGGTCCGGGGTTTGGGTCCGAAGTGAATGGTCTAATGGCAGCGTTTCCCTTGTACTTTTTCAAATGAAGCGGCTCCCGGGAGGCTCCCTTGGTCTGTTCCTATGTATCTTTTTGAATGAACCGGCCCGAGGGCCCCAAGAGGGTCCCAGAACGGCTTCGGAGGGCCCCAAGACGATCCTAAGAGAGCTTCAGAGGGCCCCACAACGGCCCACAGACGGCCCCGAGAGAGCCTCAGATGGCCTCCAGACGGTCCAAGAGAGCCTCAAGACGGCTCCAGAGGCTCTCAAGAGGGCCCCCGAGAGGGCCTCAGGAGGCCAAAAACATTGATTTCCCTGTTGGTTTTTGAAGGCTGTTCGGGTTCTCACCTTTTCGGGCCCAGAAGGGCCCAACACGGCTCACGGGGCCCCAAAGCTCGTCCCTTGACGGCCCCATTGCCCTCCCCAAAGAAGCAGAAAATAATCCAAGAGGGCCCCCAGACGGCCCAAGAGAGGGCCCCAAAACAGTCCAAGAGGGCCCCAAGACTGCCCCAAGAGAGCCCCAAGAGGGTTCCAAGAGGCTCCCAAGAGACTCCCAAGAGACTCCCAGGGGGCCCGAAGAGGCGGTGTGGGGACTGGGCTGCTTGAGTGTGAGGACTGGGCTGGTCCCAAGACGGCCCACGAGTCTCGAAACGGGCCCAAGACGGCCCAAGAGGCCCCAAAGATCGTCCCAAGACGGCCCCAGAGGCCCCCCAAAGGGGCCGACAACGGTCCAAGAGGGCGCCCAGACGGCCCAAGAGAGCCCTAAGAGGGACCAAGAGGGCCCCGGGACGGCCCCAAGATAGCCCCAAGAGGGACCAAAGAGGCTCCCAAGCGGGCCCCAGGAGAAGGGGGAAGATGAGGAGGAGGAGGAGGAGGAGGAGGAGGGGGAGGAGGAGGAGGAGGAGGAGAGAGGAGGATGATGAGGAGGCACGGGAGGAGGAGAGGACGAGGAGGAGGAGGAGGAGGAGGAAGAGGAGGAGAGGAAGAGGAGGATAATGAGGAGGCACGGGAGGAGGAGGAGGAGGAGGAGGAGGAGGAACGAGAACGAGGCCAAGGAAGGAGGAGGAGGAGGAGGGAGGAGGAGGAGGAGGAGGAGGAGGGGGAGGAGGAAGGGGAAGAGGAGGAGGAGGAGGAGGCGGAGTAAGGGAGGTAAAAGGAGGAGGAGGCAGAGGAGCAGCAGGAGGACATCAACATCAAGGTAGAGAGCCAGCCCAGACAATTAGGGCAGGACGGCTGGTCAAGCCAGCTAATACTAACACCTGAAAAGCGAGGAAAAGCAGCGGGCCACAGGGTCATCTCCAGCTGGCTGGAGGATACCCCGTGGCCCGCTGCTTCACCCCCAGGCGTTAGTCCGAACTCGAGTCGCCCTCATCACGGTGCGCGAGCACCGAGATAAACGACGCCTCCCTGGCCTCACAGCGAGAAGAGGCCGGGGCACAGGGCAAGCCATGAAGGGGGGGAGGAGGAGGAGGAGAAGGAGGGCCCTGAAAAAGAAAACGAGAGGCTTCTTCGTCCGCCTCCCAGTCCTGCAAACCAGCGTGCTCGGACACAGTCGCTCCCCCCCCCGCTCCCCGCTCCACCCCGTCCCCACGGTCCTCGGCGGCGGTGGCGGGGCGCGGAGAGCCGTGCTCCTGCGCCGCGGCGGCACCTGCATCGGCTACCTGAAGGCCTCCTCCCTTCTGCGCCCACGGCCCTCTCTCAACCGAGACTCCTGGACGCTTAGGATGGAGGCCTTTACAAATCGGGTGCCAACTGTTGTACTTCTTTGATCTGGTCGGGCCGCTGCAAACATCCGCAAGGCCCGACGCACGACCATGAGACGAATAAGAATAGCACTTGGTGCAGATCACCAAAGTCGAATTGTCTGAGCAGGCCAGCGTCAAACACCTGTGTCCCCGCGCCTCCAAAACCTGCGCCTCCATCCCTCGAACAGGGGAGCACTTCGAGGAAGGAGGCGGGGGACCATGGGTGGAAAGACGGCTGACTTTTGCACACCTCGAACACTTCCAAAAGCCCGAGACGGAACCAAGCTCGACAATCTGGATGGGCTGCCAATCGCAAAGCACAGAGGAAACCACCTGGGGGGGGTCCTTAGGCGGCTGAATCCACACAACGTCTTGGAGGTCTAATTTGGGCCACAAAAGCATCAGCTTAGCAGACAATGATGCCACAGCCCTAGAAAACTTAATGTCGAGATCAAGCCTGCACCTGTCCTCCTCCGACGGCTGTGGGTGCCCCAGGTACCCTTCCCCCGCAGAAGCACTTTTAGCTCCTACATCAGCGTGGTGGTTCCCAAAACGGCACATCTTGTCATGATTGTCGGTCCACTCATCCAAAGAGCGATGCGCTTTCACTTTGTTCAAAGAGCGGACCTTCCAGAAATCCGAAAGGAGGGAGAGGGAGAACCCGCTGTAGCTTCGCTTAGGTGAAAGCTGGTCAATCTGAGGGCGACCGAAGTGATCTTTGACCAGCTGTGCATCTGTATAAAAATCCGAAGGTCCTCCTGAGAAAAGTATGGCTTGACAAATAGCAGCAAACTCGCCCGCAGGGGCAGTCTGGGGGTAGCGCGGGGGGACGGGACCGTAGAGCTTTCCCAAGAGGTCCCCCTGGTCGTCCACAGCCACAAAACACCAGCCTGCCCTGCTGAGCTCGCGAACTATATGCTTACAAGCGCTACCGTCTGTGAAAATATTGTTTGTGAAAGGAAATTGGCCTACATCCTGGGGAAGGTCCTCCCTGGCCCAGAAAGTACCAGACGACTCGGCCGCGGGACCAGGAAAATAATCCCCAGGGTGGGCAAAAGCTCCAAAACAGGACCGAATCGAATTGGGCTCCTCCAGGGCCTTGCAAACAAGCTCGGGAGTAACAAGACTGGAACGGAGCTCGACAACCTCCTGGCACCTGCAGACCCAAAGTCGGTGGTGGAGCGTGTCGGGGGCAGAGCCGCAGAGGTGGCACGTGGGGTCTATCTGGTAACCCAATCGCAATGCTTTTGCACGAGTCCACACTGCGTCCGTAGCAACAGCCCGAATACACCCTTTCTCGAGCGCTGAGTATTTTTTGCGGCGGAGCTCGAACTTCACCACGTCAAAGCACAGACGATGAGGCACATCCCATTTAGCACCAGCTTCCCACTCGAGAACCCTGAAGACTGCCCCGCGGAGATGGTGCTTGACAAGCTGAGGGGACATGAGGGTCATGGAAAGCTCGATCCCCTTGTCAGTGACGAAAGTGGCGAAGTCCCTCATCGTCCACGAGATCCTCTCCAAGGACTTGCGCATGGCGGCCACAGGACCACCTACCGCCCTCCACGAGGGGGAATCCTGAAGAAAAACACCTTCCCACGCTTGCCTCAGCTCCCTGAAAGGAATCGAGCCTTCAAAGGCCCTGACCTGAGAGCACCAAACTTCCTTGTGCCACCGCAAGATCGGGGAAACGGCCCCAACCCAAGCAGGGTCGCCTTCGAGGTGGGAAAGCACCGTCAGGGAGCGTTGGCCAGCTGAAGGCTTTATAGTCCTGGCCGCCGCACGGCGGATGAGCATCAGCTCGTAGTCAGTAACCCCTCTAACCTCGCTGCCATACAGCAAGCCAGGGAGCGGTCCTGCAGTGAAAACTCGCAACGTTCTCCTGGAACCAAGGGTCTTACGAAGTTTAGCCACACGGCCAGTGCGTTTGATGAAAAGACGTCTCCTGATCACAAGCTTTTTGTTACGACCCTGGGTCCGAGAACTCTTCCCCACCGTGTCGTCCACCCCAAGGTTAACAGCACTGGAAGTAATGGGACCCGTGAGCTCAACTCCCAGTTTGGCCTGAATGGCCCTGCCAAGCTTGGCCGAGGAACAAATCAGGCTGGATTTGTCAGCCGCCACCTGCGCACCAATGCCATCAACGATGGCAGCGTGGAGCTGGGGCGCGCCTTCCGTGATGGCGTCCACAACAAAATTGAAACTGCCGACAGCACTGAGGCCAGAATCGTCGATGTAGAGCGCCAGTTGAGCACCCTGCCGTAACCTAACAGTATCGAGCGACTCCACCGCGTTAACCCTGATCAGGGTCGTGGCCAACGAACATCCCGCTATGATTCCAGAAGAAGCGTACCACGGACCGTCGATGCAGCCACCCAAGGAAAGAAACCTCGGGGCCCTGTAGGCCCGCACAGCCAACTTGGCCATGGCAATTGGGAAACCCAGCCTTATACAACGACCGAGGAGTCGCTCGAGATCAATGAGCTCGTAGTATTTAAACATGTCCTGCAGGAGGGTAGCCGCATGTAAGGAGTGGGTTGCCCCACTCTCGCTGCGGACGCTTTGCCGCCAAACAACGTCTGAGGCCCCCTGGTACTTGCCCGCCGCAAAGTAGGGACGAGCGTGCGCCCCCTCCCAGCTCTCGGCAAGGCACCGCCGCGCTTTCCCCCAGATGCGGTAAGGACCCATGAAAATCCCGATAGGGCGGAACCCTCCAGTAGGTTTCCCCAGGAGCGCCAACACTGTGGCATCAAGCTGGAAAGGCAACATGCTGGAGATTTCCATGACCTGAATGATCCTACACAGCGCCGTGACCCCAGGAAGGGAAATCATACAGAAATGTTTCATGTGGAAACCGTCCACGCCCACCGCCGAATTCATCTTGTAGCTCCTCGAAATACGGACCAACTCGTTGGGGTCCAAAGGGGGGAGCTCAGGGGCAGGAAAGAAGTCGGCGATAGGTCCCAACTCCCGCGGGGAGTCAAAAGCGCGCCATAAATGAATAAACTTGTTGCGTTCAGCCTCGAGAAGGGACCTGGGGTCACTGACCACACAGCCGTTGGACGAGAGAGTGGAAGTAGGTTTCCAGGGCTTGGGTTCAGAAGTGACCATGTGAGCTCGCTTGGCCCCCTGATCGATGTTCTCTCTCAGCCAACTACGCCAGGAAGCTAAACTGCGGTCCCTAGCGCTGGCTTCTGCCTGCGCGACCACGTCGGAGAACGAGAGAGACAGATCGAGAACGTCCTGCTCGAGCTCTCCGCTCGAGTCCAAATCAGCACGGGTGATCATGGACTGCAAGGTGATAAGCAGCTCCTTATGGGCACCCAGATTCACGACCACGAAAGGGGGAGGGTGAAAAATGTAGGACCTCAGGGCCCTCGCAAAATCAACTCCACCACTCTTGGCCTTTTGGGAATTAGACGAAACGTACACCTTGCAGTCCAAGATGCGATTATACAGCCACCTGACGGAGTACAGAAAGGGGTGCCTAAGAGGTTCCTTGTCCTTCGAGAAAACAGGCTTCCACATAAGCTGAGGACCCTTGCCTCTCGCACCCCAAACCGGAAGCACCGATTGAGTGGCGTTGGCCACCTCCACTTCCGCAAGGTTGGCCCACCACTTGTAGGTGAGATTGAGCAGCCTTTGAGTTTCCGCCCCCCTCCCCGCCCTGGCAGCTACCAGAGCCGCCTCCAGCACGTCGAGAACAGGGTCCCAAGATGGGGGTTCCCGAGTGGGCCCTATGGCCCTTTGGGGGGGAAGGGGGGGAGGTTTCCGAAATTCCAAAACGTTGAGTTGAGCAGGCGAAGGGAAGAGCTCCAGATCCACAGGGGAGTGGGGGGTGAGAGGGGAATTGTAGTTGACACTCACCTGCCTGATAACCTTCGCGATGCCTGCCGAGACGACAAAGAAATCAGATACTTTGAGGCCCCCCGTGCTGCGGAGCGTGTAGCCTCCGTCTGTTGGGGTGATCATCTGGCCTTTGAACTCCGAAACGAAATGCGACTTCTGAAACTCACCTGGAGTCATGTTGAAATCGCCTCCCGCAATGACAGGGAGATCAGAATGTGAAAGTCCAGCTCCGAGACGCGACAAGATCTCCACGTTGCGCTCAGAAAGACCTTCGACGTCGTGGAGGTAGATCGATCCGACAAGGACCTGAAAACCTCCTGGAATATCTATAACACAAGCTCCAGCACGATGAGGGGACAGTACGAAGCCCGACGACAACGTGTGAAGCCCGAGATACGATCTAGCCAGAACTGCAACACCTCCTGAAGACCCAGTGCCCTCCCCACGTGCGGCCGCCGCCCAACACGACTTCCACCCATGACGAAAGAGCCATTCGGACGCCTTGGAGATGTCTTCATCTGAGCACAAGTGATGTTCTTGGACTAACAAAACGTGTGCCGTGGTCATTGGCAGCCACTTATACTTAAGTGACTGCCATCCTGAAACGTTGCAAGTCTGCACACAGAGCCCGAAATTATCCAAATCAGGCGAAGGAGGGGGCTGGAGAGAGCCTTCTACAAGCACTCCCGCGGCCACATCCTGACTGAGGAGGGGAGACGAGCCAGCCGACATCGGCTGAGGTGGGCTAGGAAGGAGTCCGAGGAGCAGGAGCCTCGGTAGGAGTGGCAGCCATCGTCTTGGCACGCTTGGCCGCTGCCTCGATGAAAGTCGAGACGCGCTGCCTCGACTCACTCGAGACTTCCTCCGACTGTGCCTGCTGCCATTCATGTAAAAAGTTCTGGAAAGCTTCTGAGTCCGCAGCCTCGACCTGAGGCATTGCTTCATCAGAGTGAGTGGGTTCACCCGTCTCCACCCCAGCCACACCACCCGTCCCCCCACCACTGTCAGAAGCAGCAGGAGCAGCTCCACTGCCTGCGGCTTCCTTCTGGGCAACGGATTGGCAGCTGGTCTTGAGTTTGGCCCAGCCCTCGCGAATTGCGGCCAGGTCGCCAGACTCCAGCACGCTGTCGAAGTTGGACAAATGCCCCTGGAGCTCCGCCTGCGGCGGGGGCGGGAGGTCGGCCACCTTGGCCGCCAGCTCCAGGTACCTGGCCTTGAGCTGCACCTGCTGGGTTGCGGTCTCCGCCCTCTTCTCCTTGAGCTCCGCGAGGCGCGACTCGGTGTCTGCGATCTGGGAGTCGAGCGAGTTGAGGGCGCGAACATTCTTGTCAAGAGCCTGCTGAGCCTCAGATGCCTGCTGCCGAAGGGGACGAGCTTCAGACTGCTGGGAACGGATGGCTGAAGCCGACGCCGCGATGGAGCTGGCCACTGCTGCACGCTCTGGGAAATCGTCCTTGAGCTGACCCATGAGCAGCTGAAGCTGGGCGAGGAGGGACGACGGGTCCACGGGATGAGCCAAAGCGCCTCCACGACCGCCAGGTCCACCCCCGACGCCGCCGCCTCCGCCACTCCCAAACCCGCCTTTGCCACGTCCTCCACCTTTGGGTCCTTGACCTTTGTGAGAACCTTTTGGGCCTGGAACTGCTGGGCCACTTTGCCACACACCCCCAGGATCGCGAGGAGCGCCAGGAGAAACGTGCGGAATGGGGGCCCAACAATTCGCACACCATTTGTACCACGGTTTGTTGCACTTCGCAGCACCACACGAGAGACATTTCGCACCGATGATCTCATGCTGCTTTGGTCCCATGGGAGACGCCGCGAGCGATGCTACAGTCTGAACGAGCCACTTGACCCGCTAGCGCAGTGTGCCGTTCTGAAGTATACGCTAGCAAGCCCAAATCACCTGGGCCAGAACGGCTAGGAGGAGGAGGAGGAGGAGGAGGAGGAGGAGGCAGAGGAGGTGGAGGAGGAGGAGGACGAAAGAGGAAGGGAAAAAGGAGGTGGAGGAGAAGGACGAGGACGAGGGATGAGGATGAGGATGAGGAGGAAAGGGAGGAGGAGGAGGAGGAGGAAAAGGAGGAGGAGGAGGGAGGAGGGAGGAGGAGGAGGAGGAGGAGGAGGAGGAGTCAGGAGGAGGAGAGGAGGACGACGAGTCAGGAGGAGGAGAAGGAGGACGACGAGTCAGGAGGAGGAGAAAGAGGGAGGAGGAGGAGGCTGAGGAGGAGAAGGAGAAGGAGAAGGAGGAGGATGATAATAATAACAACAAAAAGAGGGGGAAGAGGAGGAGGAGGAGGAGGAGGAGCAATGCTCCCAACTGACAGCGGTGACGTAGCACGCGCTTGCCAGCAAGGCTCCCAAGAGCGAGCGGTGACCCAATAAGCTCTTACCACCAAAGCTCCCAACAGCGAGCGGCATCGTCAGCATCTCTGGGCACGAGGACTCTGAACAGAGAGCGGTGACGCCAGAAGCTCTTCACAGCAAGGCTCCCAACAGAGAGCGGTGACGTAACACGCGCTTACCACCAAAGCTCCCAAGAACGAAAAGTGCCATGAACCATCTCGGGCATATTGCTGAAACGCTCTTTGCGTTCCCGTGCTGGCCCAGGTAACGGAAAGAGCGAGGTAGAAGTGATGAACATTCTGGTGGGGCGAAGCCCTCTAGGGAGGAATGCAGAGGAGGGGCGAAGCGCGCTCAACTCCGGTTGATGGCCGCCCCACCTTCCAAGACGGCCCCCGAGGGGGCCCAGACGGCCCACGAGGCGGCCGAGACGGTCCAAGAGAGGTTCCAGACGGTCACAGACGGTCCAAGAGCGCTCCATGAGACCCCAAGACCGTCCAAGAGCGTTCCAAGATGGCCTCAGATGACCTCCAGACCGTCCAGGAAGGGTCCGAGACGGCCCCAGAGGGCTCCAAGAGGCTTTGTCCAATAGGGCCCTAAGATGACCCAGCAGGACTCAACAATGGCCCAAGAGGCGCCCCAAGACGGCCCAAGAGGGCCCCAAGAGGGCGCATGAGAGCCCCAAGAGGGCCCTAAGAGGCTCCCAAGAGGGCCCCAAGAGGTCCCCAAGGGAGAGCCCCAAGACGGTCAAAAGCCTCCAAGACGCCTCAAGACGGCCCACAATGTCCCGAAGACGGCCCAAGAAGGCCCAAGAGGGCCCCAAATGGGCTCCGACAGGGCCCCAAGAAGATCCCCTAATAGTCCCCCAGATACGCTAAAGAACACCATGGCTTTGAACAGCGAGCGGTGACGTAAGAAGCTCTTAACACCAAGGCTCCCCAGAGCGCGGTGACGTAAACAGCTCGTAACACCAAGGCTCATAAGAGCGAGCGGCAACGTAGAAGTCTCTGAAAACCAGGGCTTCAAACAGAGAGCGGTGAAGTAACAAACTCTTGACACCAAGGCCCAAGAACGAGCGGCAACGTAAAAGTCTCTGAACACCAGGGCTCCCTAAAGAGAGCGGTGACGTAACAAGCTCTTGACATCAAGGCCCACGAACGGGCGGCAACGTAAAAGTCTCTGAACGACAGGGCTCCGAACAGAGAGCGGTGACGTAGCAAGCTCTTAACAACAAAACTCCAAAGAGCGCAAATGCCATGAACCATCTCGGGCAAATTCCTGAGGCACTCTTTCCGTTTCCGTGCCGGCCAAGGTAACGGAAATAGCAAGGTACGAGTGATGACGTTCTGGTGTGGGCGAAGCCCTCAAGGGGGGGTCCATGGGGGGGGTAGCGCGAGCGAATGACGGCCCCAAGAGGGGGACCACGAACCGAAAAGTCAAGCCTTTCGCCCCAAAATCACCCCAAGAAGCTCCCAGGAGGCCCCCAGAGCCCCCCAAGAAGCCCCAAGAGGCCCCTGGGAGGTTCCCAAGAGGCCTCCAAAACGGCTCCAAAATCGCCCAATAGGACTCCCAAGAAGGCCCAAAGACGCCAAATACGGAGCGATCGGTAACGCAAAAAGCTCTTCACACCAAGGCTTCCAAGAGGGAACGGTGACGTAAACAAGCTGATCAGACCAAGGCTCCCAGCAGAGAACGGTGGCGTAATTAACAAGTTCCTGACACCAAGGCCCAGCCAAGGCTCAGGAACGGGCGGCAACGCAATAGTGTCTGAATACCAAGGCCCCCAAGAGCGAGGGGTGACGTAACAAGCTCTCAACGCCAAGGCTCCCGATACGAACGGTGGTGTGAGTAATTTCGGTTTCTGTTTCGGTAGCATTATTTCCGTTTCTGCCGTTTCTGTGCCGGGCCAGGTAACGGAAAGAGCGAGGTATGAGCGATGACGTTCTGGTGTGGGCGAAGCCCCTGAAGGGGGGTTCCAGGGGGGTGCGTATCGCGCACGAATGAATGTTCATGGCCGTTTTGGAGGGTTTCCCGAGGGTTTTGGCATGTTTGTCGGATTCTCCCTCAAGACGGCCCAAGAGCGCTCCAAGAGAGCCCAAGACCGCCCAAGACGGCCCAAGAGGCCCCCAAGAGGCCCCCAAGAGGCGCCCAAGGGGCGTCCCTAGAGGGCCCCAAGAGGCCAAACTCATACATTTTCCACAAGTGAAACGTAGATGTTTAGCATCTACGGCGTTTCGCCTTTCACGGCGTTGACGACGGCCCAAGATGCCCCCAAGAGGCCCCCAAGACCGCCCCAAGACGGCCCAAGAGGCTCCCAAGAGGCCCCCCAAACGGCCCAAGAGGGCCCCCAGACGGCCCAAGAGGCGCCCAAGACAGCCCAAGAGGGCCCCAAGACGGCCCCAAGAAGGGGACCACGAACCGAAAAGTCTAGCCTATCGTCCCAAGACGCTCCCGGGAGGTTTCCACAGCCCCCCAAGAAGCCCCAAGAGGCCCCCAAGAGGCGTCCCAAGAGGCCACCAAGAGGCTAAAATCATGGAATTCCGATGGGAAACGTACATTTTTAGCATACACGGCTTTTCGGCTTTCACAGCGTTGACGACGGCCCAGGAGGCCCCCAAGACCGCCCCAAGACGGCCCAAGAGGCTCCCTCCGAAGAGGCCCCCAAAACGGCCCAAGAGGGCCCCCAGACGGCCCAAGAGGCGCCCAAGACGGCCCAAGAGGGCCCCAAGAGGGGGACCACGAACCCGAAAGTCTAGCCTTTCGCCCGAAGACGCTTCCGGGAGGCCCCCAGAGCCCCCAAGAAGCCCCAAGAGGCCCCCAAGAGGCGCCCCAAGAGGGGAGGACCCGAAAGGGGCCCCAATAGGACTCCCACGAAGGCTCAGAGACGCCAAGAGTGATCGGTAACGCAAAAAGCTCTTCACACCAAGGCTCCCAAGAGCGAAGGGTGACGTAAACAAGCTGATAAGACCAAGGCTCCCTGCAGGGAGCGGTGACGTAACAAGTTCCTGACACCAAGGCCCAGCCAAGTTCAGGAACGGGCGGCAACGCAACAATATCTGAACACCAAGGCTCCCAAAAGCGAGGGGTGACGTAACAAGCTCTCAACGCCAAGGCTCCCGGTACGAACGGTGGTGTGAGTAATTTCGGTTTCTGTTGCTGCAACGCTCTTTCCGTTTCTGTGCCGGGCCCAGGTGACGGAAAGAGCGAGGTACGAGTGATGACGTTCTGGTGTGGGCGAAGCCCTAAAGGGAGGGGTTCCAGGGGAGGGGCGAAGCGTGTGGAAATGGGCGTTAATTGCCGTTTTTGGGTTTTCCCAGTTGTTTTTGCATGTTTTTCGGGTTCCCCCCCAAGACGGCCCAAGAGCGCTCCAAGAGAGCCCAAGACCGCCCAAGACGGCCCAAGAGGCCCCCAAGAGGCCCCCAAGAGGCGCCCAAGGGGCGTCCCTAGAGGGACCCAAGACGCCGAAATCATAGATTTTCCGAAGGAAAACGTATATTTGTACCATATGCGCTTTGTCGGCTTTCACGGCGTTGACGACTGCCCAAGAAGCCCCCAAGACCGCCCCAAGACGGCCCAAGAGGCTCCCAAGAGGCCCCCAAAACGGCCCACTAGGGTGCCAAGACGGCCTAAGAGGCGCCAAAGACGGCCCAAGAGGGCCCCAAGACGGCCCCAGAAGGGGGACCACGAACCCGACAGTCTAGCCTTTCGCCCTAAGACGCCCCCAGGATGCCCCCACAGACCCCCAGAGAAGCCCCAAGAGGCTCCCAAGAGGCCTCCAAAAGGGCCCGACAAGGGCCGCAATAGGACTCCCAAGACGGCTCAGAGAAGCCAAATAAAGAGCGATCGGTAACGCAACATGCTCTTCACACCAAGGCTCCCAAGAGCGAACGGTGACGTAAACAAGCTGATAAGACCAAGGCTCCCTGCAGGGAGCGGTGACGTAACAAGTTCCTGACACCAAGGCCCAGCCAAGGTTCAGGAACGGGCGGCAACGCAACAATATCTGAACACCAAGGCTCCCAAGAGCGAGGGGTGACGTAACAAGCTCTCAACGCCAAGGCTCACGGTACGAACGGTGGTGTGAGTAATTTCGGTTTCTGTTGCTGCAGCGCTCTTTCCGTTTCTGTGCCGGGCCCAGGTAACGGAAAGAGCGAGGTACGAGTGATGACGTTCTGTTGTGGGCGAAGCCCTAAAGGGAGGGGTTCCAGGGGAGGGGCGAAGCGTGTGGAAATGGGCGTTAATGGCAGTTTTTGGGTTTTCCCAAGGGTTTTTACATGTTTTTCAGGTTCTCCCCCAAGACGGCCCAAGAGCGCTCCAAGAGAGCCCAAGACCGCCCAAGACCGCCCAAGAGGCCCCCAAGAGGCCCCCAAGAGGGCGCCAAAACGGCCCACGAGGGCGCCAAGACGGCCCAAGAGGCGCCCAAGACGGCCCAAGAGGGCCCCAAGACGGCCCTAAGAGGGGGACCACGAACCGAAAAGTCTAGCCTTTCGCCCCAAGAAGCTCCCAGGAGGCCCCCAGAGCCCCCCAAGAAGCCCCAAGAGGCCCCCAAGAGGTTCCCAAGAGGCCTCCAAAAGGGCCCGACAAGGGCCGCAATGGGACTCCCAAAAAGGCCCAGAGACGCCAAATAGAGAGCGATCGGTAACGCAAAAAGCTCTTCACACCAAGGCTCCCAAGAGCGAACGGTGACGTAAACAAGCTGATCAGACCAAGGCTCCCTTCAAGGAGCGGTGACGTAACAAGTTCCTGACACCAAGGTCCAGCCAAGGCTCAGGAACGGGCGGCAACGCAACAATCTCTGAACACCAAGGCTCCCAAGAGCGAGGGGTGACGTAACAAGCTCTCAACGCCAAGGCTCCCAGTACGAACGGTGGTGTGAGTAATTTCAGTTTCTGTTTCTGAAGCGCTCTTTCCGTTTCTGTGCCGGGCCAGGTCTACGATGCAAAATCGGCTCAGTCGGGCTTTGCAGGATCCTGCAAGATCCTTAAAAAGAAACCAGGACGAGCATAACATCAGGTGAGGATAACATCGGGAATCTCTGAGATCCAACAACTCTGATGTATCTCTCGAGCGCCGCGGCCTTCTCATAGCGCTCCGGAACGCTCTGGAACGGATTTGTCCTCGTCCTGGTCCCGTACGTCCGAACCCTGCAGGCTTCTGCAGGATCCTGCGCGCATGCCCTGGTCAGTGCACCCCTGGCCCTGCAGGATCCTTCAAGATCCAGCGCTCTGGCTGACCCCCGTTGGCATGGACCCCCGTCTCAAGGTTCCCGATGCCTGCGGGCAAGGGGGTTCTCCGGGTACGGCCGAGGTGACCCAGAGCACGCCAAGAGCGTACAGCAGGCACCTGCGACAAGGAATCCTGCGATGAGACCTCCCGGGCGCAGTCCTCGTCGGTCTGATCAGGAGGGCCCCGATGTGCCCCAGGGCTTCGGTGGGTCCCGGGGGCCATCGGGGTAAGAGAACTCTTCGTGGGGCGCCTGCTGGCAGGCCAATTGCTCGTTGGATGTGCCTTCTGTCGCCAGGGCCAGCAGTCACGAGGACGTGAGACAGGGAGGCACGACCCCTGGGCGTCCAAATTGCAGTCATCGGCAAACGAACTTGGCTAGTGATGCTTGAAAAAACACCTCCTTGCAGTGGGCACATGCGATACCTAAACTTATCATGTTTGATTGATCAGGCAGCTTAGAGGGCCGTTCCACGACAGTTGAAGTCGCCTGCCAGTGACAAGAACTCCTGCTTTACACTCAGCTCTGCTCGCTAACGCCTCGCTACAACGCCTCGCCGCTGACACGCCCCAAGAGATCCTGCCATAAGAGAGCTAGGGGGCACATCCTTCTGCGACACTGACCTTCGTAAGGTGCGCCAGGGTTCTGCGGGCCCGTTGGGAGAACAACAAATTACTGTGGGTCACCCGTTGGTAGGCCAGCTTCTTGTTTGACGCGCCTACCGTTGTGAAGGTCCCGACTGTAGACCTGGAGAGCTAGAAGGGTGAAGGGCGGCCGAGTACTGGAGCGGAGACCTGAAGAATAAGCGAAGGAGGAAGACCATGAGCGGAATGAGCAATGACTCATAATCGAGTGCGGAGGAAGAGAACAACGACAGAGCCCCACATGCAACCCCTGGGCCGACGCCCGAACATGCGTGGTTAGTGTTGGTATGGTGCTTCAGAGCACAGATGCCTGAACGATGTGGGAGGGAATCACGGTGATTGCAGCGCAGACCAAGCAAATGGTGCCAACGGCGCTGCAAACGTAACTTTTCACCGGCGCCATCATCCCAAGAGACCGGCACCGCCGGCCAGAGAGATGAGACCGCCGCACCGCGGCGAGGCCAGGGGCGCTTGCGCCTGGAGGCGTCCAGAAGGAACTCGTTCTCTGCCCGCCCTGCTGGATTCCTCACGAACTTCACGGCGACGGCGCCTGCGCTCGCGAGCGGCACTGCGAGTGCTTTTGCCTGCTGAGAGACCCGCGCGCGATGCGTCGGAGGGGGCCTGCCGGCCGTGACGACTACTGCAAAAGACGAGCCAGTATCTCCACGGACCTGAGCGAACAAACCGACCAGCCGCATGTCCATCCGCATCTGGAAGTTTGGAATTGCTCGCCGACATCGACACAACGGGCTCCCTTCACCAGGGGAAAATGATCCTAGATTTTGGCGTTGGTGGTAATATTTCGGCAGCCTAGAATCCCGAATCTGAACCACCATCGCCGAGATCGGGATCATCTTGCCTCGGCGGGGGCACGCCAGCGATATTGGTGTTGGTGTCAACCACTAGACCTCCGATACGTTCCCACGTGTGACCCTACACTCCCCTCCCTACCGCTTTCTTCGGGCCGGCACGCAATGCTGCACAATTGGGTCTATTCGCTGCTTGCTTAGCGCTATCCCTAAACTCCGAGAGGTGCCCAACTGCTGCACCAGACCGTCCCCTGGACTCCCTGGGTGGCCCAACGCGTCAACGCCACGATGAGCCGAACATTGCCTCGAAAGGGAAGCCCAACAACCCCCCCAAACGAAACCCCAACAGGCGCCCAATAAGCCCCAATACGCCTCCAAGAGGCGGAGTGGACCATCAATTTTGTTTTCACCATGGCTGAGATTTCAAGAATGGCGTTGACCCTCCCTCTCGGGTTCCGAAAGAGGCGCGGTGACCAAACGTGCGGTGACCCCGAAATTCACGAAGACCACACCGCACGGTCCATCACCGCGCCGTCTTGAGACTCTGGAGGCCCCAACCGCCCGAGACATCCTCGGATAACGACCCGGATCCCGAAACCGCGTGGGCACCCTCCGTCCCCGCTGACTTACTGCACATCGAGGGCGTCCACGAGGGGGCGTCCAAGATGGGGGCATCCCAAAACATGGCACGAGGCACGTGCGCGGCCCAGGGGGTCCAGGGGACGCCTTGAAATCCGACGACGCCTTGTGGGTCTCTAGGCGCGTGAAACTCCTCGCCCCTATACCCCCCAGGGCTCCCAAACTTGAAGCTTGACCCCCCCGCGGCCCAAGACAAACGCATCATGGGGGGCTAGAGGGCCCCGGATCGCCGGAAGATCGCTCAAAAATACCTGCGATGGCCCCAAGACGGCTCCAGAATCCCCCAAACTGCGACAAGAAACTCCCCAAAAGGGCCCCAACATGAAAACATCGTCCCAAAGCCTTCGAAGCAAAAAGAGCATGTGGTGTGGCTTCTTTGTTTCCTCGGCACGTGCCGAAACGCTGATGTGCCTGCCAGCGGCGCGCTGCGAACTGGAGGACTTTGTGCCCTCCGCACACTATGCGCGCCTGCTTCGTCTTTCGATGTTAATTCATTAAGTGATCCTTTAAATGTCTCGCGTCCGAGAAAAATCACCCGCGCGCCGCGCGCGTCCGCGGTGTCGTGTCCATGTTTGAGTTGCGTTTGCGATTGTTTGACTCGCGTGTCAACTTATCACGTTCCCCCGCACATTTCCGACAAAACCTCTCTTCTGTTGTTTTGCGCTGCTGCTGCCCCTGCCAGGGAGGTGCCAGTCCTACGCGCTATGACCCGTGGCACGTGCAACAACACCTCGTCATCGCTATGCCCCTCATATTCAGCTCCCATTGCATCATCCTCATGGAAACCATGCATGAATTGCTGCTGCGTGCCCCCGCAGGAGCTGTTTTGCGACCGACCCTGGCGGTTCCTCGAAGCACCTGGCATGCCCTTCGCCAGCGGTAGCCGCCCCCGAAAGCTTGCGCACCCATTGTGGTGCAACGTATGCGTTCTCCACCGCGCACGGCCGCCTGCGCCCCCCGTAAGGCGGGCGATGTTTTCCTTTGCCCACTGCGCGGCCCTCTGCTTCCCGACTCGGCGCCGAGCGTCTTCATTGGCAGACATTGCAGAGGCGACGAACAAGTGATGCTCTCGAAATCGCGCGTCGCCCGGCGACGTCACAACGACGCAGCTGATTTTATCTCACTCCCGTTTGCACACCTCGCGTTCCAGCCCGCTATTTTTGGACATCGCCTTCTGCGTTTGCCCGACAACGCGCGCCTGTGCTGAGGTGCGCCGTTCGCCCGTCACCCTGGGAAACCCAGTGACCTCCCACGCAGGAACTTGTGCGCGCGTTCAGCCAGCGCCCCTCATCGACATTCATATTGCACGCCAATGAACCACGCGTCCTCGCTTGCCCTCTGTCAACTCCGTCATCCCTGCATCCGCCCCCCCGGCCCCCGACAGATGTGTTGCCCGTGGTCCGTCCTCCGTGGTCCAGCTGCGTACTGCCTGGCATTCTAGGGTACGGCGTGAGCAACGAATTGTCGGTTGGTCCACATGGCGGCTCCAACTGATTGAATTTTGCGCGAAACAACACGTCGACGCCCCTGAATGGCCTGTCAACGCCGTTATTTACGACCTTCGTCGCAGTCGTTGCTGACACGAATGGCCACACGTGCGAATCTACGGCGCCCGGACAAAAAGTGTCCACGCCGACGGCGCGAAAACAATCACGCGTGATGGCAACGACAATTGCAAACTACACGTGGCTCCCCCCCTCGCCCCAAAACCAGACGTTGGAATGTCCATATGTTGTCCCCCGCGCATTGCCTCGCACCCAACCCCGTCAACTTTGGGCTGGGGGGGGACGTGGAGTATGGATATTTGTTCGACGCAGTTCGGTGTCGGATCATCTTGGCGCAATGGGCGTGGACAAATGCTGTCCGCCCACCGGATGTCAAAGATCTGTTCATATAGTTCTGATGTGCGAGCACCATCTTAAACTGAGTGCGTTTGACGCGAGGCCCCGAGCACGACTAGGAGGAGAAGGAGTGGGGAGGAGGGGCGAAGAGTGCAGTAGTTGAAAGACCGCCCGAAGACGGCCCAAGATGCCCCCCAGAGGGCCCCCAAGATGGCGCCAAGATGGCCAAAGAGGCGCTCAAGGCGGCCCAAAAGGGCCCCAAGACGGCTCCAAAAAGGACCCAAAACGGGACCACGAACCGAACATTGCTACGCTTTTTGAAAAATCCGCGCGCCGTTGGACAGACGGCGCGCCCTGGCAACCCCGCGGTTTCCCTTTGCGTGGAGAAGTACGTGGAGCTGGTTAAAAGTGTAGATCTGGATAGGACTGGTCACAAAACTGGTCATAAACTGGTCCGTTGAAAAGAGGGCTAAACATAAGACTGGTCGTGTCCAATAAAGGAGTTTCGAATCTCTGAGAGAGCGTGACCCACCGCCGCCTTACTGTGGAACAATGCCCGCCTTTTCCTCTGGAGCCCGGGGGTCGCCCCCCCCCCCCCTCCGAAAATCCCCCCCCCTGCTGGAACCCTCCCCTCCCCCCCTCCCCCCCGTCCCCCGGCAAACCCCCCCCCCCCTAACCCTCCCCCCCCCCCTCCCCTCGAAAACCGAAAAGGGTCACTACCGGTTCGAACCCCCCCCCTCCGAAAACCGGGGGGGATCACTACCGGTTCGAATCCCTCCCACCTCCCCCCACTCACCGCCAGCAAACGACTCCCGGTCCCTACCACCGTCCGCATCACATCCCCCACTGTTGTTCCCAGCACCACTGTCCTCACCACCACTGTCCCCACTGGTTCCACCACCGTCCCTACTGTCCCCACCAGTGCCCCCACCACTGTCGCACTGTCCCCACTGTCCCCACCACTGTTCCCACCACGGTTCCACTCTCCCCACTGTCTCCACGGCCCCAACCACTGCCCGACTATCCCCACTGTCCCCACTGTCCCACTGACTCCTCCGCTGTCCCACTGAGCTGTCCCACTGTTCCCACCACTGTCCCCACTGTCCCCACCACTGTCCCCACTGTACCTCTGTCCCATTGTCCCACCGCCGTCCTCGCCACCGCCTTCACCACTGTCCCCACCACCATTGTACCCTCCACTGTCCCACTGTTTCCACCTCATTCCCACTGTCCCCACACCACTGTCCCCACCACCACCGTCCCCACCACTGTCCACTGTCCCCACTGTTCCCACCATTGTCCCCACCACTGTCCCCACCACTACCGTCCCCACCACTGTCCCACTGTCCCACTGTCCCCACCACTGTCCCGCTGTCCCCTCACCACTGTCCCCACCAACACCGTCCCCACCACTGTCCGCACCCCCACTCGGTTTTCGAGGGGGGGGGGGGGGGGGTTCGAACCGGTAGTGACCCCCCCCCGGTTTTCGAGGGGGGGGGGGGGGGGGTTCGAACCGGTAGTGACCCCCCCCCCTTTTCATGATGAACTGGGGGGGGGGAGGGGTTCGAACCGGTAGTGACCCCCCCCGGTTTTCCGGAGGGGGGGGGGGAGGGGTTCGAACCGGTAGTGACCCCCCCCGGTTTTCCGCCAGCAGCGGTAAAACACGCTCTTTCAAATCTCTGAATCATTTCCCTCGAGGATCTCGACCAGTTCTATGTCGGACTCTATTTCAAAAAGGGCCAGTTCTATACTATGATCAGTTCTATGACCAGTTCTATCCAGTTGTACCAGTTCCGAGCAAGCAGAAGCCTGCGGCGGGGGGGGGGGGGGGGGGCAGCGCCCTGTTACCTCACACCCATGTTACCAGCACGCCCACATGTCCATCCACATCAATACAACAACGGAGCTCTTCTTACCCAGACGTAGCTCACCCAAGAACTTCGCACGCACCATGCTGATGTCGTCGATGGTCAAACACCTTCACTGCGACATTCGCTGGGCGGCCTTTCTTTTTCCGACACCTCTCCCCCAAGCCCCGCACTGGAGAGGGGGAAGCCGTCATCCCCAAGATGGACCAAAGATCCCCCCACCCCTCCCAGGGCGCGGCACACTGGCGGGATGGGCCCACCAGCTGTTGCTCACAAGAAGGCTTGTCTCCGACTCCGTCAGGGGGTCGCCGGATGTGGCGTGAGCGTCGAGAGTAGGAATAAGCACCGTGACGTGTGGGGAGATACCATGCCCCCGGCCATGATGCCCCCCCCTACTCATCGCCTCCCTCGTGGCCACCCCGGAACACGGAGTGGTAACCGCGCCGTCTGGTGCCCTCCGACCTCACCAAACATGCGACGTCCTGGTTTTTCCACTGCGCGGTTCCCGGAAGAAGTCCCGGCCCTTTCGCCAGTCGGGGGGACGTAAGACCCGGGTACAGGGGACTCGGAAATCCCCGACGAAGTCGTCAAAAAAATGACGAGGCCGAGCCTGCATTTTGACGAGGCCTCCCGCTGCAGACATCCCACGAAACTCCTACTCGTCAAAATCCGAGTCGCGGTCGTCAAAAAACGATGGCGAACCCGAGTCCTGGCAAACCCGGGTCTTACGCTCCCCCGAGCCAGGGCCGGCTTCTCATCCGGCATATTTTTTGTTGACGGTCCCGTTGGCCCGGCGAGGGCGCCCGGAGGCCAAAACGTGGCCGACGAAGAGACCCGTCGTGTTTTTGTTCGTGGGTACGACGCGGCCACGGCTGGGCGCGGCACCTCGGGGCACAAACGCGGGCACTTGGCCCGCGCCCTCGCGAAGCCACGAGGAGGACAGCGGTGTGGGTGGCTCCTCCTCCTACGAGCCTCGCGGAGGCGCCGAGGCCCTCTGCTCGGCGGGGTGTGGCGCGGAGGGTCGCCTCCTGGGAGGGCTGCGCGAGGTACGGCCAGGGAATGAGACGAAACCAAAAATTGGGCGCCCGAGTAATTCGGGGTAACTCGGGTCCGGGGTAACTCGGGTTTGGATTTCGGGGAAACGAACCCGAGTTTGCCCTGAGCCGAGTTACCCCTGATGATTCGGGGCTCTGAAGGAACTGAAGGGACTGAACGGAAGCCAGCGCAAGGCTCCGCGAGGGAGCTGCCAGGAGGGCCAAGGCCCGCTCACATGTTGATGCAACCGCCCCTCATATGGCTCCACGCCTCTGTCTTCGCAAATTGTGTCAAATCGTCGCAGGACGAGGTCAGGACGAAGATAAACTCGGGTGAGGAGACATCGTGAATCTCTGAGATCCCGCGGCTCTGGAGCCCAGACATGCGACGTCCTGATTGTTTTAGGACGGCGTCCCTGGAAGTTCCGACCCTTTCCCCGGGACCGGTTTTTCGTCCCGAGTCCTCTTCTGACGGTGTCGAGGCCCGGCGAGGGCCCCCGGGGCCGAAAGTAGCCAAAAACCTCCCTTTTGTTACGACGCGATCCTGTCTCGGAGGACGTCCCAGGCGCCGCGGCGCCCTCAGAGCGTCCTGTCGCCTCCAGGACGGGCTGCTCGCGAGTTGCGGCGGTGGGCGCGCGGGCGGGACGGTCCAAGGCCAGCGGCGAGCAACAGGCCCTGCAGCGCGACCAGGGAGAAGAAGCCGGACGTCAGCCAACAGGCCATCGGCCTGCGATGGGTGGCGACACCCCCAGACTCCCTCGCTCCTCGCTCATCATTTTCCTCCTCCTCCTCCTCCTCCTCCTCCTCCTCCCTCCTCCCTCTTCCTCCTCCTCCCTCCTCCCTCCTCCTCCTCCTCCTCCTCCTCCTCCTCCTCCTCCTCCTCCTCCTCGTCCTCCTCGTCCTCCTCGTCCTCCTCGTCCTCCTCGTCCTCCTTGTCCTCCTCGTCCTCCCCCTCCTCCTCTCCTCCTCGTCCCCCTCCTCTTCCTCCTCCTTCCTCCTCCTCGTCCTCCTCCTCCCGTCCTCCTCCTCGTCCTCCTCGTCCTCCTTCTCGTCCTCCTCCTCCTCCTCCTCCTCGTTCTCCTCGTTCTCCTCCTCCTCCTCCTCCTCCTCCTCCTCCTCCTCCTCCTCCTCCTCCTGGTGAAAAAATCAAGACGGAAAGTTTCTCGCTATCTTCGTCCTCCAGGGGCCCTCACCGTGCCCCGGGGCCGTCGCGACCTGGGCTCGGGATAAGGACCTCTGGGGGTCGACGCTGGGCAAAAATCGCGTCGTCGGGGGTCTGGCTCCGAGCCCGACCCCCACTACCCGTCGAGTCCCCTGAATCCGTGGGAGGAGGAGGAGGAGGAGGAGGAGGAGGAGCAGGAGGAGGACGAGGAGGAAGGGAGATCATGTCATCAAGAAGGATGCAACCCCGAACCCTAATCACTGAATCCGTGGGAGGCAAAGGCAGAAATCGGACTTCGCCACGTGTGCGGCGGACTCCCAACCGTCAGTACCCCCGCCGCCCACCGAGCAACCTGGATCGTTGATAGGCGAAGGTGGGGTTCGGATTTCGCCGCCGACGCGAGCGCCAGCGCGGCGCCCGACGCGACTCGAGGGTGGCGGAAGAAGGGAGGGGGGCGAGACAGGAACGATGGCTCAGGAGCGAAGCGTCGATTTGGAATCGGCGGTGCATCGCCAGCACATCAGCGACATGCCGATGCTAGCGCAACAACACACTCGGGGGCGGGGGGGACGGGCAGGGCATCGGGCCCTCGTGCAGAGACGAGTGGGCGAGGCCACGCCAATACCTCCCCTGCAAACCGACCCTTTCCTTCCGCCCTCCGAAAAGAAAGAAAGGGCCGGGGCCAGGATGGAAACAATGCCCCATCGTTTCCCTGGGTCGCGGACCGCTTCGGAAAACCATCCTGGCTCCGGAGAAAGCGTAGACTGGGGAAGCCACAAGATAGCGGTACCGCTACTCCCTTGACCTCTCCTGGGGTGCGTTCTGACCAGAACTTCGAGGCGAGTTCAGCGGTGGCGACGAGGGCCTCTCACCAGACGGGCAAAACGACGCAGCAGCAACGGTATAGGTACCTGATTCCTCCTCCGAAGACCGTTTGGGGACGCCACCCTGGCTCGGGTGAAGGCTTAGACAGCCTCACCCAACGGCCGAAGGTCTTCTGAGTCTTCTGAGAGGGCCTGCATCCTTGGCCTCGCCCCCTTGGGCGCGCCTTGACATTGAGACACCGGCTGATCTCCCGCCGGGCCCAAACCCGTTCATGACAAGGGATACGTCAACCCCACGCTTCGTAGGACTGTCGAACGGAACCAAAGATTTGGGGCCCAACTCGGGGATATAGGACAGGGGTGCGTCCATCCTCGATAGGGGTGCTTCCGGTTAGCTCCCCTGGGGTGTATCCCTGAGCTTTCATTCTTTAAAATAATGTTTCTGATGATCGGCTAGATGGATTTTTGGTGGAAAGGTCGTGGGGTGGGGGAAAAACGTCGCTTGCGACCATAGTCTGTCCACGACGACTATCCCCCCTGGGGTCCATATTGGCCCGTTTTTCGAGGCGGGTCCAGCCGGCGACCAGAAGCCGTTTCGTTCGCACCAAGCGCAGCCCCAGAGACATCTCTCACAGGTCCGCCGGCGCTGCGACCACATCGCCCCGCAGCTGGAAACAGGAAGCAAAACCCCAAGCGAGGAGGAACGTGGCGACGAGAGGCCTCCAAAGGGGAGCAGACAACTGCGTAAACACATTTTCTCGGAGGTCCGCGCAAAGCCCCCCTGTCCAAGCGCGCGAGGAGGAGGTGGAGGAGGAGGAGGAGAAGGAGGAGGAGGAGGAGGAGGAGGAGAAGGAAAGGGAGGATGAGGAGGGGGGAGAAGGAGGAGGAGGAGGAGGAGGAGGAGGAGGAGGAGGAGGACGCGGAGGACGAGGAGGAACAGGAGGAGGAGGAGGAACAGGAGGAGGAGGAGGAGGGAGAGGAGAAGAGGGAGGGGGGGGAGGATGACGAGGAAGACGAGGAGGAGGAAGAGGAAAAGGAGGAAGGGGGGGACGACGAGAAAGAGACGGGGAAGGAGGAAGAGGAGGAGGAAGAGGAGGGGGAGGACGAGGAGGATGAGGAGGAGGAAGAAGAGAAGGAGGAAGAGGAGGAGGACGACGACAAGGAGGAGGAAGAGAAGGCCCGCCAAAGGAGCCCGGCGCCGACCGCAGGCCCCCCCCCCCACCCCCAGGAACCGCGACGATTTCGAAATGTGTAATTTCCAACGCGTTGGTTCCTTCAAACTGGACCGCGGGGAGGCATCGTGGAACGCCCGCGCGTCATCGTACGGCCGCGCGCCGCCTGACCCTGCCACTGAATCGTGCCAGGCGCGCCGCGGAAACGCGACCCACGCGGCCCCCGAGCCAGGCCGCCACGTGACCGCCATGGAGCAAACCCCGACGTCTGGAGCCGTGCGTCGTACTGGCGGCTATGGTGCCGCCGTCGCCGCCCCGTCGCCGCCTCGTCGCCGCTCCAACCCTGGGGATGCGCGTCGGTCTGGCGGCTATGTTGCCGCCGTCGCCATCCCGTCGCCGCCTCGCAAAGATTGCGCCACATACACTGCAACAAATAGATTCCCCCTTCTAAAAGAGATATAGACTCTACCCCCCCCCCGGCGTTATCACTCCCCCCGCGTCCTGTGTAAATCACATGTGATTATGACCACATGTCCCTCCTAAATATGAAAACTCAATGTCCCAGGCCAAACGGGTTCCCCCCCTGAGGTTCCCTTGCCAAGAAAATACTATGCGGTAACATCTTTTGTTCTAACATAGCACTTTTTCACGAATCCCTTGTAAATAATACCAAAAGGCGCACATGCGCGCGGCCGCCGCGCGCGCATGTCGAAATCCTTCTACAGACAATTTCAACGACTTCAAGATCGGATTTCAATACTTCAGTGTAAGAAATACGACTTTCCCACCCAAAGACTTTGGGAATTCTGCCCGCGCGCTCTTGCAGAATCTTTCAAAAACCAATGGTTGTTCAACATTCCTGTCAAATTGGCCTTCACGGGCCACTTTCGCTCGCACGTCGAATTAACTCAACAACCTCCGCGCGCTTGCCAGACGCGCCATCCCTTGTAAATAATGCCATAAGGCGCACATGCGCGCGGCCTCCGCGCGCGCATGCCGAAATCCCCCCAAACACAGTGTGATTTCAACAAGGACCGACACGCCCTCCCGAGGGCGAATTCGACGTTTCCCTCTCCCCCTCCTAGCTTGCTCGCCCAGCTACCCTGAGCCACCCAGCCCCCGCCGCTGCTGCCACCGCCTTCCCATTCGCCCTCTTCTCCCCGCCGATCTACTTTCACATGTAACGCTGTCCGTGCGCTGGTTGGTAGGTTGATCCGAGTTGGCTGGCTGGCTGGTTGGTTGGACGTGCAGGGCATACGCGCGCGGCCGCCGCGCGCGGGTGTCGAAATCCTTCCGAACAAGTTGTGTGTTCAACACTTTCAAAATCAAGTGCCAGAGGCGCAAACCCTGCCAAACAATACCATGCGGGGCACATGCGCGCGGCCGCGCGCATCGTCGTCGTCGTCGTCGTCGTCGTCGTCGTCGTCGTCGCCGTCGTCGTCGTCATCTTCCCCGTTGTCGTCGTTGTCGTCGTCGTCGTCGTCGTCGTCCCCCTCGTCGTCGTCGTCGTCGTAGCCGTCGTTGTAGTCGTCGTCGCCGTCGTCGTTGTCGTCGATGGGTAATCGCAGTCACGGCTTGAAAAAGTCTTGCGACCAAGTTGCGGGTGGGTGGGTGGGATGTTTGCACGAGCAGTGGAGTGGCCATCAGTTCTCCTTTCAAAAAGAGAATAAACTCTACCCTCCCCGGGCGTTCTCGCCCCCCCCCCGCGTCCTATGTAAAGCACATATGATTCTGACCACATGTCCATCCTAAATATGAGATCGCAATGTCCCAGTCCAACCGGGTCCCCCCCCCCTGAGGTTCCCTGGTAAAAAACGATACGCGGGGACATCTTCTGTTCTAGCATAACACGTTTTCGACGAATCCCTCGTAAAACATAGGACGAAGTGCGCACGCGCGCGTTGTCGCGCGCGCGTGCCGCAATCCTGCAAAAACCTTCGGTGTCGAAAGGATTTCGCAATCGAGTTCCCCAAAAAACATGCAACAACACATTGTTTCGTAACACTGATTTGCATAAAACAAGCTTACGCGCGAGCTCTTGCGAAATCTTCAAAAATCCATTGGTTTTTCGCGATTTTCACAACATGCTGACAAACGGGCTTCGCGCGCGCGCATGTCGAAATCTGTCGAACGCCCTTGCGCGTGTGCCGTCGCAGGAATCCTTTGTAACGAATGGGACGAAGTGCAGATGCGCGCGTCGTCGCGCGCGTATGCCGAAATCCTTCAAAACCCATCGGTTTCGGAAGGATTTCAAACTCGTGTGTCCAAAAAAAACATAGAAAAAACACAAGGTTTCGCAATACGGATTTTCAACAAAAGCGTGCGCGCGCGCTCTTGCGTCGTCGTCGTCGTGGTCGTCGTCGTCGCCGTCCTCCCTCCTCCCGCGTCGTCGTCGTCGTCGCCGACGTCGTCCTCTGTCTTTCCTCGTGTTCGTCGTCGTCGTCGTCCTCTTTGGCGTCGTGGTCGTTTCCGTCGTCGTTGTTGCCGTGGTCGTCGTTTCCTCTTCCTTCGACGTCGTCGTCCGTCGTCGGCGTCTCGTCGTCGACCCTCCTATTTCGTGGCCGTCGTCGTCGTCGTCGTCGTCTTCCCTCCTCCCTCGTCGTTGTCGTCGCCGGCGTCGCCGTCCTCCCTCCTTCTTCGTCGTTCGCGTCGTCGCCGTCCTCCCTCCTCCCCCGTCGTTGTCGTCGTTGTCGCCGTCGTCGTCCTCCCTCCTCCCTCGTCGTCGTCGTTGTCGTCTTCGTTGGCGGCGTCATTGTCGTCGTCGTCGTCGTCGTTGTCCTCGTCGTCGTCGGCGTCGGCGTCGTCGTTGTCGCCGTGGTCGTCGTCGTCGTCGGCGTTGTCATCGTCGTCGTCGTCGGCGTCGTCGTCGTCGGTGTCGTCGTCGTCGTCGCTGTCGTCGGTGTCGTCGTAGTCGGTGTCGGCGGCGCCGTCGTCGTCGTCGTCGTTGTCGTCGGTGTCGTGGCCAAGTGCCATGTGGTACCAACCGTTACGGTCTTGTTGTAAAAGGTCTTGCGATCAAGTTGAGGGTGGGAAGGTGGGATTTTTGCATGAGCAGTGGAGAGGACAGCTTCAAGACGGTCAAAGTGAACTGCACAGCATCGATCACACCACATGTATTGCAGATTGCACAATATATAAAAATGTACGCAATATCATGGATCGCTCCTCATAAATCCCCCCCGGAGTTAATGGTACCCCCTGAGGTATTGCGATTTCGTATTTCTTGCGCACGCTCGTCCATCCTACCTGTGAATTCATACTATCCCAGCCAGGCCGGTATCACTCCCCCCCGCCATCCTTCGCAAAATCTTATATGCGCGCACATTCGTTTATCACAATCATAAGTGTCCAAGAATGCCTTGCAAAGAAAAGAACGAAGTACACACGCGCGCGTCGTGGCGCGCGCATGCCGGTATCCTTTACACAAAACCTACGAATTCGGAGAGATATTAAAATCGAGTTCCCAAGAAAAACATACAAACAAACAGGGTTTCGCAACACTGATTGGCTAAACAACTTACGCGCGCGTTCCTGCGAAATCATAAGAAAAGCATAGGTTTTCCAAGATTTTCAGAAACTGCTACCGGGCGGGCTTCGCGCGAGCGCATGTCGAAATCTGTCGAACGCCCTTGCGAGCGTGCCGTCGCGAGAATCCACTGCAAAAAACGAAACGAAGTGCCGACGCGCGCGTCGTCGCGCGCGTACGCCGAAATCATTCAAAACCCATCGTTTTCGGAAAGATTTCAAAATCGCGCTTCCAAAAACCTACAAAAACACAAGGTTTCGCAATACGGATGTTCAACAAAAGCGTGCGCGCGCGCTCTTGCGTCGTCGTCGTCGCCGTCCTCCCTCCTCCCTCGCCGTCGTCGTCGTCGCCGACGTCGTCGTCCTCTGTCTTTCCTCGTCGTCGTCGTCTTGGCGTCGTCGTCGTTTCCGTCGTCGTTGTCGCCGTGGTCGTCTTTCCTCCCTTGTCGTCCGTCGTCGGCGTTTCGTCGTTGTCCCTGCTATTTCGTCGTCGTCGTCGTCCCTCCTTCGTCGTCGTTGTCGTCGGCGTCGCCGTCCTCCCTCCTTCTTCTTCGTTCGCGTCGTCGCCATCCTCCCTCGTCCCTCGTCGTTGTCGTCGTTGCCGCAGTCGTCGTCCTCCCTCCTCCCTCGTCGTCGTCGTCGTCATCGTTGGCGTCGTCTTCGTCGTCGTCGTCGTCGGCGTCGTCGTCAGCGTCGTCGTCGGCGTCGTCATCGTCGTCGTCGTCGTCGTCGTCGGCGTCGTCGTCGTCGTCGTCGTCGGTGTCTTCGTCGAAGTCGTTGGAGACGTCGTCGGTGTCGTCGTAGTCGTTGTCGGCGGCGGCGGCGTCGTCGTCGTCGTCGGCGTCTCCACTTGGTACCCACCGTCACGGACTTAAGAGATTTGGCAAACCAAGTTGTGGGTGGGTGGGTGGGTGGAATGTTTGCGCGAGCAGCGGAGTGGACAACTCACCGCGAACAGAAATCAATTGCACCACGTAGGATGCACCACATCTATTCTCCCTTTCTAAAAAAGGAATAGACTCTACCCCCCCGCTGCGTTATCGCACCCCCTTTTTTCGGGTATGTAAATCACATATAATTCTGACCACATGTCCATCCTAAATATGAAACCGCCATGTCCCAGGCCAACCGGGTTCCCCCCCCTGAGGTTCCCTTGTAAAAAATACTATGCGGTGACATTGTTTGTTCTAGCATATAACACTTTTTTTGCTAATCCCTGGCAACAAACGAACGAAGTGCACACGCGCGCGTCGTCGCGCGCGCATGCCGGAATCCTTCAACAACCTTCGGTGCCGGAAAGATTTCGCAATCGAGTTTCCAAAACAAACATACAAAAACACAGGGTTTCGCAACACTGACGTGCTGAAAAAGCTTACGCGCGAGCTCTTGCGAAATCTTAAGACGACCATTGGTTTTTCAAGATTTTCACAACATGCTACCAAACGGGCGTCGCGCGCGCGCATGTCGAAATCTGTCGAACGCCTTTGCGCGTGTGCCGTCGCGAGAATCCTCTGCAAAAAATGAAACGAAGTGCAGGCGCGCGAGTCGTCGCGCGCGTACGCCGAAATCCTTCAAAACCCATCGGTTTCGGAAGGATTTCAAAATCGCGCTTCCAAACAACCTACAAAAACACAAGGTTTCGCAACACGGATTTTCAACAAAAGCGTGCGCGCGCGCTCTTGCGTCGTCGTTGTCGTCGTCGTCGTCCCTCCCATCTCGCCGTCGTCGTCGTCGCCGGCGTCGTCGTCCTCTGTCTTTCCTCGTCGTCGTCGTCGTCTTGGCGTCGTCGTCGTTTCCGTCGTCGTTGTCGCCGTGGTCGTCTTTCCTCCCTCGTCGTCCGTCGTCGGCGTTTCGCCGTTGTCCCTGCTATTTCGTCGTCGTCGTCGTCCCTCCTTCGTCGTCGTTGTCGTCGGCGTCGCCGTCATCCCTCCTTCTTCTTCGTTCGCGTCGTCGCCATCCTCCCTCGTCCCTCGTCGTTGTCGTCGTTGCCGCCGTCGTCGTCCTCCCTCCTCCCTCGTCGTCGTCGTCGTCATCTTTGGCGTCGTCTTCGTCGTCGTCGTCGGCGTCGTCGTCGTCGTCGTCGGCGTCGTCGTCATCGTCGTCGTCGGCGTCAGCGTCGTCGTCCTCGTCGTCGGTGTCGTCGTCGAAGTCGTTGGAGACGTCGTCGGTGTCGTCGTAGTCGTTGTCGGCGGCGGCGTCGTCGTCGTCGTCGTCAGCGTCTCCACTTGGTACCCACAGTCACGGTCTTAAGGGATTTTGCAAAACAAGTTGTGGGTGGGTGGGTGGGTGGAATGTTTGCGCGAGCAGCGGAGTGGACAACTCACCGCGAACAGAAATCAATTGCACCACGTAGGATGCACCACATCTATTCTCCTTTCTAAAAAAACAGAATAGACTCTGCCCCCCCCCGGCGTTATCGCCCCTCCTTTTCGGGTATGTAAATCACATATGATTCTGACCACATGTCCATCCTAAATATGAAACTGCCATGTCCCAGGCCAACCGGGTTCCCCCCCCTGAGGTTCCCTTGTTAAGAAATTCTATGCGGTGACATTGTTTGTTCTAGCATAACACTATTTTCACTAATCCCTGGCAAAAAAAAACAAACGAAGCGCACACGCGCGCGTCGTCGCGCGCGCATGCCGGAATCCTTCAACAACCTTCCGTGCCGGAAAGATTTCGTAATCGAGTTTCCAAAAAAACATGCAAAAACACAGGGTTTCGCAACACTGACGTGCTAAAAAAGCTTACGCGCGAGCTCTTGCGAAATCTTAGACCAACCATTGGTTTTTCAAGATTTTCACAACATGCTACCAAACGGGCGTCGCGCGCGCGCATGTCGAAATCTGTCGAACGCCCTTGCGCGTGTGCCGTCGCGAGAATCCTCGGCAAAAAATGAGACGAAGTGCAGACGCGCGCGTCGTCGCGCGCGTACGCCGAAATCCTTCAAAACCCATCGGTTTCGGAAGGGTTTCAAAATCGCGCTTGCAAAACATCTACAAAAACACAAGGTTTCGCAACACGGATTTTCAACAAAAGCGTGCGCGCGCGCTCTTGCGTCGTCGTTGTCGTCGTCGTCGTCGCCGTCCTCCGTCCACCCGCGTCGTCGTCGTCGCCTACGTCGTCCTGTGTCTTTCCTCGTGTTCGTCGTCGTCGTCCTCTTTGGCGTCGTGGTCGTTTCCGTCGTCGTTGTCGCCGTGGTCCTCCTTCCTCCTCCTCCTCGTCGTCGTCGTCGTCCGTCGTGGGCGTCTCGTCATCGTCCTTCCTATTTCGTCGCCGTCGTCGTCGTCCTTGTCGTCGTCGTCTCGTCGTCGTCTTCCCTCCTCCCTCGTCGTTGCCGTCGTCGGCGTCGCCGTCCTTCCTCCTTCTTCGTCGTTCGCGTCGTCGCCGTCCTCCCTCCTCCCTCGTTGTCGTCGTTGTCGTCGTTGTCGTCGTTCTCGCCGTCGTCGTCCTCCCTCCTCCATCGTCGTCGTTTTCGTTGGCGACGTCGTCGTCGTCTTCGTCGTCGTCGTCGGCGTCGTCGTCTCCGTCGTCGTCGACGTCGGCGTCGTCGTCGTCGCCGCCGTCGTCGTCGTGGTCGGCCGTCTTGCTTCTGCGGCCTTCTTGGGGCGCTCTTGAGACGCCCCCGAAGGTTCCAAGACGACCCCAGAGCGATGTTTGTGTTCGGTCCCGCATGGGTTTTGCAAACCAAGTTGCGGGTGGGTGGGTGGGATGATTGCGCGAGCAGTGGAGTTGACAACTTCAAGTTCGGCAAGTGAATTCGCCTTTCTATAAAAGAATAGACTCTACCCCCCCCCCACGGACGTATCGGTTCCCCCTGGGATAATGCGATTTCACACACACACACATATATATATATATGTATTGCACACTCGTCCATCCTAGATATGAAATCATACCATCCCAGCTAGGCCGGTTTCCCCCCCTGAGGTCCCCTGGTAAAAAACACTATGCGGTGACATTTGTTGTCCTAACATAATTGTTCGCGAGTCCCTTGCAAAAAAGCGAGACGAAGTGCACACGCGCGCGTCGTCGCGCGCGCATGCCGATCTCCTTCAAAAACCTTCGGTGCGGGAAAGATTTCGCAATCGAGTTTCCAAAACAACATACAAAAACACAGGGTTTCGCAACACAGAGTTGCTAAATAAGCTTCCGCGAAAGCTCTTGCGAAATCTTAAGAAAACCCTAGGTTTTTTTTTTCAAGATACTCACAACATGCTACCAAACGGGCTTCGCGCGCGCTCATGTCGAAATCTGTCGAACGCCCTTGCGCGTGTGCCGTCGCGAGAATCCCCTGCAAAAAAACTATGACGAAGTGCAGGCGCGCGCGTCGTCGGGCACGTACACCGAAAACCTTCAAAACCCATCGGTTCGGAAAGATTTCAAAATCATGTGTCCAACAATCCTACAAAAACGCAAGGTTTCGCAACACGGATTTTCAACAAAAGCGTGCGCGCGCGCTCTTGCGTCGTCGTCGTCGTCGCTGTCCTCCCTCCTCCCGCGTCGTTGTCGTCGTCGTCGCCTACGTCGTCGTCTGCCTTTCCTCGTGTTCGTCGTCGTCGTCCTCTTTGGCGTCGTGGTCGTTTTTGTCGTCGTTGTCGCCGTGGTCGTCCTTCATCCTCCTCCCTCGTCGTCGTCGTCATCCGTCGTCGGCCTCTCGTCGTCGTCCCTCCTATTTCGTCGCCGTCGTCGTCGTCGTCGTCGTCGTTGTCGTCGTCGTCGTCTTCCCTCCTCCCTCGTCGTTGCCGTCGTCGGCGTCTCCGTCCTTCCTCCTTCTTCGTCGTTCGCGTCGTCGCCGTCCTCCCTCCTCTTGTTGTCGTCGTTGTCGCCGTCGTCGTCCTCCCTCCTTCCTCGTTGTCTTCGTTGGCGACGTCGTCGTCGTCTTCGTCGTCGTCGTCGGCGTCGGCGTCGTTGTCGTCTTCGTCGTCGTCGACGTCGGCGTCGTCGTCGTCGTCGTCGTCGTCGTCGTCGTCGTCGGCGTCGTTGACGTCGTCGTCGTCGTCGTGTCGTCGTTATCGTCGTCGTCGGCGTCGTCATCGTCGTCGTCGTTGTCATCGTCGTCGTCGTCGGCGTCGGTGTCGTCGTCGTCGTCGGTGTCGTCGTCGTCGTCGTCGTGTCGGCGTCGTCGAAGTCGTTGGAGACGTCGTCGGTGTCGTCGTAGTCGTTGTCGGCGGCGTCGTCATCGTCGTTGTCGCTGTCGTCGTCGGCGTCGCTGTTTTTGCCAAGTGCCATGTGGTACCCACCGTCACGGTCTTAAGAGATTTTGCAAACCAAGTTGCGGGTGGGTGGGTGGGATGTTTGCGCGAGCAGTGGAGTGGACAACTCACTGCGAACAGAAATGAATTGCACCACATTGATTGCACCACAAATACTGCGCCACATCGATTGCACCGTTAGGGATGCACCACATATGTTGTACTACATAGTCTGATCACCACATCTAGTGCACCACAAATACTGCGCCTCATCGATTGCACCGTTAGGGATACACCACATAGACTGAACTACGTACAACGTGAACTGCACTACATAGTCTGATCACCATAACCTGCACATCTGACATTGTTAAACCTACACTGTGTGTGGGCCACGCTTGCTAACACACTCGCACATCGGTAGATATACCTATATGTGTAAATATGTAGCATGATTCATAATGCTGTGAAAACATGGGTACTGGCATCGACATCGTCGTCCACCGTCGGCAATCACCGTTAATCAACTACCGGAATCGTCGTCGCCATCAACATCGGAATGATTTGCGTTGACACCGAACAAAGTTCTAGCATAACCAATACTATCACCAAAACGTTGTGGTTCATCACCGCCATCATCAAAAGCCATCACCATCAGTATCATCACCGTCCTCATTTTCACCGCTGTCACTGGCACCCCATAGTGTCTCCATCAGCGCTACTCGTGAACCTACCTGTGCGGTGTAGATTAACTTCCTGGCAGGGGTAATGCGTACCGCCTACGTCCATCGTCCGAATATCTGTGGTGCCGAGTCCTTCCTGTTCGGATGTAGGAGTTCCGCAAGCTCAATGGTCCCATCACACTTGCAACAAACACTCACTCATCATCGGGATGATACTCATCATTACAATTGCATCGGCTATGGTGGATGAAGCTATATGAAATACCTGCTGCTAGAGAGCACGCGTGTAGGTGGCTTGTGCTTCCCTGTTGTGTACAGGAAACACAGAGATGAGCATGCACGAACAAGCCGCCCTCTCCTTGGGGCCCCTATGAACACAAGGCGGTTGGCATCGAATTGACCTCAGGGGCCCATGGAGGTATTTTCAGATGGGAGGCGAAATCGAAATTGACCCTTTAGGCTTCAGCCCAATATCTTGCGGCTGAGATCGATGGCAACGTCGTTAGAGGTCGGCAGTATCCGGACAGGACCTAACTTTGTTTGTCGAATCGACAAAGCCATGACAACCCCAAGAGGTCACCGCCTCGCTGGAGACCTTCCCATGCCAGAATTCAGGAGCTGCCAGGATGGAGACCAGGAAATGCTCCTGAACAGACCCAAAAACGAGTTCCTAATAGCGTGATTGGCAAAACACGTTGCCCCGGCGAAGAGACAACAGCATGATCAAATATAAACATATCGACTGACCCATGGTAACGGCCCAAACTACATCAAATCTTATTCGGCGTTTCGACCTTGGGCGGAAGGGCGGGGGGTCTGGCTCCGGACCTCGGCTTAGTGCGACTGTTTGTAGCAGTGGGTCTTATGAGGGGAGACTCCACCTGCTCGAAACAAGCGCCCCAAACAGCCAAGATCCGCTGCAGTGGGGGGTCGGAGGTGGGGTCCGAGGGCGCGCCGATCGGCAAAACAATGAAAAACAACGATCACATGGCAATACGCAATGGTCCAAAGCGGCACTGCCTGCCGAAAACACCGTAGCATCGGAAACAAAGCGATAAACGCATCGCTGCCATGGCCACCTCTGCGTTGCTCCCACTCCCGCCCACGCTCCCTCTCCCGCTCCCTCTCCCTCTCACGCTCCAACTCGCACTCCCGCCGCTCGCTCTCGCCCAATCCCCCCGATGGTCATGGCCAAATCGTCTGCCGTGTTTGTCTGGCCAGGGCAGGAAATTAACTGCTCCGGCTCTGCCGGTGTTTGTCTGGGCTCTCTTAACTGCTGCGGCCTTGTGGTCTGGCTCAAGCCAGGACAATTAGGAACGGCCTGGGTGGCACCATACAGCTCAGGAGCCCTGAGCTCCGACGTCGCGAGAAGATGAACGATAGGAGAAAATCACGACGCGAACCCTGGACCCAATCTTCTGGCGGCATTTCTCGAGCGGGGTCGATCTGTGAGGGCCCCCGGGCCCGAAACAGAACGACGACCAGCGCGCAAAAGTTCAACGGCCAGGTCTCATGGAGGACTATCGGGTCCGCCCGTTGGCCGCGCTCACTGGATCGCCGAGTCCCCGCCGAAATCCCCGCGGTGCCCTGCCCACCGCCCTCTTCTCCGCCCCGCTCACGAGTGCCTCCCGCAGATCTTGGAGCCTGCCCCGCGCGCGCAGCCCCCCCCCCTCCGCGGCGCGGCCCGACTGGCCTCCGGCAGGCCCCCCCCCGCCCGCGACGCGGCCCAACTGGCCTCTGGCAGTCTTCGAGCAGGCCGCGGCAGGACAGGGCGCGCGCTCCGCGGGAGAGAGGGTTCACGCTCATGTCGTCTCGTTTTGCTTGAGGAAGGGGGGAGAGGGGCACCGGGGGGGGAGGCGAGATGAGTAACGAACGAATGCCACTACAGCAGGAGCTGTCCCTGACTTCAAGAATTAGGCGTGCAACGCCTCGGCGCCCAGCACGACCTCTCGACTAGACCTGTCTGAAGGGATCGTGGATGTCGCTGTCTGCGAAGGTGGTGTACGAACTGTCTGGCGTAGCCTGGAAACCACGTGTCCGCATGTGCTTGCAACCGTGCGTCTGCAGTGGGGAGGAGAGGTGAGGAAGAGATGAGGAGGAGCCAACAAGCAAACAAGTCTGAACAGTCAGGCCCCGAGGGTCATGTTGTTGAGATGGTGCTAGGCCTATAATCTCGATAAGAAAATAAAAAGGTGCTAGGCCTAGAATCTCTATAAACAAATAAAACAGGTATAGGAAGAAGGTGTCGTGCTGAGGCCTTGTGCAGGTGTCGGTAATCATCCAAAAAGGTATCGCCGACAAGCGCTCGGAAGGTATCAGGAAATATTGCCATGATATGTTGCATGGTATAGTTTATTTTCAGGGTATCGCGTATTTTGGAATTGTTCCCAACCATCCTGTGGTGTTGGGTCCTCGTTTTGAAGAGACGGTGCCCCGCGTTCCCTCCTCCCGCTGCCCCCTCCCTCCTGCCATCATCATCACCATCACCATCACCATCACCATCACCATCACCATCACCATCACCATCACCATCACCATCACCATCACCATCACCATCACCATCACCATCACCATCATCATCATCATCATCATCATCATCATCATCATCAGCATCAGCATCAGCATCAGCACCAGCACCAGATCAGCATCAGCATCAGCATCATCATCATCATCATCATCATCATCATCATCATCATCATCATCATCATCATCATCATCATCATCATCATCATCATCATCATCATCATCATCATCATCATCATCATCATCATCATCATCATCATCATCATCATCATCATCATCATCATCATCATCATCATCATCATCATCATCATCATCATCATCATCATCATCATCATCATCATCATCATCATCATCATCATCATCATCTTCCCTGCGTTTCACCCACCCAGTACAGCGTTTCGTAGCCCCATAGGAGCTCCACCGAAGGCCCCAGTACCCGCGCCCGCATGCGTCACCCACACCCAATTCGGCACACCCCTCACACGTTTCGTGGCTCCATAGGGAGCTCCACCGAAGGCCCCAGTGCCCGCGCCCGCATGCGTCACCCACACCCATTTCGGCACACCCCTCACACGTTTCGTGGCTCCATAGGGAGCTCCACCGAAGGCCCCAGTGCCCGCGCCCGCATGCGTCACCCACACCCATTTCGGCACACCCCTCACACGTTCGTGGCTCCATAGGGAGCTCCACCGAAGGCCCCAGTGCCCGCGCCCGCATGCGTCACCCACACCCATTTCGGCACACCCCTCACACGTTTCGTGGCTCCATAGGGAGCTCCACCGAAGGCCCCAGTGCCCGCGCCCGCATGCGTCACCCACACCCATTTCGGCACACCCCTCACACGTTTCGTGGCTCCATAGGGAGCTCCACCGAAGGCCCCAGTGCCCGCGCCCGCATGCGTCACCCACACCCATTTCGGCACACCCCTCACACGTTTCGTGGCTCCATAGGGAGCTCCACCGAAGGCCCCAGTGCCCGCGCCCGCATGCGTCACCCACACCCATTTCGGCACACCCCTCACACGTTTCGTGGCTCCATAGGGAGCTCCGCCGAAGGCCCCAGTGCCCGCCCGCATGCGTCACCCACACCCATTTCGGCACACCCCTCACACGTTTCGTGGCTCCATAGGGAGCTCCACCGAAGGCCCCAGTGCCCGCGCCCGCATGCGTCACCCACACCCATTTCGGCACACCCCTCACACGTTTCGTGGCTCCATAGGGAGCTCCACCGAAGGCCCCCAGCGTGCCGCGGCACACGCATAGCGTCACCCTTCACATTTCGGCACACCCCCACACGTTTCGTGGCTCTTAGTTGCGTCGTGGCCCCAGTGCCCAGTGCCCGCGCCGCATGCGTCACCCACACCCGGCACACCCCTCACACGTTTCGTGGCTCCATAGGGAGCTCCACCGAAGGCCCCAGTGCCCGCGCCCGCATGCGTCACCCACACCCATTTCGGCACACCCCTCACACGTTTCGTGGCTCCATAGGGAGCTCCACCGAAGGCCCCAGTGCCCGCGGCCGCATGCGTCCCCCACACCCATTTCGGCACACCCCTCACACGTTTCGTGGCTCCATAGGGAGCTCCACCGAAGGCCCCAGTGCCCGCGGCCGCATGCGTCACCCACACCCATTTCGGCACACCCCTCACACGTTTCGTGGCTCCATAGGGAGCTCCACCGAAGGCCCCAGTGCCCGCGCCCGCATGCGTCACCCACACCCATTTCGGCACACCCCTCACACGTTTCGTGGCTCCATAGGGAGCTCCACCGAAGGCCCCAGTGCCCGCGCCCGCATGCGTCACCCACACCCATTTCGGCACACCCCTCACACGTTTCGTGGCCCCATAGGGAGCTCCGCCGAAGGCCCCAGTGCCCGCGCCCGCATGCGTCACCCACACCCATTTCGGCACGCCCCTCACGCGTTCCGTGGCCCCATAGGGAGCTCCGCCGAAGGTCCCAATGGGTGTGCCCGCATGCGCCCCGCACACCCATTTCGGCACACCCCTCACACGTTTCTTGGCCCCATAGAGAGCTCCACCGAAGGCCCCAGTGGGTGTGCCCGCATGCGTCCCGCATACACATTTCGGCACACCCCTCGTACGTTTCGTGGCCCCGTAGGGGGCTCCACCGAGAAGATATTCACAATTGCAGTATTCACAATTGCATATGGTTGGGTCCTTCGCCAGGCTATTTGTTTTGCAAGGGTGTAAACTATGATCTCCGCGAGCTTGGCTCGAGCGCACGCCATGAGTCCCCGTAAGAACCTGTGAGGACCGCTGGAGGGACTCATGAGGGACCTCGCGCTGTCCCCTCGGGCTGTCCCCTCGGGCCGTCCCCTCGGGCCGAGGGGACAGCGCGGGGGGCCAGAGTCCTCAGCGGTCAGCATGGTAATTGGTGTTGGACTGCGGTGGCCCAAATGAAGGAGGCCAGAAATTTGGCGGACGTATGCAGACACGGTCGGACTCGGACGGCCTGGAAGAGGAGTCGGACAAGGCGTGTCGGGAAAAGATGAGGGAACAGAGGATGGGACGTTGGCGGAAGATGAATGGAACGGAGGGTGTATGAGGGGAGAGGAAGTGAATGCGCCTGATGATAACGCCGACAACACCAACATGCACTCCGAACATACGGACTACATCAGGCGCTGTGGGACTCGATATCTTCATGAGGAAATCCGAAAAAGAGATGGGTACGATGCCCAACAACCAATGTTGTCCAACACCGACAGCATCAGCACTTGGGCAAGTGGCCTTCTGCCTCAAATGGACAACGACCGCTGCGACGCCGACAAAGACACCTGTTCAGAACGAGCAAGAACATCCGTTGGACTTTGTACCCATTCTTTCCGTACCCATTCCGATCGTCCCGATCGTGGTGGCCCTAGAACGGCACACCTCCTGCGGCACCCGGCAATCCTGGACCGCGGACCGCTCCTGAGGAGGAGCAGGAGCAGGAGGAGGAAGGATAAGAGGAGGGATAGAAGGAGGAGAGATAGGAGGAGGGATAGGAGGAGGGAGGAGAGAAGAGGAGGAGGAGGAGGGATAGGACGAGGAGGAGGAGGAGGAGGAGGGATAGGATGATGATGATGATGATGCTGATGATGATGATGATGATGATGATGATGATGATGAGGAGGAGGAGGAGGAGGAGGGATAGGATGATGATGATGATGATGATGATGATGATGATGATGATGATGATGATGATGATGATGAGGAGGAGGAGGAGAGGAGGAGGAGGAGGAGGAGGAGGAGGAGGAGGAGGAGGAGGAGGAGGGAGGAATAATGAGGGAGGACGAGGACGAGGAGGAGGAGGAGAAGGAGCGGGGCTGACGCGCAGCGCCCCGCAGGAGCACCGGGGCGCGCAGGAGCACCGCGGCGCGGGGCGGCGCGCGGCCGCGGCCTCTTTTACGGCGGCAGCATAACAATTGGCACGGCCTTCCGGGTCGATGACGAGCCCACGGCGCATCCGTGCAGCTGGCACGAGCGGTGGAGGCCTCCAGTGGACAAGCGCGTTCCACGACTGGCAAGCAACTGCTCGCTCGCAAATGGCCTGGATCCGCCGCGGGGGATCTACGATCCATTCCATGAAGGAAGATGTGTTATGTTGTCTGACGTTTGCGAGCAGGCTCTGGACGGGTTCCCCCAGAGCCGTAGGCGACTCGAGGAGGAGGAGGATGAGGAGGAGGAGGTGGAGGAGGGAGGAGGAGGAGGAGGAGGAGGAGGAGGAGGAGGAGGAGGAGGAGGAGGAGGAGGAGGAGAGGAGGAGGAGGAGGTGGAGGAGGGAGGAGGAGGAGGTGACGGGAGGTGGAGGAGGAGGAGGACGGGTCGCCTAAGCCCTTCGGAGAAACCCTCCAGCAGGCATTATGCGAATAGTGGAACGCGCTCGGTGACTCCAGGCCGAGGGCTGGCTGGCCGGGGCCTCGAACTGGGCGTCCTCCCGTCGGCATTCCAAGATCCTTGTCATCCTCACGAACACCACCCCTGCTTCTCCTCATCCTCCCGTCTTCTACTCTTCGCCCGTCAATCCTTGAATATGCTACCTATCCTCCCTCATCATCCTTCTCCTCCCCCTCCTCCTCCTCCTACTCCTCCTCCTTCCTGCCTCATCCGATATCCGCAACCGTGCCTTGGCACGCCATGGAGTGTCCTCAGGTCCCTTGGAGTCCTGTACATTCGGTATTAGAAAATGCTGGAAACAACGGGGGTGAGACTGAAATCAAACGGAGGCCCCCAATCGGAAAATCAGTTTCGGTTCGTGTCTTGCTTGCGGGCAAGGCAAAGCTGCGGGAAGGCGAGAATGATCCTGTCCTAGCTAGGCCCAAACCAAACTGAAAGGCACTGGCCCGGGCGTCCCTTGGGTTCTCCGCGGTTGTACTGTGGTTGGCCCGTGATTGTCCCGTGGTTGTCCCGCGGTTATCCCATGGTTGTCCCGTGGTTGTCTCGCTGTTGTCCTGTGGTCATCTCGTGGTTGTCTTGTGCTTGTACTGCGGCTGTCCTTTCTGTAGACAGATAGTGAGGCAGGCAAATAGATAACAAGATCGAGATACGCAATCATAATGAGATCGGTTGATAGAGCATGCCGCCGATATATTGTGATACCGATATACATGTACACATACGTTGTATGTATGGTCGTGGCATCTGTGGTTTGAACGCACAACCCATATGTCGTGAGATCAACCTGTATATTGACACTGAGTTCGGTATACTAAAAGTAAGCCACATAGATCGTCAGACCGGTGCCCCGTGGTTATCCAATGGTTTTGGCTTGGCTGTCCTGCGGTTGTCTCGTCTGTCCGTATGAACATGTGAGGATAATGGAATCGATAGATAAGCAGATGGAGACCTCATGGAGGTCCCCAAGAGGCCCCATGGAGGTCCCGAAGAGGCTCCTAAGAGGCCCTCCAGAGACTCCATGAGGCCCCCAAAAGGAGGAGGAGGGGGAAGGTGCAGGAAGAGGAGGAGGAGGAAGAGGTGGGAAGAGGAGGAGGAGGTTCAATGCAAACCTAAGACTCATCAGCGATATTGCAATTACGCTACCGAGGAACCCCGCATACTTAATTTAAATCCGCCGACCCCTTGGGGATCATCGGCGTGTGAGATGCTTCCCCCTCCCCAAACCCCTCCCCCGGGAGCCCGGTCCGGTCGATTTGGAGGGGGGGGGGGGGTCCGGGACGAGCGGGGGGGGTCCGGGACGAGCGGGGGGGGTCCGGGACGAGCGCAGCACGGCCGGGACGAGCGGTTCACGGGGCTTTTCCGGGCCCAAGAGGGCCTCAAGACGGGCCAAGAAGCCCCCAAGAGGCCTCCAAGACGGCCCACGAAGGCCCCGAGACGCCAAACGACCGCTCCAAGACGCCCAAGATGGCCCCAAGACGGGCCAAGAGGTCTCCAAGACGGCCCCCGAGGTCCCAAACAAGCCTCCCAAGAGGGCCCCAAGAGTCTAAAATTGTTGATTTCCATAGTGTTTTTCGATGTTTTTTGCTTTTCCGCCTTTTCGGCTTCCCGACGCTCCAAGACGGCCAAAGAGGCCCCAAAGACAGCCCCAAGATGGCCCAAGAGGCCCCCAAGACGGCCTCCAGACGGCCCAAGACGGCCCCAAGACGGCCCAAGAGGTCCCCAAGACGGCCCAAGAGGGCTCCAAGACGGCACCAAGAGGAGCCCAAGAGGGCGATCAAACATGTTGAAACTCTAGCTTTCTGCCCCCAGGAGCCCCAGGGGGCCCCAAGAGTGCCCCAAGAGGCCCCCAGAGGCCCTCACGAGGCCGCCCAGACGCCCCAAGGAACCCCCAAGAAGCACCCCAGAGGCTCCGAAACGGCCCCCAAGTGGCTCCAAAACTCGCGGTGTCGCCGTCCGCTCGGACCCCCCCGCGGAACTGCCCGAGACCCTCTGGCATGGCGGCGAACAGACACCAAACAAATATCACTCGCCTTTTCACCCCTTCGCAGCTTCTACTACCCCCAGATTGGCATAAACAAGGGGTCGGCGGTGTGGCGTAAGCCTAAGAATCTTATGTGTTTGCTTATGTATATATATATGCACAATCCTGCGTTCTGAGCCCTCTGAGCGACCGAGCTGAGAGACCACCCCCTGCGGTGTCGAGAAAGTGCCACGCTTGCTAGGTTTGCGCCAGTGTCGTGGATAGCGGCCGAGCTGAGGGACCACCCCCTGCGCACCCCGTGTGGTGTCGAGAAAGTGCCACGCCTGCTAGGCTTTGCGCCAGTGTCGTGGATAGCGGCCGAGCTGAGAGACCACCCCCTGCGCACCCCCTGTGGTTATGTCGAGAAAGTTGCCAAGCCTGCTAGCTTTTGCGCCAGTGTCGTGGAATAGCGCAGAAAATGAGAGACCACCCCTGCGCACCCCCTGTGGTGTCGAGAAAGTGCCCAAGCCTGCTAGGCTTTGCGCCAGTGTCGTGGTGATAGCGGCCGCGCTGAAGCCCACTCCCTGGCGCACCCCCTGCGGTGGTCGAGAAAGTGCCACGCCTTCTAGGCTTTGCGCCAGTGTCGTGATAGCGGCCGAAACTGAGAGACCACCCCCTGCGCACCCCTGTGGTGTCGAGAAAGTGCCACGCATGCTAGGCTTTGCGACAGTGTCGTGGATAGCGCCGAACTGAGAGACCACCCCCTGCGCACCCCCTGTGGTGTCGCGAAAGTGCCACGCCTGCTAGCCTTTGCGCCAGTGTCGTGGATAGCGGCCGAGCTGAGAGACCACCCCCTGCCCACCCCCTGTGGTGTCGAGAAAGTGCCACGCATGCTAGGCTTTGCGACAGTGTCGTGGATAGCGGCCGAGCTGAGAGACCACACCCTGCGCACCTCGTGTGGTGTCGAGAAAGTGCCACGCCTGCTAGGCTTTGCGCCAGTGTCGTGGATAGCGGCCGAGCTGAGAGACCACCCCCTGCGCACCCCCTGTGGTGTCGAGAAAGTGCCACGCCTGCTAGGCTTTGCGCCAGTGTCGTGGATAGCGGCCGAACTGAGAGACCACCCCCTGCGCACCCCCTGTGGTGTCGAGAAAGTGCCACGCTTGCTAGGCGTTGCGCCAGTGTCGTGGATAGCGGCCGAACTGAGAGACCACCCCCTGCGCACCCCCTGTGGTGTCGAGAAAGTGCCACGCCTGCTAGGCGTTGCGCCAGTGTCGTGGATAGCGGCCGAACTGAGGGACCACCCCCTGCGCACCCCCTGTGGTGTCGAGAAAGTGCCACGCCTGCTAGGCTTTGCGCCAGTGTCGTGGATAGCTGCCGAACTGAGAGACCACCCCCTGCGCACCCCCTGTGGTGTCGAGAAAGTGCCACGCCTGCTAGGCTTTGCGCCTGCGCACCCCTGCGTGTCGAGAAAGTGCCCCCCCCCCCCCCCCCCCCACCAAAAAAACGGGGGGGGGGGGGGGGGGGGCCTCTAGGCTTTGCGCCAGTGTCGTGGATAGCGCCGCCGAACTGAGGGAGCACCCCACGGGGCCTCACACCGTGTGGTGGTTAGAAGGTGCCACGCTTGCTAGGCTTTGCGCCAGTGTCGTGGATAGCGGCCGAGCTGAGAGACCACCCCCTGCGCACCCCCTGTGGTGTCGAGAAAGTGCCACGCCTACTAGGCTTTGCGACAGTGTCGTGGATAGCCCAGGCTCTTCCGAACGAGAGACCACCCCCTGGCACCCCCTTGTGGTGCGAGAAGGTAAGTGCCCACGCCTGCTAGGGCTTTGCGCCAGTGTGTGGGGAGCGGCCCGAAACTGAGAGACCACCCTTGCGACACCCCCTGTGGTGTCGAGAAAGTGCCACCGCCTGCTAGGCTTTGCGCCAGTGGCGTGGATAGCGGCCGAATGGAGAGACCAACCCCTGCGCACCCCCTGTGGTGCGAGAAAGTGCCACGCCTGCTAGCTTTTGCGCCAGTGTCGTGGATAGCGGCCGAGCTGAGAGACCACCCCCTGCGCACCCCCTGTGGTGTCGAGAAAGTGCCACGCCTGCCAGGCTTTGCGACAGTGTCGTGGATAGCGACCGAGCTGAGAGACCACCCCCTGCGCACCCCCTTGTGGTGTCGAGAAAGTGCCACGCCTGCTAGGCTTTGCGCCAGTGTCGTGGATAGCGGCCGAGCTGAGAGACCACCCCCTGCGCACCTCGTGTGGTGTCAAGAAAGTGCCACGCCTGCTAGGCTTTGCGCCAGTGTCGTGGATAGCGGCCGATCTGAGAGACCACCCCCTGCGCACCCCCTGTGGTGTCGAGACAGTGCCACGCCTGCTAGGCTTTGCGCCAGTGTCGTGGATAGCGGCCGAACTGAGAGACCACCCCCTGCGCACCCCCTGTGGTGTCGAGAAAGTGCCACGCCTGCTAGGCTTTGCGCCAGTGCCACGAGCTGTGCTGTGCTGAGCTGAGCCGTGCTGGGCTGTGCTGAGCTGTGCTGAGCTGTGCTGTGTGCTGAGCTGAGCTGAGCTGTGTGCTGTGCTGAGCTGAGCTGTGCTGTACTGTGCTGTGCTGTGATGTGCTGTGCTGTACGAAGGGTGAGGTGTGTCGCGGGTGCGGCGCGGCAGGGAAGAAAACCAGAACCCCACGAAGCATGTGGGGAATAAACCCTTCCTCCAAGCTCACTTTTTATAGGCCCCTATAAACATTCATGTTCACTGAAGGCAATTAATTCCTTGTTTGAAAACAAGCATTTGAAAATCATGAAATAAGCCAAAAATGCAATTCCTCGGACTTCAAACGCCGCGAATCACCTGTACTGTTACGTCTTGACGATCTGGGACCGTGTCGCAACACCATTCCCAGGACTTCCATCACAGCAAACCAGCGCAACTGTTGCGCCATGGCAATCCGACATGGTGCCAAGACATAATTTCTCGGACGTTGACCATGGCACAATGCTGGACACTTGGGCGCCCGAGTTATCCGGGGTAACTCGGGTCCGGGGTAACTCGGGTTTGGATTCCCGAAAAAGGAACCCGAATTAGCCCTGACCCGAGTTACCCCTGATGATTCGGGGGCTCTGGACGCCCGAGTTGTCCAGGGTAACTCGGGCCCGGGGTAAGTCGGGGTCGGAATCCCGAAAAAGGAATCCGAGTTAGCCCTGACCCGAGTTACCCCTGATTTGGGGGGCGGAAAGATACGGATACGTGTTGTCCCCAGACCTCTCTTGGGGTGCGTTCTGACCAGAATTTCGAGGCGAATCCAGCGGTGACAACGAGGATTCCCCAGGAGGACCAGGAGAGGCCGAAAACGAAGGGGGACAACACGTATCCGTATCCTTTTCTCCCCCGACTGATGATTCTGGGCTCTGAGACACTGCTGTAAATAATAACAGCGACTGTGCGGGGCGCCCAACGCGAGAGCCGCACGCTGGAAAAAGAGCCGCCCTCCGTCCGTGGAGCTCTTTTCCCGCTTTGGTGCGGCGAGTGCGCGCGGAGCCCAAAGCGAGAACCACACTCTGGAAACGGTCCGCCCTCCACCCGACGAGGAGGAGGAGGAGGAGGAGGTGGAGGAGGAGGAGGAGGAGAAGGAATGGTGGATGCGGAGGAGGAGGAGGAGGAGGAGGCGGAGGAGGCGGAGGAGGCGGAGGCGGCGGAGGAGGAGGAGGAGGAAACGGATGCAAGCGGCGCTAAGGCGATCTCATGTTGAAAACGACCTGTCCTCAGTCCGTGAAGCTCTTGCCCTTATTTGAAAGGGATGTGCGCGGCGCTAACGCAAGAACCTCAGTTTGAAGACGACCCGCCCTACATCCGTAGAACTGTTACGCAACTTTGAACTTCAATATCGTACATGGTAAATAAGCATGAAGCGAAACGACCGGCCGGGGTGCGACAGGGAGAAGCTACGTACAAGGAAGAATGGAGGAGGAAGAGGAAGGGAGAGGAGGGAGCGAACGGACGAGCGCAACGGAATGGGAAAGAGAGCGGTTCCGTTTCAAACACTGTGAGGGTCGAGAGCGCCCCATACGCATCCAGTCTGAAGCTGGTCAGCGAGGGGGGTACCAAGGCAGTGGCCGACGCCAGTCAGCGCTGACCCCCGCCGCGCACGTCCAGACCCCCTCTGGCGAGGCACCCGAGCCATGCCAACCCTCGGCCGTCGACCCCGCCCACGCTGGGAGCGGCCGGGGCTGGCGTCAGCTCCCTGCGTGCCAGGGGCGGACCTGGCTCGGCGGGTACCCTTCACGACCGGCGTACATGTCAATATTTAGGGGGCGAAGAAGGGTATCAAATAATGGTTTCCGCCGTCGGGGACGCCTGCCCCCAGGGCGGCTGGCAAAATTATACCCTATGTGGCACTGCAGGGGTATAAACCTTCCTGCCGCCCGGGGGGCAGGCGTCCCCGAAGGTAGAAAAGCTTATGTTATACCCTTCTCCGCCCGCTAAAATATCAGCGCTCTCGCGGTCTGGATGCCGGGGCGCGATCCCGTGGATACGCTCTAAATCGGCATCATCCCAAATGCTTTTTGCCCACGACGCCCTCTCACCCTGCAACGATACTTAGCAGCTGCAGCGGCGGCGGCGGCTGCAGGATCAGTCCACACGGCAGCGGCAGCGGTGGCGGCGGCAGCACCAGCAGCAGCAGTGGAGGCGGAGGAAGAAGGACACACTAGGAGCAAAGGAGGAGCCGAGGACGGGCAAGGCGAAACGAGGAACGAGCGAGAACAAAAAAAACAGCAGAATGTATGAAAGCGAAAAATTTGCCGATTCAATGCGAGGGGTGATGATGATGATGATGACGACGATGATGCTGATGGTGATGATGGCGATTATGATGATGATACTGATCATCAAGGAAGGAAAGGAAATATACCAAGATCGGAGCCACATCTGTGATCTGGTGAAGTGGGTCTGGTTTAGACGAAGCCGACGCGATCCAATTAAGATACCCTTTTATATTGAAGACACACAGGAGACAATCAAACTATGCGACGGCCGACGCGCTGACGCTGAACCAGCAAACGTCATACCACCCAACATTGCAATATGTATCATGTGATGGACTGGCATTGCTTAAGGTTGCATTGTTTCATGATCTTGGTTCCTTTTGCGCAGTGGAAGCCGGGTAGCTCGCATTGGTTTGATTTGACGTGCTATCCCGATGTCGCTGCGTCCAGAAGTGCATTGATTGTCTTTTGGTCATTGCTGCGCCCCCCTCCTGTATTGACGTGCTTTGCTTTGATGTTACATGGGTTGCTTTGTTGCGAACGGTTTTGCATTGCGTTGCACTCGTTGGCGTTAGTTTACGCTACTGCGATGAACTTGGCATGGCTCGCATGTCGTTGCTTTGCTTTGCATTGAATTGCCTGGCTCGGCTTTGCTGTGATGCGTGTGGGTTACATCTTGTCGCTTCGCACTGTGTTGCTAGGATCGAACAGTTGCCTCTTTGGTGGCGTATCGGGTATGGTTCTAGCGAGGTTGGGACGTCTTTGGAATAATGCTGGGCTCCTGTTCGCCGTCGAGGCTGTTTCCCAGGCTGTCTCTGGCGTCGATTTTGGAGCGTCGAGTCGGGTGTAAGGTCCACCGATCCTGGAGCGGCAAATGGTGCGTCGAAGAATCAAAATGGTTGTTCCTCATTTTCGAGAGAACGCGTTTCACGGGCGCTTGCCTTGGGAACATTCGGCGTCTCGTTTCAAACCGGGGGGTGGGCCCCCCCCCCAACACTCGGCCGGCGCCGGCGCTGGCGTCCGCCAGCAGTGCCCACGGATGACCAGAGGCAGCCCAGGGAGGGGGGGGGTTCAAACCCCCCCCCCTCCCTCCCCCTTCGGCGCCAGCGCTGGCGGCGGCCAGCAGCGCCGGCGCTGGCGCCAGCGACGGCGGGGACGCAACGACGATTACAATCACTACCACCACCACCACCACCGCCTCAACCCACCTCCACCACAACCACCACCAACAGCACCACACAACCACCACAACAGCCACCACCACCACAACCGCCACCGTAACTCACCATCACCACCACCACCACCACAAAAACCCACCACCACTACCACCACCACAATCTACCACACCACAACCGCCACCGCCACAACCACAACCACTACCAGCAGCACAACCCGCCGCCACCACCACAAACCACCACACCACCACCACCACCGCCACCAACCCCGCCACCACCATCACCACCACAACAAATCTCCACAAACCACCGCCACCACCACCACAACCCACCACCACCACCACCACAAACCACCACCACATCACCACAAACCACCACAACAGCCACAACTCACCACCACCACCACCACCACCACAAGAACCCACCACCACCACCACAATCTACCACACCACCACCACCGCCACAACCACCACCACTACCAGCAGCACAACCCACCACCACCACCACAAACCACCACACCACTACCACCACTACCGCCAACACCACCACCACAAGCACCACCTCCACAAACCACCGCCACAACCACAACCCACCACCACCACAAACCACCACCACACTACCACCACACCACAACCACCACCACCACAACACACCACCACCACCACCACCGCAAACCACCACCACACCACCACCAAACCACAACCACCACCACCACCACCCACCGCCACACCACCACCACAACAAACCACCACACCACCACCACCAGAACCACCACCACAGCCCACCACCACCACCACCACCGTCGTCCTCGTCGAGTCTCCCCGCCACCGCCGCCGGCCGCCGCAGTCGCCAGCGCCGGCCAAGAAATGAAAATCGTCGTCCCCGCCGCCGTCGCCAACCGCCGCCGACCCAAGCGCAGCGCCGGCCCGAGGAGAGGAAAAAGTGTGCAATCACGAATTAAAAAAGGTTCAATCTGGATTAAACCTCATTGAACTTGTACCAGCAGCGCTTCACCATTGGAAAGAGTTTACTCCGGACTAAACCTCTCTACATCTGGAGCGCCCCTTTGGCGACCATGTGGCCTCGTATCTATCGCCGCGGCGCATGCTCTTTTCATTTCCTGGGCCCCGTGCTCGAAACATTCTCGATTCTCGCCCTGGGGCTGGCCATTTACGGAGCCGCAGTCGATCCTTTCATTTGCCCTTCGGGCGTTTTGTTATCGGAGGTTACTTTCTGAAGTTGCGCCGGCATCTCTGCAATCGACTCGTTTTCCAATCCAATTCCATAGTCTTTCACGTTATGGACGACGTTTCGTCAGGCTGCTCAGGGGGATGGGTCTTGTAATTTTAGTTATGCCGCCCTCCTCTCGCCCTGCTGTCTGATTATTGAGCCACCCGGCTATTAAGCCACCTCGCCTCGCTCTTCAGGCTTTCTTGCTCCGAAGGTTGTTTTGTTTTGGGCTGCTGGCTCTCAAGTTACGTCGGCTCCGTTTTTCAGATACGAGCGCTCTCTTGCTATGAATCCCTTCTGCACTAGTTTTGCAATGTTTCTGGCTCCGGAGGCTTATTTTTCCAGCTCTGCTGGCCAGTCTGGTTTTCGAAGTGTTTTTTAGTTCCGCAGGCTTGCTGGTTCAGTGTGCGTGTTTCTCTTGCCCTGCAGGCTTTCTGGCTCAAATGGCTCGTCACTCTAGCTCTGATCTAGGGCGATTGCTTCTCATGCGCTGCAAGCTTTCTTGTTTCGTCGGTTCATTATCCAGGGTCTGCAGGCGTTCTCTTCAACAGCAACAACAACACACATGCAGTTTGCGCTTCCCTCCCAAAGGGGTTCACTCCAGAAATAACACTTTTAACGGGATCTCCTGCCAGAGGGTTAACTTTGGAGTAAACACTTTTGACGGTATTTCCGGTCGGAGGGTTAACTCTGGAGTAAACACTTTTACGCATTGGCCACCGAGAGGTCAACATTGGCCCAAATGACTATGAGTTTGATCGGCATGGAATCGCAGCGGCCCATAAGCCTTCTAAGTCGGTTGGCAAGGACGCTAAAAGGCCTTGAGAGTCCCCGAACAGGTGTTCTAGATGTCCGCAAGAGATTCCCAACATGCTCCCGACTGATTCAAACTGATTCATGTCCTCTCTCCTTCGTCATTGAACTAGTCGATTGGTTCCTCCTGCCAAGGAGGCCAGAAGACGCCAAGAGAACGATGTCCAATGGAGGAGGCGGAGAGGACATATGATGATGGTGAGCATGATGATGTTAATGCTGATGCTGATGAAGATGATGATGGTCTTGATGGTCTTGATGCCGATGACGATGACAATGCTGATTGTTCGGAGGGGTGTTATGGCACTACGGTGATCCCACGACCCCCTGATGACCACTACGACGACTCTAAGACGGCCCTTCGCACCCATGACGATCACAGGGTGACCCCGAGACGGCCCGAATGAGATCGTCAACTGCGAGAGGACCCGATCACCTTGTGGCTGGCCCTAAGGCTACCCCGGGACAACAGTAGCAACCCCATGACGATCCCAGAGCGATATCAGGACCCTAAGGCGACCCCAATATAACCCCAATGCGACCCTCCAGCGACCTCAAAATGACCCCGACACGACCTCTGCATATGATCTCAAGGCGCCCCCAAGATGTTCCAGAATCGACCTGATGGCCCCTTTGACGAACCCGAGAGAACCACCCTCTGACCCGCAAACAACCCCCAACGCGATCTCCAGCAAAACCCGGCATGGCCGCGGATTGTTTAACAAGGCCGCGACGCTCAAGGCCGTAAAGTCCTTGGACCGCCGAGGAGCTTCCAAGCGACAGGTTCGGTCACTCTGCACCCCTCGCTCTCCATCCCTCCCTCCCCTTTTCATTTCACGTGTTGTTGGTGTCAGTGTTGTTGTCACATACGCATGCTTTGATATCACTTTCTGTATCAATATCTTTCTCTCTCTCTCTCTCTATCTCTATACACGCCTTTTCTCTTGCATCTACAAATAGGTTTGCATGTCAGTTGCGTTGAATGCCTCCCCTTCCTCGAGTTTTATGTTTATATGATATCTTTATCTGTATCTTTCTTTGTTGTCTCTCTCTCTCTCTCTTTCTCTTTCTCTCTTTGTATATTGTCGCTCTCTCTCTCTCTCTCTCTCTTTCTCTCTCTCATTATTTCTCTCTCTTTGTCTTTCTGTCTATCTCTCGCTATGCGTTTGTCCTTATGTTTCGGTTCCTCTCTCTCTCTCTCTCCCTCTCTCTCTCTCGCTCTTTCTCGTCCTCTCTCTGTTTCTCCCTTCCTCTCTCTCCCTCTCTCTCTCTCTCGCTCTCCCCTCGCTCTCCACCTCCTCGGCCTCTTACGGAGTGTCCAAACGAGAAGGGTTAACTCTACATTTATCGTTTTCCTGCCAGGTGGCGAGTTGCACGCGGAGACCACGGGGGCGTCCACGAAAAGGGTTTAATCTGGAGTTAACCCCCCTCAGGGTGGACCCCTGCGACGCTCGGCTTTCGCGAGAAGGGTTTGATCTGGAGTTGACCCTCCTCAGGGTGGACCCCTACGACGCTCGGCGCCCGCGCGAAGGGTTGAATCTGGAGTTAACCCCCTCTCATGGCGAATGCCTTGATGCTCGCCCCGCGGAGGGTTAACAACTCCAGAGAACACCTTTTTTGACTCCTGGTTACCGCCTCTTCCAAGCAGGGGGGGGGGGTCGAACCCCCCCCTCCATCCAGGGGGGGGGCGGCGTCCGGTTCCACCCCCCCCCTCCAAGCGACCACAGAACGCGCTCTTTCTCATTTTCAGGGGACACGATCCGTGCGACCACAGAGTCTCGAAGAACACGGCTGCCGCTCCAGCGTGCTCCGATAGGTCGCCGTGCTAATCAGAAACGGCACGCGATCCGATCCTGGCAAACTCGTGTGGTGCACTGTGGCATGAGAGAACACGCGGGCGTGCAGTCTGGCATTAATGTCGTACCAACATTGGGAACTGTGAAAAGTTAATAAAAGTGTAAGCCGCTTTGGGTACCAAGGAGAGGTGGCCCTTTTGGTACAAAGGAGAGGTGGCAGACCCCGAATGACACATATACAATAACTGCGGAATGCTTTCAACTTCAATCAAAACTCAAGTTTGGCCGCTGGCTAAGTTCGGAAATACGCTCTAAACCTCATAGCGGAGGAGAAACGTGGCATTCCGGTATGGTTCCAATCCCAGTGGGTCGACGGACCATATGCAGGACGAATGCGATTTGACGCTTGGCGAAGTCCAGCGCATCTTGCCGAGGTCGTACAGCCCGAAACGATCGCGTCCAGATGGCGATGAAACTCTGCGGGAGTCCGCAGACATCTGTTTGGATGGGTATGCCATTACTGATCACGGCCTCGCAACTTTTATTCGATCCTGAGTAGGCAATACTGGTGCGGCCTCTTCTCCTCGATCCACCTCGTAACTCTTCTTACCAACAACAGCAGGCTGCAATTCCTGGCATGTCCCATCACCAATGGCATCGAAAGTCAGTGGCACTTTCGAAGGGTTGGGCATGAGGAGAAGAGAAAAGCCGCTCACGAGTGAGCACATTCCAATAAGTCCCAGCACAGGCTTGTAGTCTCCAGTGGCATCACGCACGAAACCGAATGTAGGAGGTCCCACACTTGTCCCGAGCGCCAGCAACAAACTTTGTGCAAAACCTGATATTTTGCCAAGGTGTGTGGTGCCGTAGGGATGCGCAAATATAACCATCCAAGCAGCTGAGGAGAGCCCATCCCACATACCAACCATGATGCCGAATGCATAAACACGCCAGAGAGAGCTGCTGAATGCACCTGAACTGAGAACGCCTGCAATGAGACCAGAAATAATAGACCCAAACGCAAATAGCGCATGCTTCCTGCTGATTCGATCTATGAGGCAGAAACTCGTTATGAATCCAGAAGGTAAATTCGTCAACGACAATGCAAGATAGAAATGACCCGTCATGGTAGTAGGACTCAGGGTGCCGGCTTGGGTTGCACGTGCTACTGTGAAGATGTCGGTAATGTGAAAATTCATGCCTACCCAGAGCCAATTATAGCAATACTGGTCAAAAGAATCCGCAAGCGTGTCCTTCGGCACATGGCGTGGTGCCATGCCAGCTGCTGGCTGGTACTCCGAGCTCTTTTAATAAACGTCGCAGGGGCGTCACCCCCGCCGACAGCCCCACATCGGCCCCCGTCGCGGGTAGCCACCGCGCGCCGAGAGCGCTCCGACCCCCGTCGCGGCGCGATGACCAGGGTGTCCACATGTCTCTAAGACCACCGCCCCCTCATCAACGCATCCAGTTGCACGCATTCCCCCCGCGCTCTGGGTCTCTATCTGAATCGCCCAACACCTCCCTGGCGTTCTGGCGCAGAAAAGGCCTCGACGACGAGCCAAGATGCACCACGGGAGGCCCGACGCAGACCCCAAGAGAAGCCCTGTACAACCGACAACATCACAACGAATATTGTTTGTCCTGGGCTCAGGGCGTTCCAAACTTTTCGGCCCAAGACAGCCTCTGGAGGGCTGAAGAAATCTCCGGGCTGGCCTTTAGCTTGCTCAAGGTCTTCCTAAGACGGCCCCGGAAGGCGTCTGGAGGAGATCAATAAGGCCCGAGAGGTCGTATGGGCAGCCACAGAGTCTTCTCAGAGGGCACAAGAACGCCCCAGCACCCTCAGAGGGCCCCAAGAAGTCCCGAAGACCCCCAGAGGGCCTCAATCATATGACCCCGAGACGGCTCTCTGGACCTGCGGTAGCTATCACATAATATGGCCGTCTCGAGACTGCTCAAGGACGTGCCATGCTACGGCCCTCCGCAGCACAAAGACGAGACCCATCACACAACCAATCCTTCCCGAATCGTTGTCACGCGAAGGCCGTGACGAGGGTGGTGCCGGAACTTGCCGCAGGCACCCAGATCAACCAAAACAGCGGGGTGCGCAAGACCTCCTCCAGCGTGAAATCGTCATGACCTGCGCCCCCTGCCCCAGGTGGCTCCTCCCTGGCCTCGGGCGGATCTCGGAGGCGGTCCTCAGCGGCGGGGCTTGGAAGATCTGGTGTGGCCTGCCTGTCTGTCCTGCAATCTTTCGTCGAAGGAGTTTCGAGGTCTGGCAGCAGTCCCACGGACTCGGGGCGGTCGCGCAGAAGCACGACCGACAAGGTCAGCAGCGAGGAAGTAACGCCAGTGATCCACAGATAAGCGCAGCGTCGCCCACCACAGTGCTGCTTCAAATTACCTGCTGCAGCTGGAAAAATCATGAGCAGACCGCTCGCTACAGATACAATACTCGAGGCCCTGCCACGCATCTTCACGAACCAGAGGTTACAACATGTCGTCGCAAGCAAAGGCAGCACGTCGGCATTCAGAAAACGATTAAGCGCCAGAGCTACTGCAAGCTCTGCTGTGCTCGACAGGCTAGATAGCCAAAGCAATACGCCAATTTGTGGTGCCGCTGCCAAGCACAGCACGCTGCGGACCCCGTACTTGTCAATACAATACCCTACAGGTGTAATGAGCAAGCTGGAGAAGAACGTCGCCATGGAGAAGAGAGTTCCCAGAACTCCACGCTTGATTTCCAATTCCTCTAAGAAGTCATCAACGAAAACATTGAATCCAAATGAATGGCCAGGCGCTGAAGCTGCAAACAGAAGTACTACAACAGTGAGAACGACCCAACCATAGTGAGGGCACTGCACCATGCAAGCCACGCAAGGGCACCAATCACGATAGAGCCCTGCCCATTGTTCTGATAAAAGTTCAGGTATAAGGTGCTGTGAGAACAACCTCAACCAAAACCACATAAACTTGGTCCAAGAAGATTCGCACCCGATCTGATGACCAATACGGATAATCCATGTGATGCCGGTGCTGCTTCTGCGTATCGCCGACTATGACTACGTAAAGAAATAAACTCATGATGTACAAATGTTCACTTGGTCCTCCGTGACCCGCAGTGCACGCATAAACACAAACGCCACATATTCTGTTTGAAACTTAAACTTGAACACGTTGATACACACACAGAATGGTTTCGCACCCACGCGTATGGCGGACACCACCTACAGAACCAGCCCTCGGGCGATAACGAGGTCGGGGAGGGAGGGACGGGTGCAGCGCTCGATTTGCGATTGGCGTGGGATTGGATTGCCGATCTATCAATGCATCGATCTTGATCTCCCCACATTTCGGTCCACACGAGTGATTGATCATTCGACCAAACGACAAAAACATCGATCGATCTCTACATCCCTCGATGTAACCATCTCTCTATCGTTCGCCCTTGCTATCTGCGTGCTGATCAACCCTTTGAATACTCCTCCTCTGCGAGCCCCGATCGGGAATCACCTGTAAACCCTACCCAGACTTCTGGAATGCAAGCTGGGGCTCAGAAGCCGAAGGCTGTCCGCAGCCAAGCGAACTCAAGCAAGGTGTCCGACACCCCAATATCGATTGGACCCGCAAGGCAACGGCAGGCTCGGGTCACGGCGACCCTGGAATCCCACTAGCCCTTCAGGGCGTGAGTGGTTTAACGGATGTTATCATAGAACCCTCCTCCTACTCCTCCTCCTCCTCCTCCTCCTCGTCCTGCTCCTCCTCCTCCTCCTCCTCCCTACCCTACCCTCCTCTCTCTCTCTCCTCCTCCCTCCTCCTCCTCCTCTTCCTCCATTCCTTCTCCTTATGGATAACTCCTCCCTGTCGCACCCCGAGGCCAGTTTTTAGGGCGGGCCGGGCGTTTCGCCACAGACTTCCTCACAATGTATGACTCTGAAGCTCAAGCTCAAAAAGTGACAACAGCTTCACGGATTGAGGGCGGGTGGTTTTCGAAATGTGGCTCTCGCCTTCGCGCCGCGCACATTCGTTTCAACAACTTGCAAGAGCTTCACGGATTGAGAGCGGGTGGTTTTGAAAATGTGGCTCTCGCGTTAGCGCCGCGCACATGCGTTTCAACAAATTGAACGAGCTTCACGGATTCGATGTCGGCCCCCGGGGAAGCTGGTCGCGACCTCTGGGGCCGCGGAAAGAGACATGTCGGCGGATGTTATTACATGGGCTGCTCGGCTTTCGGGTCAGAACTCGGGCGTCTGGCGACATCTCGGGACCCCAAAGGACCGCTCTCAGCGAGGCGCAGCTGCCGGAAACATCCCTGGGCGAAGCGACCCCCAGAAGTCGACGAAAACTCCCGAGAAGGGCAACGCAGGGAACCGCAGCTCCCTGTGAGGACCCCCTGCGCCCAGGCGGCCCCCGCGGAGGGGTGATGTCCCAAAGTGGTGCGGACAGACCGAGGGGCGGCCTCGGACTCCCAAGAGGCCCCACCGCACGACCCGTCGCAGCGCGGCTTGGGGACCTTTCCGGAGGCCCGTCGCCCAGGTCATCCTCGGAGACCGGCCCGAGTCCGGAAGCCGCGCGGTGACCACGACGGGGAGCTTGCCGCAACACTTACACGATGCGGTACATGGCAGGGATTGCACGCACCCCAAACTCAAAGAGCTCGTCCAGACGTCCAGACATGAGGGCGTAGCGCAGCAAAAAACACTCAGGGCATGAAGGGAGGAGCGAAAGGCTCCTCCAAGGTCCAAAGTGGCCGGAAAGTAGGCAGCACGGCCAGCACTGGAAAACCGTACCACTACAAGTTCTTCTGCCTCCAGTGCTGGAGCCTCGGCAGAAACGTTCCCACTACCTCACCAAACGGTGAGGTCACCGCACCGTTTGGGGCCCCCCAGCCCAGGTGACCGCCACGGAAAGAATGGCGGTCGCCGCGACCCCTCTTCGGTAGCAACTCATGGGAGCCTCTCATACCATCTTGTCCGCCTGTGCGAATCGACGCTGATTTATGCTAAATCGACGCTCATCGACGCTAATTCGACGCTAATCGACGCTAGCCGACGCTAAATCGGCGCGATTTCATCGACTCCCAGACGCTAGTCGACGCTGAAGGCGGAATTAAGAGGGTTCACCAGGCTCCCATGATTTGCTACCGAACCCATCCCTCGCAGGCCTGAGCTCCGGCGAAGGGCGCGGCGCCACGGGCTGCGCGGCGGGCGTCAAGCCTCGAAGCGCCCGGCTCCCGCGGGGGGGTTGGGAGGGAATTGGCCGCCCTCCCACTCCTTCCGCCGCTCTCCTTTCCTCCTCCCTCCCTCCCTCCCTCCTCCCTGTGCTCTCCCCTTCCTTCTTTTCCCCTCCTCCTCCTTTCCTCCTTTTTCCTTCCTCCCGCTCCCTCCCTTCATCCCCTCCTCCTCCCTTCCTCCGCTCCCTCCCTCCTCCTCCCTCCCCCTCCCCGTCCTTCCCTTCCCCCTCCCTCCCTGTGCTCTCCCTGTGCCCCCCCTCCCTCTCCAGTCTCGGCTCGAGAGCACGCTTACGTTCAGGGCGAAGCCGCGACACCTAACACTCCGCGCACCCCAGCCGGGTGAGACTGTATCCGTATCAGCCATACAAGACCGATGCGTGTCACATCTCTTTCTTTCCGCCCGCACGCCATGGCTTCGAAAGGTCTTCGCCATGCGCCCTCCGCACCGCCGCAGCCCAAGACACCAGGCAAACTTCGCCCAACGGTTGCCTTGAAGGACCGACTGAGGACCAACCTCAGTCGCAAAGAAGCATGCGTCAACAACCGCTGTCTGCAATGCGCTGTTAAACTTCCAAACGAGGTTGACAACAGTTACCGGCAACGCCACTCCGACCAGCGCAGGAAAAATAACGAGTCGATGAACATATGCGGGAAACGCATAATCAGCTATACCATGCTGCGCTACCCCCTCACGCACAAGACAGGCTCCGACAGCGACTCGCCAGGGTCCACGGCTTCCGCCGACGCCCACCAAGGCAACGGCACTGCCCCACTCATTAACATCGATCCCCTAAACTGGGATGTCCTCGTCGCACTTGCGCCGAACAGGGCGGAGGACGGGATATCATACGTCAGCAGCATGTCGCCCCACACGCGAAAGCAAGGTTACTGACTCTTGCAACAGATCCGAAGGCAGGACAACGACCTGGAACTAGTATTTCTGGGAGCGATCAGCACCGACTACGCAGGGAGAAATCCCTCAAACCTGTTTTCCGAAAAACCGGGGCTAAGGCTACAACGCCCACGCCAGAAGACATCAACGGGACCATGTTGTACCAGCTGGGCCGCGCCGAGGTACACTGATGCCTCCAAGACGCAGTTCAGGTCACCCTCGGCCCAGGCGACAATGTCACCTGGATTCGAGGGGCCATCTGCGAGGCATACAGTCACCAGCCTGACTTAAGGAACGATGAATAAGGAACGAAGCCCCTTTTGCTCCAAGAACGATCATTTCGCCAGCCCAACGGGCCAAGGGCGTGCTAAGATCTCCGGTAACTGGTTAACAATATTCTAGTTCGCGCGCGCGGGGCCGCCCCTGGGGTCTCCCGGACGAAAAGCACCCTGGGACACTTCTGGGACACTTCTGGGACCCCCCCGGGACCCCCCAGGGACACTCGGATCAGAGATCCCAGACCGGGCAATTTTTCGACACCGCTCACGAGGATCGTGGCCTCCGAGGGGAGGGGCGCAATCGACTACCCCCCCTTCTGACCCAAGAGGTCCCCAAGATTGCCCAAGAGGCCCCCGAGACGCCCAAAGAACGCTCCAAGACGCCGATGATGACCCAAAGACGGCCCAAGAGGCCTCCAAGTGGTCTCCAAGAGGCCTCACAAGAGGGCCCGAGAGGCCAAAATCATAAATTTTACGATGGTTTTGGAAGGATGTTGGCCTTGTCGCCTTTTCGGCCATCCGATGCTCCAAGACGGCCCAAGAGGCCCCCAAGAGCGCCCCAAGACGGGCCAAGAGGCTTCCAAGAGGGCCCTGAGACGGCCCAAGAGGGCCCTGAGACGGCCCAAGAGGCGCCCAAGACGGCCAAAGACGGCCCCAAGACGGCCCCAAGAGAGGCCCAAGAGGTGGACTACGAACCGAAAACTCGAGCCTTCCGCCCCAAGAGGGCCCCAGGAGGCCCCGAGAGGCCCCCTAGAGGCCCCAAGATGCCGCCAACAGGCCCCCAAGAGGCCCCAGGAGGCCCCCAGGAGGCCCAAAAGAGGCCCCAGAAGTTCAAAAATGCCTCCCAGGCGCCCCCGAACGGCTTCTCAAAAGACCCCAAGAGGCCACCCCCAAAGAAGCATCTTGACGACGACCCTGTGTTGGCCCCAAGAGCAACACAAGATGCCAACGAGAGGCTTCCTCCTCCGCCCCTTCCCCTTCCTCCTCCTCCTCCTCCTCCTGCTCCTCCTCCTCCTCCTCCTCCTCCTCCTCCTCCTACTTATCTTCATCCTTCTCCTCTCCTTCTCATCCTCTCCTCCTCCTCCCCTCCCCTTCCCCATCCTCATCTTCCTCCTCCTCGGCGGCGCCACAATGGCCCCGGGCCCACGGCGAAGCAGTAGCGATCATGCAACACGGGCCGGCGGAACGAACGAAGCGATGGGATAATACATAACGCATAAGGAACGATAAATAACGCACGCAAGCCTAAGGAGCGACCGAGCCCCTCTTGAAAAATATGCTCCTTATTCAAGCCGCTCACTGGGGTGCGAGGGCCCGCGCCGATCGGCAAAATAACAGATAAAAAAGATCACCACGCCAACACTGGAGGACCTGTTCACCGCCCAGTTCTCACGCGTCGCCCCCACCAACGGAAACCTCATCCCTGGAGGCACGGGCACGGCTCAGCACAAGGCCCACGGGCGCCACAGAACAGCCACGCGCGACAGCGCGAGGCAGCAACTGGACGACGGCCTCACGGACGCCTTCAGGGCCACCTTCACATTCCCCAATTCATGCAAAAACCTTGGAAAATCAACGTGTTTCTTCGAAACCGTGGAAAATCAACGTGTTTCTTCGTTTTGGAAGCCTATTGGGGGTCTTCTTTGGGCCGTCTTCGGGCGTCTGGTGGATGCCTGGGGCCTCTTGGGACCCTCGGGAGGGCGTTCGGCTGCCCTCCTGACCGATTTGGGCCCTACCATTTCCGCACCGCCCGAATCCAAGAGCCCGTGCACCTCCCTGGGGCGCCGCGGCACCCGCGCGGGAAAGAGCAGGCGGACGGCCGCCTTCGGCATCGAGTCGGCGGACGTGCCCACGGTCCTTCCCGCGTCGGGCCAGGGATGCATCCAACTCGACGTCAGCCACCGCGGCACACGAGGGTCCACCGCCCAGCGACTACATCACGGCGCGGTGCCCAGATGGCCAGCCGAACGCGCTCCAAGAAGCACACGCGACCTCCCGAGAACGCAACGCCTACGCTGCCATCCATCCGGACAAAATGGTCGGCATAGGCCTCGAAGCAGACACTACGTCACTACGAAAGCAAAGCAGGTCGCACTCGAACTACGGGGCACCGGCGCCGCATTCGCCAACACTGATTACCGCACAGCGGGCATCGAGCCCCACGAGAACGCAAATCGCGAAGATCCGAACGTCCATCACATGGTAATGCGAAGTGCAACGCACAGGATGGGACACATCCACCAATAGGTGACTTTGCGACCATCAAAGCGGCCGCAACACCTTCTAACGCCACAATGCACGTTGACGAATCTACCACCCCTTGGAGCACTGTCAATATCGAGGCCCCCGTCAAGAATAACCCCCACCAAATGCCGACCGAAACCATAGTGACGGAAAAGCCCATGGTGCGGCCACCACCGGGTGGACAAAACCACTCCTAACACCCCGCCACCTGGCAAAGAACAGCGCGGCAACACTGCCACGGGGACGAACCGGCGCTCTAGAAGCGCAGCCAGACACGCCGCGGAGACAACGCGTGGGGGGCCTAAGGCCACCACAGACCAGATGCGAGTAGCTCTGCGCGAACAAGACGATTGGGACATGTCCGACTGCTGCCTCACCGAGGCGCGAGGGTGATCCAGCAAGGTCAGCTAGCACTAACAACGGCAAACTGGGTGACCGGCCACTGCGACCTGGGACACCCACCAACTTCAGAAGCGACAAAAGTCTCGCGCCAAGGACGACTTGGCGCTGGGCACAGCTGCGCCAGCAGAGCGATAAAGCATGAACATCGTTCAAACACTGCGCACGGCCATGAACGCCACATCCACCGACGACGCCTACGCACGGCACAACGGCACGGGCATTGACGGACACCAGCCCCGACGGCCCCCATACCGCAAGCCTCCCGAGCAAGGACACGGGAGCGGCTGGCCCAAGGGACGCCAATCTTGCAGCCTGTGAGGCTCACCCGCTGCACAGCGACAACCCCAGACGGGATCCAGACAAGGGCGCTGGCCCTGTCGGCGAACCCATCAAGGACCCTGACGACAGGGGCGGCCTCGTGCAGACATGCACCGTCCAAGGGATGCGCACAGGCCGCGACCGCAAGAGACAACGACTCGCTAAGTGTTAGCGCCGGGGTATCCTCGACCGTATCCAAGTTACGGCCGACATGCGGTCGCCCTGGGACGGCGAACGGGAAACTCTCCCAAACTGGATGGGCCAATGTCTTGCACGGGCGTCGGAAGACCTGCGGCACTCCAGGTGCGCCCCGCTTCTCCGTGCCGCGCGCAACCAAGAGGCGCCGAGCGAATGCAGACGTCACGGCGAAGCCTGCGACATCTGTCTCACGGCGTGGAGAGCATGCGTCTGACCAGAGCCCTCGAACGCATAGCCTTAAGAACCACCCCCTCTCCGGCGAAAGTATAACGCATCCGGCACCCTGGAAGCGTTACCCTGGCACCTCGCAACCTGCTTTGAACGCCGACGAGTCTGCCCGCCGAAACAAGCAATCCACCTCATTATTACTCTTATGTTATTCTTCTCTTCTTATGAGTATTATAGGCATTCTTCGCAGTTTCCGTATTATTAGTCCAATTCCAAATGAGATACCACACGAGACGGGGCGCGGGAATTGTTGATTGTCCTTCCATCTGCGCGGTGCTAATCATATCGTTCGGCGAAAACCGCCCAACAAAAATATTGAATTACGGTGCGGTGCTAATGATACCCCCAGGGGGGTCCTTAATGGCTTCCTGAGGTTACATCCATCATTTCCACGGTGACGTGGCGGCGGCGGCACACCAGCAGGCCCATCAGGCGATGCACATGACCTGTCAGCAGCAGATACAACAACGCAGACAAACCTGGTTGCACAACTCAGCTGCGGGGAAGCCGCCGCCACCACGCGATGAACTCTCACCGCCGCCGCCCCCGCCAGGATTGCCGCCGAACACCAGCATGCCACCGCCACTGCCACTGGCGACAGAGGCTGCTGGCGCCCCGGTGCCCCAAAACACACCAAGGGAAGCGTCTCTCGACAACCACTCCGTCATGGAAGACACGTCTGAAGACGACCTTAAGTGGCCGTTCCATGCGGAGGACCAAGCCGACTCTGGCCGAACGCAGCACTGCATCAGGTGAGCGTTTTTTTATTCGGCGTGTCGACATTGGGCGGAAGGGGGGGGGGGCAGGGGGTCTGGCTCCGGACCTCTGCTTACTGCGACTGTTTGGAACAGTGCGTCCGATGGGGGGGGGACTCCACCTGCTCGAAAACAGGCGCCAAAAAACAGCCAAGATCCACTCCAGGGGAAGGGAAGGGGGGGGGTGCGAGGGCCCGCGCCGATCGGCAAAACAACTAATAACAAAAACGATCACCAACAAGACTCAAAGTAAAGTGACTGCTTGCACTTGGCTCATTTCCGCGCTGATCACAGCCATCGCCGCGGGCGAAGGCACGGCGGAAACCGACGTGTCCACGACTGCCCACAGCAGCACAATGACGTCGACCCCGCATGCCCCAGGGCAGTTTTCGGCCATCGCCACAGCGGCTGTCGGGACCTTCGACTGCTTCCTCGGAGCCATCTCCAAGACAAGCATTGTCGGAGGTCCCCTCCTCATCCTCTACTGGGCACGTGATGCGGCGACATCAGGGGAAGGATTGGAAGCGTACGGCAAATCGACCAGCTCCCCCAATGGCCACAAGGCCAGGACGGGGACCACGCTCACCTCCCCACAGCGGCCCACGCGAGAGCCAAGACCAACATACTTGGGCGATGGCTCCTAGCAATAGCAGGGGCTCAAGACGGGCCCCCGAGTAGTGCCGAGCAGCATGCTATGACCACGACCACGGGGCCCAAGCCCACAGCCATCAGACAGGCCGAACCCAAAAGAGCCGGCGCACGGCTCTGAGGCCCAGCCAGAGGCACGACCACGATCAGCACCTGGATGCGGCTCGCTGTTGTGCACAACGTCGCCCGCCCTGCAAGGTATGTCCGAACCTGCGGTGGGCAAACTGTGAGCTGGCTTCGTTGGTGCGCCACACACCACTGGCGTGTCATGCTTCTCTGCTCAAAGGCAGCCATCCTCCACGGAACTGGCTAAATTACCAGCGTCCGCACTGGCGAGTGGTGCCTAGGACGCGGACCGATGGGAACTTGGGTAGGTACGAAGATGGTGCGGCAGGGGACCATGGGTCAACACGCTCACCAGAACTAGCGAACCGTCGAACGATCTCCTGATGCCGCTCGTCCAAACTTAGTCTGGCGAAGAGCCCAGAAGATGCGGCTGTCGCGGGGCAAGTGAGAAGAATCAGGGGTGAGGAGTGAGGGGTGTGCCGACATGGGGCGGATGTGCCACGACGACCCTGCCACTCAAGCCTTCGGTGGAGCTCCCCATGGAGCCACGGCACTGGTGAGGGATATGCCGAATCGGGTGCGGGTACGCCATGCTGGCCCTGCCGCCGGGGCCGTCGGAGGAGCTCCCTTCGGGGCCGCGAAACGTGTGAGGGGTGTGCCGAATTTGGGTGTGGGTGCGCCAGGCGGACCCTGCCGCTGGGGCCTTCAGTAGAGTTCATTTCGAGGCCGCGAAGTTTTCGAGGGGTGTGCCGAATAGGGTTCGGGTGCGCCATCTGGGACCTTCGGTGGAGACCTCTATGGGGCCACAGCACGTGTCAGGGGTGTGCCGAATCGGGCGCGGGTGCGCCATGTGGACATTGCCGCTGGGGCCTTGGATAGTGGAACTCATGCTTGGATGACGAAGCGTGTGAGGCGCTGAGCCGAATCGGGTGCGGGCACGCCATGTGGACCCTACAGTTGGGGCCTTCGGTGAACCCCCTATGAGGCCACGAAACGTGTGAAGGGTGAGCCGAATCGGGTGCAGGTACGCCATGCGGACCCTGCCGCTGGGGCCTTCGGTGGAGCTCCGTATGAGGCCACGAAGCGTGTGAGGGTGTGTGCCGAATCGGGCGCGTGTACGCCATGCAAACCCTGCCGCCAGAACTCTTTGTGGAGAACCTTCAGGAGCCACGAAACGTGTGATGGGGTGAGCCGAATCGGGTGCGGGTACGCCATGCGGACCCTGCCGCTGGGGCCTTCGGTAAAGCTCCGTATGAGGCCACGAAGCGTGTGAGGGTCTGTGCCGAATCGGGCGCGTGTACGCCATGCAAACCCTGCCGCCAGAACCCTCTGTGGAGAGCCTTCCGGAGCCACGAAACGTGTGATGGGGTGTGCCGAATCTGGCGCGGGTACGCCATGCGGACCCTGCCGCTGGGGCCTTTGATAGAGCTTGTTTTTGGGCAACAAAGCGTGCGAGGGGGAGAGCCGAATCGGTCGCGGGCACGCCATGCGGACCCTACTGTTGGGGCCTTCGGTGGAGCTCCGTATGAAGCCAGGAACCGTTTGTGGGGGTGTACCGAATCGGGTGCGTTTGCGCCATGCGGACCCTGCCGCCAGGACCCCCTGTGGAGAACCTTCCGGGGCCACGAAACGCGTGATGGGGTGTGCCGAATCTGGCGCGGGTACACCATGCGGACATTGCCGCCTGGGGCCTTCGGTGGAGGCCCCTATGGAACCACGAAGCGTGTGAAGGGTGAGCCGAATCGGGTGCGTGTACGCCAGGCGGAGCCTGCCGCTGGGGCCTTCGATGCGAAGAATGTGAAAGGTGTGCCGAAACGGGTGCGGGTGCGCCATGCTGGCCATGCCGTCTGGGCCGTCGGTGGAGCTCCCTTTCGGGGCCACGAAACGTGTGAGGGGTGTGCAGAATTTGGGTGTGGGTACGCCAAGCGGACCTCAGCGAAATCGCTTTATGGGGCCACGAACCGTGTGAAGGGTGTGCCGAATCGGATGCGGGTACGCCATGCGGACCCTGCCCCTGGGGCCTTCGGTGGGGGCCACTATGGGGCCATGAAGCGTGTGAAATGTGTGCCGAATCGGATGCGTGTGCGCCATGCGGACCCTGCCGCTAGGGCCTTGGATAAAGCTCATTCCAAGGCCGCGAAACGTGTGACGGGTGTGCCGCATCGGGCGCCGCTCTTTTGCCACGCAACGTGTGAGGGGCGTGCCGAACCCCGCGCGGGCACGCAATGTGGATCCTGCCGCCTGGGCGTTCAGTGGGGTTCTCTCCCAGGCCACCTAACGTGTGAAGGGTGTGCCGAATTGGGTGCTGTTACGCCATGCGGACCCTGCCATCGGGGCCGTCGGTGGAGCTCCCTTCGGGGCCATGAAGCGTGTGAAGGGTGTGCCGAATCGGGTGCGGGTGCGCCATGCGGACCCTACCGATGGACGTCGGTGGAAGTCCCAATTGGATCACGAGCCGTGTGCAGGGTGTACCGAATCGGGTGTGGGTGCGCCATGCGGACCCTGCCAATGAGGCCTTCGGTGGAGGCTTGATATGGCGGTCGGGTCTCCCTCGCACACGGGCCGAGTCTGTCCATCCCCCCTGCCCCGCCCGAGCGCTTTGCGGCGTGCGAGTGTGTCGGACCGAGTGCGCAGTCACTGGGGCCCACAGGCGGGCCAGTGAGACGAGGAGGAGAACGTTCTGAACCTGAGCTGGCCCTCTCGCACCCAGGACAACTGAAAACACTCGCTGGTCACAATAAAATCGTTACACGATTCGCGCAGCGTGCGGCAATCGATCCTCCGACTGCGCGCGCGCGTGCCTGCACGCCCCTCCCCCTCCTCACCCGGGGGATGTCAATAGAACGCTGCTCCCTGGACCTCGCCCAGGGTGCGTCTTCACCGGGATTTCCAAGCGATTGCAAGCGTGGCGACGAAGCTGGGGCAGCGGCATCGGCATCTGATCACCTCCCCCCCGTCTACCCCGCCCTTTTTCGGGGGCGCGCAAACATGGACTAGTAGCGATCCATGGATTTGGCGCGCGGTCGCCAAATCCACGGATCGGGGGAGATGCCCTCCCCAAATGCGGCTGGTGCCGCCTCGCTCGGCGGCGGCAATCCGCGATTTCCCATGGAAACGGGACCCGTCGCTAATCCACGCCCCCTTGACCCATGGTTGCGATCTCGCCTAACTTTTCCCCTACAAGGCACCGCACCAACCGCGCCCCCTCCTCGAGACATCCGGGGATGTGACTGTTTTCTCCATGCGCGGCCCCACAGGTCCTGGCCCCTTCCCTGGGGGCAGAGTTCCGCGCCGGAAACACAAGGGGCCCGACCACGAGAGACCTGCCACAAGAGACCCAACCCTGAGGCCCCAGGACCCCGATGGATTTCTGGTGTGGGGGCGTCGCGTTTTCCAGTGCAGAACCATCGCAGCCCAAGAAGCCCAGGGCACCCTGCAAGCACGCAGGGTGTTTCTTGGCATGGGCCCCCACCGTATCTCAGTGGCCCGGCCACCGGCCCCAGAGGCCGGCATCGAGGAGGAACACGTTTTTTCTCCCGTCGGCGGCGAGGCGGGGCGATCCGCCCCAGCGTGGCATTGATGCAGGGGCACTGCAGAGCGAGTTGGCCGGCATGCGCGAGGAGGGAGAAAGGAAGAGGCGGCCGCGGGGGGGGGGGAGAAAAGCGAGCACTCAGAGGCGGAAGCCTTCCGCCATGAGCAGTCGGAGCGGCCCGCGGGCGGCGGAGGCGCCCGGGTTGGTCACTCTCCATATTGGGGGTCTCAAATGGACAACGCCCAGGGCGACACCAACAGAGCATACTCTCCAAACTGAACAAGGAATACTGTCAATCATCATACGTACCCGTCGGTCGGAAGAAGTGGGTAGAAACATGACGTAGGAAGGCGTTGAAACTAGATGGGGTTTTCGCCCGCCCCCTGAAGAGGAGGGAAGAGGGAAAACCACTCGACTCTTGAAGTAGGAAGGCGGCAAAAATATAGTGGGATCTAGGAATCCAACAAATACCTACTTTCAAAGACCAGCGTGTAACCTTCCTTTGAGTCTAAGACCCTCGAAACCATCGAAGACCTCTAAGGCTTACAGGTCTTCGAGGGCTTAAAGCGCGGCCCCCCGCGGGCGACCCGAGGCGAGAGGCCGGGAGGAGATCCAGACTCCCGAGGTCACGACTCTTTCAGGGAGATGTAGACTCTGAGCATCGTTTAACGGATACCTATCCCCACGGGCGGGGCCTGGGCACCACTGGCCGTACCTCCCCTGATGGAGATATGGGCTGTTCCCTTTCGAGCTTCGAGGCGCATATCCCCAGCTGGGGTGGTGGCATGGTGGAGGTGGGGATGGGGATGGGTATCGGTTGAAAGATACTGAGTCTCGGGTTCGGGGGACTCGGGTTGGCCTGACGGGGCCAGCATGAGAATGACGAGGCGCAGACTGAAAATTTGACGCGAACTCCCGCTGCAAACATCCCACGAAAACTGGACCGTCAAAATCCAGGACAGTCTCATCAAACAGAGTCGGGAAACCCGAATTCCGGCGTACTCGAATCTTACGTTTCCCTGACTTTTACGTACACTGATTACGTCGATCCCCAGAAGTCTCGACTCACTCCCCGCGACCGGCTTTTCACCCTGGGTAATTTTGGACGGCCCCAGCGGCCGGCGAGGCCCCCCCCCAGCGGCCGAAAATAGCGACAGCCCTCCGTCATATTTTTCAACGCCCTGAGGGGGTCTGGGCTCAGATGCCGTCAAAAACGAAAGGGGTGGCACTTTTTCTATTTTTCACGATCGGCGTTACCCCCTATGTTTCGGCTGGTGTCCAATTCGAAGATTATAGTTCGAGCCTTTTTCGATTCGGCGTCGTCTTGTATCGCCGTGTTGTTTTTGCTTTCAGCTGCCGCATGTGTTCCACTTTGGGTTGGCCGAATACCGAAAATGTGATGACGAAAAAAATGGCCCCAGCGTTTATAACATCAGCTGAAGGTCTGGGGAGCTGGGACGGTCCAGGCGGGCGCTCGGCAGGCCACGGAGTCGTTCTGGCAGCATAATCCAGCATCGAATCGACAAGTCGAATAGGCAATCGGAACTCGAAACTTCGCGGATCGGCGGGCATCGGCAGCCACGCCGGGGAGAATCGAATCGTTGAACATCGGCAAGCCAGCAAGGTCTCCAATGCTAGACCGAACTCCGCATCGGAATCCGACATCGTATCGAATAGCATCATCGGACGCGACCGAAATTCGGGGGCGACCAAGAGGGGGCGTTCAAGAGGGGGGGGCACAAATCATGGCCGGCGGCATGTGCGCGGCCCTGGGGGGGGGCAGGGAGGTATGTAACGAAATAAGAAGAGGCTCCATGAAATCTGGGGAGATTTCATGGCCCCCGCCATGATATCTCCCCCCCCTAGTCATCCCCCCCTCTTTACCGCCCCCGAAAAATCGAATCGAATACAATCCAATCGGGGCAGTCGAGATGAACCCCATGCTCGGGCGGGGCAGGCCACGATCGGCCCCCAGGGGCACGCTGAGCAGGGCGCCGCCGCCGGAGAGGACGACCGGGTCCCGCTACACACGGCGCGCCCGCTGCCGCTGCAGGGCGCTGGCCTCTACCAGCCCTTCAGGGACCCTCGCTCCTCGGCCACGGGGGGGGAGGAGGAGGAGGAGGAGGAGGAGGAGGAGGAGGAGGAGGAGGAGGAGGAGGAGGAGGAGGGAGGAGGAGGACAGGAGGAGGGGGGGGAGGAGAAGGAGGAGGACGAGGCGGAGGCGGAAGACGCGGAGGAGGAGGAGGAGGAGGAGGAGGAGGAGGGGGAGGAGGAAAAGGAGGAGAAGGAGACGGAGCCGGAGGAGGAGGATGAAAAGAAGAGCAGGAGGCGGAGGATGATTGGACAGGATCGGACAGGACCGGTGACGGTGTCATGCCAAGCTTCAAACCCCACGTGCCTGCGAGCGCATGCCTCTGCCCCAAGACACGAGAGAACAGGAAACGCTTCAGCGCAACAGGCAAGACCCAGACTGAGAAGCGCCGAATGAAGAGGCACTATCAAACCACACGCGCCGCCCCCTACACACACACGCACTTCCGCAGAAAAGGGCCACCGCAATATCCTCAGTAATCATGTGCAAGACTGCGCAATGATAGTGCGGAGGAGACCGTAGGTCGCTATTGGAGACCGCGTAAGGTGTAAGATGGTTCGGGGCACGCGACAAGCCCAGGCCCCAGAACCGCGCAAACACTAAACAACCGAATGCGACTGAGTTTTCCGCGGCTGTCGCTCTGTAGGGAAGGCCTCAGCATACCTGGCCGCCCGAGCTGCCGATGCCTCCGACCCAACACTCACGGCAAACCCTTGCAATTGTTGACCATGCTCTTGCCGCGCCAACGCCCCTTCCCACGCGACAGTCTAGCCCATCACAGTGTTTACTGAGCAAAACGGGCCAGCTGCGCACATGACATGTGGTGCACTTGGGAGGTCGAGCGCCCGAAGACTTGACCTCCACCGCTCTCCACTGCGCAACGGCAATGCATTCCGCGTCGTTTGCCCTGCTCTCTTGGCCAGCCCCCCCCCCTGTGCCCAGCATAGGCGTTTGGGCGCTCATCCTCTCATGCGACCCAATGCCGGGCCGCCCCCGTCGAACAGCACGCATGCATCTCTCTTGTCTTTCCGATTCCTGCATTCCCGTCGTACCTTTCAACTGCCAGTGCTTTTGAACTGCGCCAGTCCCGCGTGAATCCTGCCTTCCTGTGCAGGATGAATATTTGCTCCAATCTTGTCGGGAAAGAGAAGGGCGCCCCCGCGCGCCACCTACAGCGCCCCTAGCCCGGCCACCTCCCATTTCCCCGAATGGCGCGGAGTCGCGTCGCAAGCCGCCAATGCATGCTCGTCGTTCGACCCTCCGCATCGCCCCCGTCGTCGCCCGTCCAGCCCATCCCGTTTCCTGCAATTGGCCCCGCCCTGCTCCGCGTGTAATCAAAAAACCGCATTGGGATGCCCCCCCCTGCGCCGCGCGCGCCGCCGGGTCGAGGGCCCTCCGAGTTAGTCCTCCCTGGCGCGCCCGCGGTGGCTGAGACCTTCTTGTCCGATGTCCACGCAGCATCTGCAAAGCTTCTCTCGCCGCAAGGCTGGCCCAAGACAGCCATGGCGCCCCGCGCGGTGCCCGAAGTGTATCCCGAGCGAGGGGCGCCCCAAATTGGATATGTTTGTGCACGTGCTGTGCGTTTCGCGATTGACTTCCTGGTTTGCCCGATGCCCGCCCCTCGTTTGCCCGACGCCTTCCTGACGTCCTATCATTGCGTGCCCAATGTCTTCGCGGCCCCCTTCCGAGGGCCCCCTGGGCCCCCCTCGTTGCGACGCGACGCCGTTGCGACGCGGCGCCGTCGCGACGCGACGCGGCCCCTGCGCGCGCAGAACGGATCCGGCGCAGCGCCCGGAATAGATGCCTGAACTGGCCAGCCGCGCGCCCATTCATGGGCCGCCACCAAGAATGTCGCGCCCCCGAAAAACAGCTGAGGGGCCAAGCGCGCGCCCCACATGAAAGCGGAAAAAAGGCGCGGAACATCCTCGCGCCAGAACCAACTTCCGGCGCCACGCAACTCCACAAACCTATTTGGGCACCGCCTTGGGCGCAAACTTTGGGCGCGGCGCGAGAAGTGACTGCCTGGCGCCGAAGAACCCGCGTCCTTGGGCGCAGGGCCTCCAAGGGTGACCGACGGTGGCAGCGTCGGGGAGGGCGCCCGTGAATCCGATCGGGCGTGGGCACAAGGTCAGGGGCCCGACGGCGCAAATTCCCGAACCGACCCAATTCCGCGGGAACAGTATCGCGGGTCGCGTCGGCGGCCCTGGAGGCATCGGCGCACTTGAGTAGCCCTGTTCTCCGACATCAAAGCTGCGCGCGGCGCCTGGAGCACAAGGGCGCGCGCCGCGCGCCGGGCAATCTCGCCGCATTTTCGGCTCGCGCCGCGACGAGAGGGGCGATGGGGCGCGGGTGATCTTGGGGCGCGCCCCTTCGGAGTCTTGGACGAGCCCTACCATGGGCCCTTCGTGTCTATCGTTGCTGCGGCTCTGACGTCTGCAATGTCTGTTACTCCATTATGTCCTCTGCTGCGGCCTTCTACGTGCTGTCCTAAGCAGATGCCCCCCGCCGCCGGTCTGCCCTCGCGTCGGGCGCCTGGCCAATCAACTGCGCCAGTCGTCGCGCCCCCGTCAGGTCCGCGGTAAGTAGTGGCATCGCTTCTTCGGTCCCCTCCCGTTCCTGTGGCATTCCACTTTGAATCTACAAGCGTCGCAGCGGCTCTTGGCCTCGTAGCCTTGCAGGATTGTCCCCGCCAGCTTCGTTCCTCTCGCCTTTTCCCCGCCCCCTTCTCGAGTTCTCTTGAGGGCTGCTGCGGCTCCCATCGTCGCAAACAACGCGCATTCCCGCGGGCCCGGGCGCCCGGCGCCGCGCCCCCCCCCCCCTTCTTCCCCTTTGACTAGTGCTTTGTTTGTTTTTGTTTATTTTCTTTCCTCCCCTCTCTCTCTACCTCCCTCTCTCTCACACTCCATAGTGCTTTTTTTTCCCGAAATCTCTCTCTCTCTCTCTCTCTCTCTCTCTCTCTCTTTCTGTCTCTGTTTTTGTTTTTCTCCCTCTCTCCTCTCTCTCTCTCTCTCTCTCTCTCTCTCTCTCTCTCTCTCTCTCCCCCTCTCTCTCTCTATCCTCGCTTTGTTCGTTGTCCGTTTTTCCTTCTCTTCCTCTTTCGCTTTTTTGTTCTGATTGTTTTGTTGCTCTCTCTCTCTCTCTCTCTCTCTCTCTCTCTCTCTCTCTCTCTCTCTCTCTCTCTCTCTGTATATATATATATATATATGTCTATACACCTCTTTCTCTTCTCTGCGCCCGGGGGTTGGCGTCGACGCGCCGCGCCGCGAGGGGGGTTCTCGGCGTGGCCTTCACATCCGCTAATGTCTGGTCATGTCTTTTAGAAGAACTTCCCAATGGTGACTCCGGCGCGTCGTCTGCGCAGGTTCTGGCCCAGCGCGTCGCGCACCGCTTCGAGCGCTGTCGCGCCCCGTCCACTGGCCCCCCGTCGCCCCCCGCTCGGACTGGCAGCCCGTGGGTTCTGGCGCGCAATACTCCTAGTCGCTGCAAGTGGCAAAAGGAATCGCACGCTGCCCGAGACCTTCTCAGCGCCCTCTGCCGCCCCGCTGGCCCGCGCGAGCAGCGGGGGAAACGTCTGGCGAAGACGCGTTCGGCGAGTTCCCTTGCCGGTCGGCACTCCGGCCTCGGGCGGCGGTGGCGACTGGGGGCAGGAGGGGGGGGCCAGAGGGGCGAGGGGCTGCGCGCCACCGCCGCCAGACCACGGCAACGCGACGCATCGCATAACCGCAATATCCATTACATTTACATGACTTGAATGGTAAAAACCTTCACCTCATTTGTAATAAAATGCCGTCGCGTGCGTCGGCGCCGCGCTCCGCGCGCGGGGGCGGCCGCCAGAACGCGACGCGCGCTGAAGCGCGAATGGCGAGCGCGAGAACGCCGGGGGGCAGCGCCGCGCCGCCTGTCGAAGCGAACCGCGGCGCCACCCGACAACGCCGCCAAACAAAAACACGCGCTGCAAGACCGCGCGCGCCGCCGCCCAATGCCCGCGATTGCAACACCACTTGCAACAACCCTAGAGCGTTGCGACCGAGAGTTGCCAAACTGTTGAACTACGCCTCCCGCTAACGCACTGGCACAGCGGCCGGCCGCGCGCAGAAGGCCGCGCGACGCCTTCGCCAAGTCCGCGGGGCACGCAGAACAGGGCGGCGCGTGCGCAGCCCCGCCCGGCCGGGGCGCCGGCGATAAGCCTCGCCGCCATCAACGCGCCCACGACCGAACTGAAATGCGACCGTGGGCCTTAAGGAAGGGGGGGCCCACCGCAGCGCGCTGCGTTCTGACCGCGAACGCGGCGCCAAGGACCTACCACGCACAAACAAATACGACTTTTCATGCAGAGGCCAGCTTGTCTGCCTCTGCCCAATATGCAACAGCGCATGACTTGCTCAATCTAGCCGACGCCAGCGACGGGCTAAACCGCGTCGCGCCGTCGAGCGCACCCCCCAAGCGCTGCGCCTCAAACGCTGGGCCAGACTCGCCGTCGCCCACGCGGGCGGCAGACGCGCCTGCGAAAAGCCTGCGCGCCTCTCGCCTGGCCCAAGATGGCCCCGCCACATTTAGCGACAGAGCGCGCCGATGCTGCGCGGGAAAAAGACCCACCGCTGATCCGCGCGCCCTGATCCATGTTTTAGCAGCCTTGACCCGATCCTCCGGCGTCCTGCCCCGCGCTTGTTCCGCGAAAACCACCCTAGCCTGACGGGCCGCTGGACTGACCCTCCGCGCGCGAGACGACACCGCCCCGCACGCGATGCCCTCTCCCCCCCCGCACGCCCAGCACAGAACTCAGCTCCCCGCGCCCCCGCTCTCAGACGAAGCCAGATCAGGCCAGGTCAGGCAATCCTTGCACCCGGCGGCGGGCGAGCAGAGTGAGACCTAGGGTGTGGCCCGGCAGCTCGGCACATCCAGCGCCCAGGCCAACTTTCGACGGCCTGCCCCCCGCGCGAGAGATGCACCGCCCTCTTGGCGGAAGTAGGCAGCAAGGCGCTCGTGCGAGCTAGCGACTTTCAAACGCCTGTTCCAAACTGAATTTCCACGCGTCTGTCGCGGTCTGCCCGGCCTTTCGGGGCCCGCGGCTCTACGGGCGACTGGCGAGTCGGACTCAAACGCTGAAGATTTAACTAGGTCCGTTCCTGGTCGGCGCGCACATTGGCCCTTGGAGATCACCTGCCGCCTGGCAAGGCAGTCGGTCAATTTGGATTGGTTCGACGTGCTCAAGACAACGGCATTGGCCACAGGGCTGATGAAAAATGGATGTACCCGGAAAGCCCTTCGCAAGCATCTCATCTGAAAAGCTGCCCGAATATACGTCGTTCTGCCTTGCTGAGGCACGCCGCAAACAGTGCGCGCATGAACTTCGACACCACGCGCGCGTTGAATATCTCCACCTTCCTGTTACCCCCCAAGACATAATGAAACCAAATCGTGTTGAATATATGAAAATCACTCTTTGCACCCCCAATCCCACCGCTCAATTCCAAGCCCATTCTACCATCTGCAGAACGTGATCTGCAGAACGTGATGTACCCAAGTAAATGAGCGACTCCCCACTGACGACGGGCTTGCCCAACTTTGTCGTGGCGGAAGACGAATTATGTATGCCATGCGCGCTGCTCGGCCCCTTGCGCCCTGTATGCTTTACGTCCGTATGATTGCAAACATATTGCGACCGACTGGGACGAGGCTGGTGGGCCAGTAGTGTTGTTACAAACCACTGGGTTGCCCCTTTTGTAAACCATTTTCACTTCTGACTCATGCCAAACCTCGGGTACTTGGCAATTGCCGCATACCAGATCGCAGAAGCAAGTGTTCAATGCTAGAGTTGGAGATGCGTCGTCGGTCGCCGCCCGCCGAAACACAGAAATAATGTAGTCTGGGTCTCCTGCTGTGCCTCGCTTGAGTTCGCCAGCAAATTTCCCCACGTCCTCTTCTGTGATGTCACAAGAATTGATGGGGATGACGTTTGCGTGGAGCGCGTCCGCCGGCATAACCGTCGTCGGCCGCACCGCCAATTGCACATTTTCCAAGTGGTCTGCCAATGCATTTGCTCGACGGTCGTTGTTTACCACATCCCCACTCACACTGTCCATCCTGCTTTGCAAGGGGGCACAAGCCTTTCCAAAACTTGATAATCTGGCCACAATCGCCAGTGTCGGCAAGCCTTTTCCATCCAAGCGGCCCGGTACTTCGGCACAACTGTTTTGATATGTTGGCAAGGCGCTCATCGATGTCGCCCCGGCGTCCGGCTGCAAAGCGCGTGTCTACGACTTTTAAGGTGGGAGGTAGTATCCAAAATTTTCTGGCACGGGCTGGACTCGTCGGTAACGCGATCGTCGATGCATGGTGAAATCCGTCAACCAGCTGACAACAAGCCAGATTCGCATCCCCTTGGTCAGGCGCAGAGTCTGCGCATTCCTCCAAAGACCCAGCCAACGGAGAAGTGAAGCGATGCTTTGTAGTATTCTCCATCGGGCTGCACACATCAAATCTAGGACTCCGCATGGCCAGCGGCATTCTGTCAACAGTGATCCGGACCTGGACGTTCAACAAGAAGTGGTGCGAAGACAATGGGGCGTCTGGGCATGCACTAGCGCTTGATGCATTGTCCAACAACTTCTGATCGCAAGCCAATAAGTCGATTCAAGAATGAGTGCGCCAATCGATACCTTGTCCAGCTGGGCAGCAGACGTTCTAGCACGTGGCCAACTGGCGCTGCGGCAATTAGAAGAAGGTGTTCACAAAACACATGTGTAGCTGAACGGATGCTTCCCCAACACACACACACACATATATGTTCGCACCGGGCTTGCATGTGTGGCCTGGGTGAACAAATACATGGGGTCCGATTAAGTGTCCTTCGTCATCGAACTTGCCGTACAGCTTAGAATCAACATCTCCCATAAGCAACTTAGGCCCATATGCAGAACATGACGCAAAGAAGCCTCGGAGGTCATTGAAGAAGCCTTGCCGCTCTTGGTAGTCATATCCACTATGAGGCGCATGAGACGAGAATCTTACGGTCTTGCCGCCTGAGACGCAGATCTTCAGAGAAGCCATGCGCTCGAACACTGGCAACATCCACCGATTGATTGTCTCAAGCTGGGGTCAGCGATAAACCCAATCCCTGACCTGACCTGACGCACCAGCTGCTGGGGTTGCACGTGTGCCCAGCGTGACACCGATGAAGACTCGGCAGGCAGCTGCCCTTCACTCGCTCTGAGCTTGCCAGTTAGAACTCCCCGAGTCTCAAGCTTGTTGGCTAGGGCTCCTTAAGCCTCCACTGCGAGGCAGGCATTTATAGCCTGTGGATCTTCCAAGACCGCGGCAGTCGCTGGATATGGATAAACTCTGGCCCCCCAGGATCCGAATGCATCCATATCCACCGTCTGCCGAGGTCCCCGAAGATCGATCCCACAGCCGGTGGGCATGTACAAACCCCGTCTCGGACTCACTCCACCATTGCTTCCCTGAACTGCACATGAGTCCCAGGGGCGACTCGGCGGCGAGCCCGGGGTGGGAAGTGAGCAGAAGGCCCCCTTAGAAGGCTCGGAAGTCCCCGGGCCTTCCAATCATTTTTCCAAGCCTTCCCCGAAGACGCAACTAACCTCTCAGAAGGCGCAAGAGCTTCTGGGAAATTACGCCGCCTTCTGAAACGGCCCTCTCCTTCTCACTTCGCCTCCGCGCTTGCCGCGGATCCAGGGCACCCCTCATCCAAGAATCGGGGGGAGCAGACTAGCCTCCCTCGGGCCCGGACGTGCGGACCGCCCCCCCAGCCCCTCGGGTGCCTCCTCCTCCTCCTCCTCCTCCTCCTCCTCCTCCTCCTCCTCCTCCAGATGCCCTCGTCCTCTTCCTCCTCGTTCTCCTCCTGATCCTCCTGCTCCTCCTCCTGCTCCTCCTCCTGCTCCTCCTCCTCCTCCTGCTCCTCCGCATGCGCGCCTGCGCGCGCGAGGGAATGATGACCCCACCATCGCGCCGATCACAACCGACGGCGGAGCCGCAAATCACGCAAGGTGGGGCGTGGATCTGAGCGTGAGAAGGGGAGGAGCTGCTGCACTCTTGCCTCCAGCCAAGCTGCATGCGATGACTTGGGATACAAGGGGGCATTGGACAAACAACCCTTAGATAAGGAACCCGGGGTCTGGAAGCCAGTGGCACTCCAATCGTGGATCGGCCATGGATATCACCGCCGCCCTCATCAGATAAGGACCTCCAGGGTGCGCAGTCTCCTGGGTACAATTCCTTAACGAACGTCCCCACCGTAGCGCAAGATCGCGCGGAGGCGTCTCCTGAAACTTCTTGGCCTGCTGCGTCACGAACGCAGACGGGTTGCGCACGTCCGGCTTCAGGCCCGACAAGATCTCAAACGCACCGGTGTCGGGGAGCTTGGTCTCGGGTTCAGTGGCCAATCTCCAACTACTCTCCAATATAACCCTGAAGACCAACCTTGACCAAGACAGGGAAACATGCACCGATACACTGCGAAACCGGAATATCTGACACAAGCACATGGCACCATCATCTATATGGCGACTTCTCGTTTGGTATGTCACTTTCTATAGGTTCCCAACTTTCCACGGCACCGAGGAAAACCCCAGCAACAGATCCAGCAATGTCGCCTTCAAGCGTGGCGCACTTACACCCTGGTCACCTTAAGTCCGGACATCTCGGAGTCAGGGATTCATGGGATGTCTCAGGCGAAACGTGCCTGAGCACATCGCGGATCAACTCTTGGAACCCAGAATTGTGAGAACGTTTCAAGCGAAACGGGCCAGAGCACATCGATTCAAGACATCTCGCGGTCGCCCGCGGTTCGGAGGATGTCTCAGGCGAAGCGGGCCTGAGTACCTCGCGAAGCACAGCTTGGAACACAAAGATGTCTCAGGCGAAACGGGCCCGAGTGCCTCGCGAGCCGCATCTTGGTACCCAGAGGTGTGAGTTTCGAGGATGTTCCAGTCAAATTACTCAATGAGGATGTCTGCGGAGAAACGGCACTGAACATCTCAAGTCAGGGCATCTCGGAACCCGGGCTTCCGAGGATGTCTCAAGCGAAACGGGCCTGAGTTCCTTGCGAACCGCATCATCGACCCAGAGTTGCGAGGACGATTCAAGCCGAACGGTCAGAGCCAGGGATCCCGAGGATGTCTCAGGCGAGACGTGCCTGAGTGCCTCGCGAACCACATCTTGGAACCTAGAGTGGTGAGAACGTCTCAAGCGAAACGGGCCAAAGCAACTCAATTCAGGCATCTCGAAGCCTGGGGTTACGAGGATGTCTCAAGAGAACAACGTAATGATGGGTCTCAAATAAAACGGGACCGACCATCTCAAGTCAGGGCTTCTCGGAACCCAGGACTCCGAGGATGTCTCAAGCGAAACGGGCCTAAACCCTCGTGAACCGTATCTTCAACCCAAAGTTGCGAGGACGTGTCAGGCCAAACAGTCAAAGCGAGGGAGTCTGAGGATGTCTCAGGCGAAACGTGCCCAGGAGCCTCGCGAACCTCGTGAACCACATCTCGGAACCCGGAGGGGTGAGCACGCCTCCAGCGACAGGGCCAGAGCACCTCAATCCAGGGCATCTCGAAGCCTGGGGTTACGAGGATGCCTCAGCCGAAGCGGGCCAGAGCACCTCGCGAACTCGCGAACCACGTCTTGGAATCCAGAGCTGTGAAGACGTCTCCAGCGAAACGAGCCAGAGGAAGTCAGGGCCCCTCGGAGCCCGAGGCTCCGAGGATGGCTCCGCGGGCCGTGGGGCGCACCCAGCTAGCTCTGTTTGAGGGCAACCCCTCCCCCGCACATGCTCGGTTTTCTCCGGGGCCGTAGGCGACCCGAGGAGGAGGAGGAGGAGGAGGAGGAGGAGGAGGAGGAGGAGGAGGAGGAGGAGGAGGACGGGTCGCCTAAGCCCTTCGGAGAAACCCTCCACCCGCACCTCCGTGGCACCGCCGTTTGGGTTGCTGGAGTCGCCCCGAGCTGTCCCGGGCGACCCGGGCACCCAGGCTCAGGTGCACTGCCCCCCCCGGCCAGCCAAGGCCCAAGGCAAGCCCTGAATGGGGCCAAAACGGCCCCAGAAGCCAACCAAAGTGTCCAGCGAGGCCCACACGGCTCCGAGATTCACCTCCACCCCGCAAGACAAACGGACCGTTCGAGACATCCCCACAATCTGGGCGCGAACGGGCCCGTGACACACCCTTTGTCGGCAGAGCACCAGCCCGCATCACCAGGCACGATCGAGCCGCGTCCAGCCCTGGCGACGAGAAGTGCAACGAGAGTACTGAAAACAAGAGTACTTGTCTGACACCAATACGAGCATTACCCTTCCTCACCCTCGTCTTCAGTCATCCTGCTACTCCTCCTCCTCCTTCTCCTCATCCTTCTCCTCCCACTCCTTCTTCGCTTCGCATTCCTCAACGGTTACTCGGAATTTCGGAGCCGTCTCATGCGAAACAGGCTGGACCCCCTCGTACGCGGCATCGCTTTGCCAATAATTGAGGGGACGTCTCAGGCCAAACTGACCGGATTACATCGCGGGCGGCATCTTCAAGCCTAGCGTGGCGACGATGCCTCAAGCGAAATGGACGAGGCAACCTCAGGTCACCCTATCCCCGAAAACAAAACATCTGAGGATGTTTCAAGCAATAGCTATGGGCCGGACCACCTCTCGCGTAGCATCTGGGAACCCAAAATTGCGAGGATATTTCAGGCGAAACGGGCCGGACCATGTCAAATGTGGTCGTCTCAGAACGCAATATTGCGACGATGTGTCATGCGAAACGGGCCGAACCACCTCAGCATGTTGCCAATGTTTCGACGCGCGCGCCCCTCGGGCGGCATTCGTTATTACCGCAACAATGCCCGCCAGTACCGGCCGGGCGACCCACACTCCAAGACAAAACCTTCTGACGGGAAACAAACGAGAAGCTCCCACCCATGTCCCAAGTCCTGCGGTCGGTGCAGACGCCGACACCGCGCTTCTCGCTGCTAAGACAGATCTGCAGCCTTCGAAGTCTGGTCGCCGCTGGCGCCTGTCAATCCTTCCTCCTCCGCTCGTTGTCCTGCCCCTCATGCTGCTTCTGCTCTTCCTGCAGAACCTGTTCGTCGACCTTAGAAGGCCACTTCGGTGATGGCTGCCCCAACTCCTAAGGCAAACATCATTGCCGGAGCCCGTGATCCACGAGAGCCTGATCTCGCACAGAACAACGTGATGATCGAATTACAGTGTGGGGTGAGCTCCGTGGAAGAGAACTCTGCCCTAGTCCGGCGAGGGGCCGGAGGACATCCTGGGCCTACGGAGGAGCAGACAGAGGCTCAAGGAGGAGCGAGGAGGACAGAGAAGAGGAAGGGAGGCCGAGACGGGCGGCCACCCATCCACGAGGCTGCCCGCCTCCTGCATATATCCGCCGATCCGGCGTGCGAGTTAAAAAAAGCGTGCGCTTGAGCTTCGGAGCTCTGCAGGGGGCGGGGGGTTGTCAGCGTTTTCGCCCCCGCCTCCGCTCTGCAGGGAGGGGAGGGTCAGCGCTTTCGCCCCTCCCCTCCGCTCTGCCAGAGAAAGGGGGGGGGTCAGCGCTTTCGCGCCCGCCTCCGCCTACGCTCTGCAGGGGGGGAGGGGGAGGGGTCGGCGCTTTCGCACCCCCGTCCGCTCTGAAGGGGGGGGAGGGGGGAAGGGTCGTCCGTTGTCGCCGTCGTCGCCGCCGCCGCCGCCGTCGCCGCCGCCGCCGCCGCCGTCGTCGCCGCCGCCGCCGCCGTCGTCGTCGTCGTCGTCGTCGTCGTCGTCGTCGTCGTCGTCGTCGTCGTCGTCGTCGTCGTCGTCGTCCATGTCCACCGGCATCTGGAGCGCCCCAGACCGGCGGCACTGGCCGGAGGCCACTACAATAAAAGCGGGCGCGCAACTTGCGAGTCCTCCCCCCCCCCCTCTCCATAGGATTCCTAAGGAATCCTATGTAGAGGAGGGACATCGGTGAATCAAGACTGGGGGAGGGGAACACGGGTCTGACAGGCATGGAAAGGATTCGCACTACGCACCGTCGACCCCCCCAGGTAGCCCCGGCTGGCCTCAGCAGGCCCCCCGAGTGGTCCGGCCTCAACAGGCCCCCCGAGTAGCTCAGGGCGGTCTCAACACCCGGGCGCCGCCCCCGGCGGCGCCCCTGGGGCGCTCCGCGCCCAAGCGTAGGGGTGCTGAGACCGCCGCGGACTACTCGGGGGGCGTGTTGATGCCAGCCGGGGCTACCTGGGGGGCCGTCTGCGCGCAACCCGAAGCCCCACCAAACAGGCAGTGCCAGTGGGAGAGGGGCCTCGAGGGCCGGGCCCGTGCCCAATGAAGGGATCACCGACAACGGCGCTGGACGCTCTAGGCGCCGCCCGCTCCTCCACTGGTCCCATGTGCCCCTTGCCATGACCAGATTGCTTGAACGGGGGCGGCTCCCCGCAGCATCTGAGACGAAGCCAAGACAGGGGCAAAATCGAACAGGGATAAACCGGGGATTAGTGATATCCGGCGGCTCTGGAGGACGTGACGGGCGCCGCGACCTGCTCAAAACGTTCCAGTACGCTCTGAGAGCTAGCCCCACCCGAGCATCAGTTGCCCGAGGGACGAAACGCTAGCCAAGCAGACGGCGGAAGACGGAGTCGCTGCGGGAGGAGGGCGAGGAGGAGGCGACGGAGGACGAACAGGGGGGGCAAATGAGAAGGGGCAACATCAGGGGGGAGGGGACGGGCTCCAGGGGGAAACATCGATCTGGAATTGGCGATACATCGACGATAGATCTGCGATAGGTCCTCGATAGCGCATTCGCACGTTCCTGGGCGGGGAAGGCTTTCTGGCACCAATCGGCAATCAATGGGCGATTGGAGGTCGATGCCTGAAGGGATGGCAGGGAAATGTGGCCCGACACGGTCGAAAACCACAAAATCAAGGCACCAGCCACCCGGCCCGCCGCGCCGGCTCGTCAAGTAGGGCCGCGGCCAGGAAGTCACAGCTCTTCTCGTCCAGCACCCCGCCCTGCTGTAGCCTCTGGAGGACCTCGGCCTTGGAGGTCCACGGGATCCTCACCTCCTCCCCGTTGAAGTGGATCGTGAGCTCGCCCTGAGGCGGCGCCGCTCTGCAGCCCTGAGGAGGAGGAGGAGGAGGAGGAGGAGAACGAAAAGGAAAGCCATTCGGCCGAGGAGGGGCTGGGACCGTCGCGGCTTCGCTCGTCGTCGGTCGCCCCTTCGGTCGTGGCTCGCGCGCCGCGGAGCCATTAAAGAGAAGACAAAGAGGCACCGCAGCCGCGGCGGTCACCCCGACCGCCACGCCCAGGACCAAGGAAGAGGCCGGGCACCGCCGCGCCAGGACCCAAAGAGGACAAGACAGGCTGCTCATCAGGCTGGCGGCCGCAGCCAGCACGCTGGAGCAGCACCACAGCTCGCAGCAGCCCCAGCGCCACCAGCAGCACGCCATGACGCAGAACTGGAAGCAGCAGCGCGGCGCCTCGAGGGAAAGGTGGTCAGGAGCAGGGGCCACACACCTCGAGGCGTCGCAGCGCGGCGCTGGGAAAAGGTGGATAGGAGCAGGGTCCACAGCTCAGGCGCCAGCGCAGGGCCCAGGGGAAAGGTGGTCAGGAGCAGGGACCACAAACCCTGGGCCCGCAGTGGGTGAGCAACCATAGCCTTGGCGGAGATCTGCATACAAGAGCAAGAGCTCCTGGAGCCGCTCCGAGTCGAGAAAGAAGGCCGCCGTTCACATCCAGGAATTCACCCTCAGCAAGAGGCAGCAGGCCATCGCCGACGCAGTGCTCGAGCTTCCTTTCTCCAGATCTCGCGACCACGAGTCCTTCGGCCTCCCGCCAGGGGACCCTGACATGAGGAAGCTGTGGACGAGGAACCTCCAACAGAGGCTTGGCCGAGTTGCTGATCAGATCACCGGCGCCCAGTCTGCCAAGGTTGACGCCAGCAAGTTGCTTACCGAGGCCTCGGTCGTCAAATGTATGCTCGCGATGGCCACTGATCCACGCGTACGGCTACAACAATATCGGTCTCAGATAGAGGTGCTGGCAAATGAGCAGAAAGACATCCACGAGAAGAAGGAAGCCCTCCAGACAAAGGCGGACGCCAACACCCAGCGCATCTCCGACCTGCGGCGCCTCATCACAGACGTCAAGATGGAGATTGCCGCCGAAGCCGACACCGATTGCGAGGCCGACTCCGAGGACGACATGAAGAAACACAAAAACAAAAGGGCCAGCACCCCATTCCGCCGTCGCGCCAGTCGAGAGCCTCCTTCCTCGTGCTCGAGCAGGCCGGCCTCCCCATCAAGCACCATCGCAGAGCAGCTCAGGAGAAAAAACGAGGAAGCACGCCGAGAAGGAAGGAGCCAAGCCAGCATCGCCAACGCCGAGCTCCGCAAAAAGTCAGAAGAATAATTATGAGGAGGTGGAGGCCATGCGGCAGTGCTTTGCCGAGCTGAAGATGCAAAATAGAGACAGGTTCGTGCATCACGAGAAGGAGCTATCCAAGACGACCATGAATGCCACCGAACAAGCTATATCAAGGAACACCGAGGCACTCCGCCGACAAGAAGCTCAGCAAGAGCGTGCATTCCAGCATCGAGAAGAGCTTGTCCATCAGTTCTACGCCGAGAAGATGCAGCAGGAAGCGCAGAGGACCGAGAACCACGAGCGCGCGTTGCGACACGACCTCGATCGTCAGAAGCTCACCCACGAGCAGAAGCGCCAGAACGGCCCCCAGGCTTGCACCGCACCAACCTCTGAGGAAGCAGCCCGCCAGCAAACGATGAGCGAACAACTTCGTCGCGAGTGCGAACGACTGCAGCGTGAGGGCCAGAGGATCGAGCAGATGAACCAGGACCTCCGTCTCGAGGAGCAGGCCGTGCAAGTCATGGCGGCCCAGGAGATGCAAAGAAAAAAACGACATTGCTGAGCAGATCGCGGAAGCCCAAGCAGACCTACAGCGAGAGGAGATCCACCAAGAGCATGTGATCCAGCAGCAGACCGCCACTGCCGCCAACAAGCTCTTGGAGGAACACTCCGCGGTCCAGAGGGAGCGAGAGGTGGTCTATCAGCAGGCGGAGCTCCAGCTCGAGGCGCAGCGCCACATCCAGAACAAGTGCGACCAGCTCGAAGCCAAAGAAGCGGAGCACCAACGGGCTACCCAGCAGCACCAGCTCTTCTTCAACGAGGCCCAGGCTCTCCAGCAGCAGATGCACCACAAGAGCAAGTACGACCAGCATCAACGTGAGCAGTTCCTGGAGAGATACGGCCAATACGAGGCAGAGATACACCAGCAGCAGCAGCTCGCCATCTCTGAGCTACAAGCCGCACTGGCACAAAGACAATCACAAGAAGAGCATCATCGTGAACAGCGGGCCCGACAACAGGAAGAGCATCGAGTACACAAAGCGCTCCTCGAGAAGACCCTTCGGGAGCAGCTCGACAGCATCGCACCCAGGATCGATACTGACATGCTCGACGGCGTCGCCAGTGCGCTAACCACGGAAAACGAGAAGCAGAAGATGCAAACCCGAGCCGACGACAAGGCCTACCAACGGGACAACATACGCTCCGCCCTCCACGCCATCGCTCCGTCGCACGAGTTCGACTACGACGTGACCCGTGAACCGCGCTACGCCGAACTAATCCAGATGGCGACCCCGAGCACTGCAGTACATCGCGGCGCTCCCTCATCTTCAGGATCTTCGAATGGCTCAACGCCGCCCTTCTACTGCAGCCTCTGCAAGTCGCGCGGCAACTACACCAGCGCCAAGACGGAGATCATCAGGTGCAGGCACGGTGGGAGCGAGAACATCGAAGATCGCTCCGTGGACCTCGGCTACAACTGCACGCACCCAGCTACTCAAAAGCCCCACCAAGCCACCGACCCGCACAACAACCCGCAGACACAAGCACCAACACACCGCCCACCACCACTCCCACCACCAGCGACGACGCCGCAACCACTCGGCTCCCTCATCGACCCCGTATCCCCCTCGGGAGTTGCTCCGACGCCAGTTGCGGGAGACGGAACGACCCCGAAGACTCCGAAGACGCACGAAGTACGAGACCTATGTTGCTTCACATCAGCAATTTGGCCCCTGCTGACTTTTTTCAAAATAATATATTGGGATGAAACGCTGCCGCTGGATATATCGAGCACAGTTGATCACAACACAAACGCTCCTGCGATCCCCGCCAAAATGGCAAGAAATGGTAAGCTCAGATCCGCATGGCTACATTGCAACCGAACCGCTTGACCACCATCTCGACCGAACTGGCGGAATTCGACCACGCGTCCGACAAAATACGTTCGACGAGGGATGCGCTGCACAATGCCCCGGCCACGGGCAGCGCTACGAGGGAAAGCGGGCCCTTCGATGTGTCACTTTCAGCGCCCGTGAAAGTGACACCTCCCAGGGCCCACTTAAAGAGCACCAGAAAGGCTCCAAGAAGGCCCCGAGAAGGCCCCAGGGCGGCACCAAGAGGGCTCCCAGAGGGACCCAAGAGAGGCCCCAAGAAGGGCCCAAGAGGGCCCTCCGCGGTGTCACTTTCAACGCCCGTGAAAATGACACCTCCCAGGGCCCACTTAGGGCCTCAGAAAAGCTCTAAGAAGGCCCCGAAAGGGCCATAGAGAGCCGCCCTGGGTTCAACTCCGCGTGGCGGAGTTGGAAGCGATAACTTCAATACCCTACTGGAGGCCTCTTAGGGGCCCTAAGACGGCACTGAAGAACCCCATCGGGGCTTTTTCAAAGGCAGAGGAGGGCGCAAAAAGGGGCCTCAGTGAGCCCCTGGTCTAACTCCACCTGGCGGAATTGGAAGCGATATCGCCCGGCGCCTTCATGGAGCCGCTCGGAGCTTCCAAGACGGCTCCAGAAGGCCCCAGGAGGGCCCCAAGAGGATCGAACGACGATTCCTGGAAGTGCACCAGTGAGACCCTTGTTGACCTCCGCCTGGCGGAGTTGGAAGCGACAATTTCCAGTGCCCTCTTGGGGCCTCTGGGGGGCCCCTCAGAAAGCTTTGGGGAGCACAGTGAAGGCCTTCGCAGGGCCGCGTGAGAGCCGTACCAGGGCCGCATGTGTGCGCGGATGGGGGCGACGAGTGCTGACGCTGACGAATATGAGAATGATGAGGGCGATCAAGGCTGGCCCGAAACAAATCCTGGCGCCATTGCAGGCCGCCGATTATCGGCCACGCCGCCAGGACGACGCCAAGCAACAAAACGACACCAACCAACAAACCGACACCAACCAACAAACCAACAAATCGACACCGGCCAACAAAAGGACACCAAGCAACAAAACGACACCAAGCAACAAAACGACACCAACCAACGAAACGACACCAACCAACAAAACGGCACGAATCAACAAAACGGCACTGACCAACCAAACGACAAATCACTTCACGACACCAATGAACAACGCGAAATCCACCGACCGCCAACCAAGCATAAAATCAACCGACACAACGAAACCAACCCATAGAGCCAGACCAACCACTGGATTCGTGAGTCGGGGTAGTCATGGAAGTGAGCCGCTGCAGCCCGCGGAAGCCATTAACAGTGACCAGAGCACCGCAATGCAGCAACGTCCCCGGGCGGCGGCGGGAGTCTTGGATCTCCCGCGGGACTGGAGCGTAGCGAGTTCGTCCTGGGTCCGGTTTAGTGAAGTGAAGAATTTCGGGGTGCTTGCATGGCAAAAACCTTCACTTCACTAATCTGGGGCCCCTGGAGCCCCAGGGCGTTTCAGGTCCCCTCGCTGTCTGGGTAGTCCAGGGGGCGCAGTGGCGGCTTACCAGAGGCCCTGTTCCCTAGCCTCACTTGCTTTCACCCGTGGTGCTCGACGGCCGTCTCGGAGCTGTCTTGTGGCGGTCTGGGGCAATCCCGAAGCCTCTTGGAGCCATCCCAAGGCCCCAAGGCGCCACCAATGGGGGCCCCAAGAGAGCTCCCAGAGGGCCCCGAAAGGCCTACAACAGATTGCACGTTCGCGCGAATTCTTTGTACCACTTTGGGGGGTCCCTCTTGGGGCCCTCGGGGAACGTTCTTGGGGCCCTCCGAGGGCCCACTGGGGCCCCGGGAAGGCCCCAAGAACGCTCCCAGAGGGCCCCAAGAATGCTCCAAGAGGGCCCCAAGAGGACCCCCACAAGTGACAAAAACTATTTGCATGAGGGTGCAACTTACTCAGCGCCTCTTGGGGCGCTCTTGGGCCGTGCTGGGCGCCACTCGTGGACGACATGGGCTGGGGGACGGCATGTGGACCCTGTCGCTTGGGCCATCGGGGGTGCTCCCCAATGGGGCCACGAAGCTTCTGAGCGTATGACGGAATGGGCTGGGCGGCGGCCTGTGGGCCCTGCCTGTGGGGCCGTCGGTGTAGCTCCCCGTGGGGCCACGAAGCGTGTGAAACGTATGCCGAAATATGCTGGGCGGCGGCCTGGGAAACCTGCCGCTGGGACCTTTTTTTGGTGGAGCTGCCTATAGGGGCACGAAATGTTTGAGGGTGTCATCAATGTGGCCTGGGCGACGGCATGTGGACCTTGCCGCCGGGACCTCCGATGAGCTCCTCATGGGGACACGAAGCGTCTGAGGGGCGTGCCGACATGGGCTGGGCGGCGCACTAAGGACCCTGCCGATGGGGCCTTCGGTGGAGCACCTCACAAGGCCACGAGACTTGCGGGGGATGTGGCGAAGCAGAGACGCGGGGGAACAAGGGGGGTGTTTTGATGATGTTGATGAGGATGGTGGTGGTATTGATGATGGAGACGACGAGAATGCTGATGATGCTGATGATGATGGTGATGGCGACGATGACGATGGACGATGACGACGGGGACACGCGGAGAGCAGGGGCAGATACGCGAAGAGGGAGGACGAGGGAGGGGGCCGGAAGGAATGACGCGGGGCGGTGTCTCTTCAAAACGAAGAACCAACACTGCAATATGGTAGGAAATTTCTGGACGACCCCCCCCCGTGGCGCGGTCAATGTCCGCGACAGCATCGCTGGCACTACGAACGAAATGATCGAACTCTTCCTGCGACGTTACCCGCGGGGTGGATCAGCCAGGGATGGGGGTCGAAACCGCCCCAGCGCAAAACAAATGTACAATCCTGAGAAACCCCAGCCCACATCAACCGATCCGCAACAAGCACGCAAGCCTCTCGGAATGACCTCGGACTTCATGGAACGTCGAATGGAAAACATGAAAAACCGCCCTGTGGGCTCCGAGACCCAAAATTACTGATGTGAAGGATTTCGGCTCGTCGACGAAGGATTCGTGGCCGAGACATCCACACCACCCCCCACACGACACGCAGAGGACCAGAGCTTCGACGACCCCAACGACCACGACCTCCGCGACTCAACCAGAGCATCGCCGACCCCCCCCCCCCCGACGAGCAACCGACACCTATTGCCTCCTGGGGAGCAGGCCCCTTCCTGCCCCCCCCCCCCCCCCGACACCCATGGCCGCCCCCCTACAGAGGGCACAGTCCTTGCCGCTCCCCAAAGAGCCCATTTCCCCACGACATTTCCGACCGTCCCACGCACAGACAACTTTTTTGGGGAACCCTGACTCCCCCCCACGCTCCCCAATTACGCTCGAAGTCGGCTCCCCCTTCGCACCCACCCAACCATATTCCCCGAAACCACTTCCAGCACGATTCCACATCGCCACTCCCGACCGCGCCAGATCGGCACCACCGCCGGCACTCCGAAGGGCAAGCACTCACAGCAGGCCCGCGCGCAAAGTACGGATCCTGGATGACGGCGACGGACGCGACAACCCAATGGACCGCGGGCGCTTCAACCCCGAGGGTCAGGGGGGCAGCTCGGGCTCAAGCTCAGACACGACAAAAAAACTGAACAGGACTTCCCCCGCTGGGGGGCAACTGCCTCAGCGGGGGAGCCCCGCCACAACCTCGCCAGAAGACCGAGCACCTAGCCCGCTCAGAGTGGCTACACGTAACAACCAGCTCGACGGAGCAACCACTGAGCCCCAGCAGACGCGCTGCGCGACCCGCGCGGTGCCAGACACTCAGCGACAGGCCCAGACGCCTTTAGACACAAAAAAGCAAAACCAATTAAAATATTAGCTTCAACGCTATCAGCGAGTGGATAATCTACTCGACCGCGGCGCCTTGGGACCAGCACTACGACCATGGCAGCGCGCAGGCACTAGCAACCACGACTGCGCCAACCGTCGGACCGAGGACCATCCCCTCGGCCGACAACCGCAGTGCACCAACCACCCTACCTAGGCGGCCAGCGAGGCCAGACGGGGCAAGCCCCCATCGACCCGACCGACCCGCTCCCCAGAGACGAGCCCAGCAGAGGGCGAACCAGGCGACCAGCCACTTTGGCCCAAAGGCGCCGTATCACTTTTCTCCTGAAGCGCCGAACGAAGAGCCCCACCAGGAGGCCAGCCGACGTCAGCAGCAGCAAGAAATGCAGCTGCCGCAGCAGCAAGGACTGCAACAACCTGAGGAGCAACACCAAGACTTACTCCACAGGCGCCCTTCGGCTGGACCTCGGAAACTCCCCGAAGCCGGCTTCTCTGCATCGCCATGCTCTCCCCCTAGAGAGTCTCACAGGACCTCCAACGGCCCACCAGAGGATAAGCCAGCCAACGCCACGGGACCAAAAGCGGCGCCACTGCAGATGCCCTGGATGCGCAGCCAAGCGGCGCAGACGCCCAGAGGAGCCGACGCAGCACCGCCCGTCCCTGCGGCAGCCAACTGCGTGGATCCACGAGAGATCCACGACGTCGAAGCCACATACCTCGACGCCAAGCATACCGACAGGGGACGCGCCATGCAACCCTTCCGCTCTCGAACCTCTGCTACTCCCCCCCTCTCAACATCGACGCGCCTGTCCGACGCCCAAGCGCAGCCGCGCACCGAGGGCCAGCGTCGACATCGAGCAAGAGGGAAGGCCATTAAACCCTTCAGGGCTACCAACGTCAAGCCCCCAGTACCACCCAACCAGCCAGCGACAACACTCGACAGGCCACCCCCGCTGCTAGAGCAGCGCAGAGTACAATTCGACGAGCGACCAACCATCCGACAAACGATACAGCAATCCCCATCTCCCCACATCACCCTTGTCCTATGCGACGAGAGACTCAACGAGACAGCCGACTACATGCTCCGTCGCCGCCCACAACGACCACTCCAGGAAGGAGCAAAGATCCATCTCTTCACGGACGGTTCCAAAAACCCAAAGAAGCCGAGAGACGATGCCTGGTCCGTTGTGATCGTAGGTGACGACAACCGCGGTTTCAGCTTCCAGGGGGCCATCATGGGGAAGCACAAGAGCGGCACCGACATCGCCCTCAAGGACAACGTCGAGCACGAGATCACCTCCACGACTGTCGAGATCACAGCCATTATATGGGCCTTCGCCTGGGTGGTACACTACAACCCCCATCACATCACCACGATATCCACGGACTCGCTCGGCGCCCTGCAGCTCGCGACGAGGCTCGCCTTCACCGACCGCGACCCCAAGCTCGTCAGGACACTCTGCATCCTCTACGACATGGTCAGCAACAATATCGACCTGCAGCACGTCCACGCCCACGACTACAACCCGTGGAACGAGGTTGCCGACGCCGCCGCCAACCACGGACGCCTGCAAGAGGTTACACCTCCTCAGCCAGAGTGGGCAAGCGTCATGGATGGCGCATCCCAGCGGGACTGGGAGTTCCTGATCGACGCGGATCCCAACACTAGGGAGGCATACCCCGCATTCGGCCACGGCAACCTCACAGCTAACAGGGTCGAGACGTCCGCCGAGGCCCGACACTTTCACAACCCCAACGAGTCCAGCGACAAGAAGATCATAGTAGAAATAAACATCGCGACCTTCAACATCCAGTCGGGGAGAGAGCCAAACGGAAGGATCGAAGCGTCGAAAAGAGAATATTAATAAGCTTAGTCCACGATGGCCTGCCTGTGCGACGAGGACCTCCGTATCATTGGCATTCAGGAGGCAAGGGCGCCTTGGGGTGTCCGCGACGCAGGACACGATGACGACGCCAGATGCGCCAACGCCAACTGCTACCACACCATCTCCAGCAGCCACAAAGGGTTCAATTACGGCTGCGAGCTGCATGTTCTACTCAGCAAGCCCTACGGCAAGAGCTGTAAAAAAGGAGGTCTTCTTCGAACCCGACCAATTCACAATAATTGTCAAGGACCCCAGGCCCCTTATCGCCCTCGTTGCCGCCCCTGGCTTCAACCGCGTGCTTGCCGTCGCCCACGCCCCGCGCTCGAAGGCCCTCGCGACCGAGAAGGATAGCTACTGGAAGAAGCTCGCGGAGACCACCGAAAAGCACCAAGTGAACATCATCTTCTTCGACGCAAATGCCAAGACAGGCAACATCACCAACACGGCCATCGGCGACAAGGGCTTCAAGCAAAACGAGGACCCAAACGGACACCGTCTACATGAGCTTCTCCTGAACAACCACCTAGCGGCCGCCAACACCTTCGCCAGCCATGGACCAGAGCACCACACCTGGCACTCGGGCAAGGACCCTCATCGCATCGACTACGTCATCATCCCCAAGGGCTACATCGACTCTATCGAAGAGTGCGCCGTGCTCTGCGGCATAGACAGCGACCAAGACCCAGAGACCAAGGACGACCACTACCCAGTCAAGCTGCAGCTGGCCTACCATATCGTCTCGTCCGTCACCAAAGGAGTCCCTGAGTTAGACGAGAGCAAGCTAGCCGACGAAGGGTGCCGCAAACAGTCCAGCCAAAAACTCGACGGGGTCAAACACCCGCCCTGGGACACCAACCTCAACGAGCACCTCGCCATAGTCACCGAGAAGGTCACGGAAGCTGCGCACGAGTGCTTCCGCTCAAACGGCCGCGCTCCACGCGAGCCCTACATCGCCAGGCGGTCCTTCGCACTCCTGCGAGTTCGCCGCTCGATACTCAAGACGACGCGGATCGCCGAGAAAAACGGGATTGTCAACCACTTCGGTGACAAGAGGCTACGCCACACGGCCAAGATCATAGCGAAGGAAGCTCTCCTGCCCGACCCCGCCGACGTTAGTGCCCTGGCCGATCTCAGCGACTACGCGAAACTGGTGGTGGCCTCTATCATATTCAGCACTTCCAGCCTAGCGACCTCTGTCGTGGAACCCGACGAAGCCAACGCCGTGCACAGCGCCCAGCACTGCTTTGACGCTCTTCTTCAATTCCTCGGGAAGTCTAAGTCGACCCTACAGAAGTGGATCACGACAGACCGCGACGACTTCCTCGAGAGGACCGCCGATGAGATGGGCACAGCGATCGACGACCACGCCCCCCGTTTAGAGGCCCTGTACGCGAAGCGACTACCAGCCTTCGGAGGACGAAAGTCCAAGAAGCCGCCGACGCCCATCATCCGCACCAACGACGACGGGGAGCCCCTCACGACGAAGAGCGAGATCGCCGACCACGCCCTGGCCTTCTACGGCAAAGTTGAGCAGGCTAAAGCCACGGATGCAGACGGGGTAGCAGCCGACTACAATAAAAGGACCGGCCACGAAGGGCCAGGACCTAAGATCCAGAACATACTACCCAAGCACCAGCTGACCAGCCAGCTCGCCGCCGCCAAGCGAGGCCGCCGAGGCGGCCCCGACCAGCTCACCGACGACATGTCCAGAGCCAGCCCTGAAGGGATGGCTCGCCTGCTCCACCCTGTCCTAGTCAAGACCCACTTCGAGAGCACCGAGCCGATCACCGCCAAGGGTGGGGACTCCACGTATTTCCACAAGGGGCAGGGGGCCATGGAGCTCCAGGAATCCTACCGCGGCATCCTGCTCAACAACACCATCGGCAAGATGCACAGCAGCTTCCTCCGCTCCCGCGTGAAAGGCCTGCTGCCTGAACTCCTAGAAGCAACCCAGTGTGGCGCTCGACCAAAGATGGCCACGGATTTCATCACTCACACCAGCCTCGCCTTCGTCAGCGACTGCCAAAGGAGATCAAGATCATGCAGCATCACCTTCCTGGACCTCAGGGAGGCCTTCCACTCCGTCATCAGGGAATTATGCATGCAATTGCCGACCACCGCCGACGAGCTTAACGAGCTCATCGAACGGATCGGCATTCCCGACTTCATCAGACCAGCGCTAAAGGAACGACTTCAGCAGCCCGCCTACAAAAACCAACACATCGACGACGGGCACCTCTGCCACATGATCGCTGATCACCACACCTCCAACTGGATGACAGCCAAGAGCGCAAGGCACTACCAGCTGCCTCGGACCAGCACCCGACCTGGAGTGCCATGCCCGGACGTCGCCTTCAACATACACTTCCCCATCATGCTGAGGGCAATCGACCAGGCAGCCCGAGAGGAAGAGGCCCACGGCCAGCAGATAGGCGGACACGAGATAGAGGCCTGCAGCAAGCCTCTCTTTTCACCTACCCCTCACGAAAGAAGCGCGCTCAGGAACATGTCCTTCGTCGACGACCTCACAGACTACACGACCGCTCTGGCAGCTGCCAGGCTCTGCGCAGCAGCGTTCCAGCATGGCCTGAAGCCACGCCCAGAAAAAACCAAGGCCATCCTCATGCACTACGGCGCAGGGGACAAGAAGGAGAAACAGCGGGTCGCCAAGGAGGGCATCACATACCTCGAATTGGACGGACTTTCTATCAAGGTGCAGCTAGTAACGCAACAGAAAAACCTCGGTACCATCATCTCGGCGGGCGGGGTCATGGGACCAGAAATCTGCCTAAGGGTAAACCGCGCGCTCGGGGCAGCCCGGCCTCTCGAGAAGCAGATCCTCCGCCGCAAGAAGCTCTCGAAGAAAGCCAAGGTGAAGTACGTCCACTCGTTTTCGACATCCTCGCTGACATACAACCGCCACGTCTGGGGCGACCTGGCCCTGAAAGACCTGAAGCACATATCCGCCACGTACATAGGCCCATGCCGCGTGGCAGTCGCGCTACCCAAGACCAACTCACCCGACCAGCACATCTCCGAAGCCGAGGCAATCGCCAAGACAGGAGTACCCGACCTCATCACTCACCAGTCGATAGCGCGGCTACGATACTTGCCAAGACTCCTGAATCATGCCCCAGCGGTCCTACTCCAGCTACTCGACGGCCAGCGCCAACGACAGGGCACATGGGGCCGCCAGCTTAAGAAAGACTTCGACTTCCTACGAACGCACCTGCCAAAAGAGAGGTGGCCCAGCCAAACCCAACACGACCGCGACATCACCAACTGGGCCCGACAGAAGCCGAAGCTATTCACCAACGCAGTCAAGGCAGCTTCGAAGGCCTACATTCTCCACATTCGCGACCAAGCTCAGGGCGCTAAGCTCCAGAAGGACATCCAGATGACCTCAGCAGCTCACCCAACTGAAGGCCTGGACCTCTGCGACGACAACAACAACCAGAAGTACGTCTGTCACGGCTGTGGCCGAGTCGCCTCCAGACAAGGCATGTTAATCCATATGGGCAGGGATCATCCAGACCACGAAGACCCGCGCTTCTGGGCGACAGGCACCGCGTGCCGATGCTGCCAGACCGAGCACCACTCTCTGCCGAGGCTCATAAAGCACTTATCGGTGGCCCACCGCTGCCGCAAATCCTGGCATGCCTGGCGCATCCAGACAGACGATGGAGCCTCTGACGGAGCAGCAAATAACAGAGAACCTCGCCGCCATCGCCGAGGCCACAAACGCCAACAAGAAGCAAGGACGGCACCCAACCTTCAGCGACAAGCCAGCCCACCCGTGCGATGTTACGCCGCTGCCGCTCCTCGAGACGTCGCCCGTCGCACCTAAAGTATTCGCCAGACTTGAGCCATCTCCAACCAGTCCACCCGCGAGCTCGCCTGCAGAACCCGCCGAGCGCCAAGAGATCGTCGTCGTCACCGACCGCCCTCGACAGGCCGCCGACCTCCAGCAGATCATGGCCAGCAACGGGATCACGAGCACCAGCGGCCTGGACTACGCCCAGATCGCAACCCGCAGCGATGGCCAGACCCCAGAACTAACGCCAGAACTTCGGCGAGTACAACGCAGGACCCTCCATGGCGAGATAGCGGCCATCTACGTAGAGTTCCCACGACGAACCTGGTACTTACACGATGCAAGCGACGTTCTAGGCAGCAGAGCAAGCAAGCGGCGCACCCCAGAGGCACCCTGGGGGGCGCCTCAAGTCTCCGAGACCATCGCCGACGATATTTTCGCCGCCAACAACGTCACGCGAGAGGTCTTGCGCATGCTCTTCATGGCGACCACGACCGACATACCATGTGTCGCAGCCATCTCGGCGGAGCCGATCATCAGACAGACTCCCGAATATCGGTACATCGCCAACCTGTTGACTATCCACGAGACCCCGACAAATCACTACGACCTCGGCGCCATGCAGATCCTCGACAACGGCGCCCGCGACGACCTCCGCAACTGTATGACTACGGCAAACGAAGGGGAGATTGACTTCGCCATCGCCGACCTGCTCGACGGCAACATCGCGGCTAGACGGGGCCTCAGAACCGCAACCGTTGCGCCCACCAGCCAGAACACGAACACCAGCGACGCCTACTACGTAGAACGAGAAGACGAAGCGCCGCCTCATGCCGAAGACGAACGCCACGATGGGCATCATCGACGACAAGCTCAAGGGCGTCAGGGCGCAAGTCATGAGGAAGCCCCGAGTGCGCGGGAACACCTCAGGCAGCGTCGCCAAGATGCGCAAGAGGCGTTAGGACGCAAGTCCTGGGGAAGCCCCGAATGCGTGGGAACACCCCAGGCACAAGTCGCCGCGTTTTGTAGTATTGCTGAAGGCAGCGGCCGCACGAGCACGAGTTCAGCGGAGACCTGTGAGCCGCATTACACACTCCCTCCACTCTTGCCAAACACCACCGACCAGCTACAATCCACGACCCAAAGGACGTCATACCACACCACCTCACAAGTCAACGCTGCCCTGGTGAGGCAAGGATCAAACTTCGAGACGGGCTCGACGGGTGGGGGGCAGGACGAGTACTACCCGCGCCTGCCAGGGGGGATGGTGAGGGGCAGGGGGGTAGGACGGCCACTACCCGCGCCCCCGCGGTCCGCCCTAGCTCGCCACCCCCACCATCCCCATGGCGAAGGTGGTGCTTACCCGATCGCCCAAGCGGCGAAGCAGAGGGCAGCCGAGACATTCCTCACCGACGACAGCAGCAAGCACCAGGCCTGGGGTTCGCCCCCACCGAGGGCACCGTGACCCCTAGCCATAGCGGGACGAGGTGGGGCCGCCACGAACCCCACTTGAAGTCGGTGCATGGAGGCCTTTCAAATGCGCCCATAACCCATACCACAACCCCAGCAACAATCCGACTCCCCCACGTCCGACCCATAGACCTTCAAGACGACCATCCTCAACCCTTGGGACTCACCACCGACCGGCCACCCACCCCGCAACCACCATCCATCCAACAACCATCGCCACCTCGATACAACCTGCCCGCTGAAAGGAGGACAGGAGAAGGGTCCTCAGCAGCGCGGCACGACGCAAACATGACAGAGCCCGCTGAAAGGAGGACAGGAGCAGGGTCCTCAACAGCGAGGCTCGACGAGCATGCCCTGGAGACGTCGAAAAGGAGGACAGGAGCAGGGTCCTCAGAACAGACCGCTAGCAGGCACGCCCGCAGAAAGGAGGACAGGAGCAGGGTCCTCAGCTGTGAGGCAGAACAAAGACAAACAACCCTTGAACCTCCAACCCACCAACAACAACCATCACCTCGGCTTGACCAGCCCGCTGAAAGGAGGACAGGAGCAGGGTCTTCAATTTCAGCTGAAAGGAAGACAGGAGCAGGGTCTTCAACAGCTCTGAAGATAATGAACGCATGGAGGCCGCCCATAAGGAGGACAGGAGCCGGGTCCTCAGAAGCGGCGTTCAGCACGCACGACATCATAGAGGAGTTCTCGCCAAGAGAAGGAGGCGGCGCACCGTGCGCCGCGGCGAGGCCGTCCCCAGCCCACGGGCCGAAGGGGGGCACGGCCCGCCCCCCGTGTAACATACGGGGGCCGCCAGCTCAGCCGAGCTGCCACGCGGCAAGAGAAGGTCGGGCGCCCCTCAGCTCGCGAGCAAAGGAGGCGCGCCCGTCGCAAAGAAGTTCGGGAAGGACGAGTTCGGGGCCCACCTGAGGCCGTCGGACTGACGGGCTACGCCGCGCCCCCCGTCGGCGCGGCACAGAGCCCTCACTGAAAGGGTTCGCTGAAAGGACGAGGAGGAGGAGGACGAGAAGGAGGAGGAGGAGGAGGGGAGGAGGAGGAGGAGGAGGAGGAGGAGGAGGGGGAGGAGGAGAGGAGGAGGAGGAGGAGGAGGGGAGGGGGAGGAGGGGGAGGAGGAGGAGGAGGAGGGAGGAGGAGGATGAGGATGAGGAGGAGGAGGAGGAGAGGGAGGAGGACCAAGAGGGGAGGAGGAGGAGGAGGAGGGGGACGAAGAGGAGGAGGAGGAGGAGGAGGAGGAGGAGGAGGAGGAGGAGGAGGAGGAGCAGCTGGGGCCCCTCAAACCAGACCACGGTGTCCCTTCACGCCGCTCTGTAGAAGCGCCCAGGGCCACGACTCCTGGATTTCCCGGGGCAGCTGGCGTGACCCCTGATGCGTTACGTTTGACTTTTCTGGAGGCCTCGGCAGCGTGGTTGGGAATTGGAGGCGGCCAGGGGGCTCTGAACTGGATAAGCCCTGAACAAATCTGACAAAAAAGAAGGTGGTGGCACATTCACATAAAATCGGTCCCCAAATCGCTCCTGGGGTCGTCACTAAAAAATGTTTAGAGCCGCGTCCAGCTGTTACGTTATAAAATAGAAGCGGCCCTGAACTAAACACAAAAAAACACGGCTGCCCATGTAGGACACGAATTGACATCTCTCTTTCTCTCTCTCTCTCTCTCTCTCTGGTCTATAACTGAGCAACGCCTAGATCCCAGAGCGTGGGGGGGTGCTGGGGAGGGGCACGCCACTTCTTGACAAAAACCTTGCATCGATCTGAGCCCACCGCGATCGCCGCGGCGACCTCCAAAACCGACCCGAAGGTTTGGTCCGGGATCGGGTATCACGCAACGATTTCTGCTGGCAGGGGTCCAGATGCTGGGCCACCTCAGCCTCCATTGAGTGGAATGCATAGTTAGAGCATCCGACAACACCGCCTGTCGGATAGGGTACCCATCTGCACACGCGAATTCACATGCCGATACACGCCAGGGGCGACGCATCAGCCACACGCGCGCAGGTTTTGGTGGTTCAAAGATGAGGTCCTGAGGGATGGGGGCCGCAGGATAGGAAGGGATCCAAGGGTGCATTTACATTGTTTGAGGCACCTCGTCCTTTGGACCCCATCCCCCAAGACCCCGTCTTTGAACCACCGGAAAAGGCGCTGCAGAATGACGGGGTGGGGAACCGAGCAACTAGGAGCGCAACCCCGAGCGGTGCCGAACCTGCAGGAGCGACATGGGGACGCGGAACGGGGAGGGGCAATGCAGCAACAGCATGGTGGGGGGGTGCAGGGGAGACGACGAGAGGGAGGATGGGATCCCAGCTTTGAACCTCCGAAGGTTAGCCCCGCGCACGCCCACCAGGCGGCTCCGAGTCCAAAGCATGCGACGTCCTGATCTTTCCAGGACGGTGTCCCTGGAAGTCCCGACACCTTCCCCTGGACGGGTTTCTCGTGCTGAGTCGTTTTCTGACGGTCCCGAGGCCCGGCAAGGGCCCCCGGGGCAGAAAACAGCCAAAAACCAACCGTCCTGCTCTTTTTACGACGCGATCATGTCTGGGCCTGGGAGAGTCCAACCCCCAACCTGGCCAGTAAGGCATTCTCGGGGCCCCTCCTGGAGAGCCTCTCTCGGGTGCGTCTTTCGGTGCCCGTCCTGGACGGCCCTGCGGGCCGACCTAGGCGCTCCCCAAATCTCTCGAGCCCGTGTTCTCTGGTGCGCAAGCAGCACACCGTCTGGCGTAGTCGGCTTCTCGACGAGCTTCTCAGAGGTCACAACTCATCGCTCCGAGACGGCTCCCGACGGCCCCAGGAGACGGCCCCGCGAGGGGGAACTCGAGCTGTAACATTCCGAGCCTGCCCAAAATGGCCTCCGCAAGCGCCGGTAAGCCCCTCGGAGGCCCACATGACCCCCCCCACGAGGCCCCAAGAGCCATCCAAGAGGCCCCTCAAGAGACTCGCAAGAGGCATCCAAGAGACCTCTGAGAAGTCTCCCCAGAGACCGACCAAGGCACGGTAGCGAGTTTGCCCGAAGGCCACTTGAGATGCGCAAGTGTACTGTATGTGTAGATATACATGTATACACACGTGTGCGCTTACGCATATATCCACACACCTATCGATCTATATAGATCTATATATATACAGATCGTACAGAAACACAGTCTTATTCAGACTAGAGCCACGCGCGCGTTTCGAGCGCGCTTGGGTTCTAGCAAGGGCCGACTCGCTTTCGGAGAAGGGTTGCGACCGTCGTGGGCCGGTTATAGGATGTCGCAGAGCATCCTTGGACTGGCTGGCTTTCGGGCTGTTCCGGCGCTGTCTTGGGGGGGGGCAGATATCTCTGGCCCCAATGGCGCCGTCCATGATTGCCAGATCGTTGTCGCGACACGCCAATCTTGGCTTGCTGGTTCGTCGGCGAGATCGCTGAACAGCCTTGGTGCATTGACTCCTGTGACTGGATATCTGATGGAATGTCGGGGCTGAAGTTTGCTTGTCTTTGGATGTCGTCACACTTTCTTCGCCTGTCTGGCCGAGCACGTGCGGGAGGGGCGACGAATGACGGAGGACGGGACAACAACTGCCTTGAAATAACCATGCATGCGCTACCACGCCAGCTGGCGGAGCACGTGCAGAAGAAACGAATAATGTCAAAGAGCGCAAAGCAAACTGCCTTGATACATTGAAGGGGCCCAGGGACACACAAATAAATACACACAAATAAAAATATTCCCCATATTTTCCCATACTGTCTGGGTTTCTGTCTTCCCGCCCACTTCCCATATTTTCCCAGATGTTCTGGGGAATCGACGATTAATAGTGTCTGTGTGTTGTTCCCCTCCTGATACATACTGCACGCGCTGTCACGCCAGGTTTTCGGAGCACTTGCAGGAATAGAGGAACGACGGAGGAAGGAGGAAACGCAGCCTTGACATTGAGTTCATGCGCTGTCACGCCTGCTGGCGGAGCACGTGCAACAAAAATCCTCCTGGTCGCACCAGCAGGGCCTCAAGTTCGATTACTTCGCATCCATTAATGAAGAGCTTTCGAGCAACCTCCAGCCTTCGACCCTGTTGGACGGACGCATGCTGGAGATGCCGTTGTGGAACCCTATTGGGGGCTTGCATGGTCATCTTGGAAGTCTCTTGGGGCCGTTTTGGGGCCTGTCTGGGGCGTTCTCGGGCTGTCTTCGGGCCGTATTAGGTCTTGGGCGGCCGGAAGCCATGAAAAGCGAAAACAAAAAAAATCCTTCAACACACATCTAGAACATGATTGTGTTTGACCTCATCAAGGCCTCTTTGGGGCCCGCCGGATGCTTTCCTAGGATGTCATGGGGACCTCGCGAGCCTTGCCGAGGCAGGCCATCCTGAGCACTCTTGGTGCACTTTTGGGCCGTCTTCGGCTAAGTTTGGTTCCTCTTAGGCGGTCTTGGGGGTATCTTAGGCTATACTTGAATCCTCTTGGGCCGACTGGAGGCCTCTTGGAGGCCGCGGGGAGGGGGTACCAAAAAACGGCCCCCCGGGCGAGGATCGAGGTCCGAGGCGGTTTTGTCTTCGGGCGCTCTCGTCGTCGCCGCGGCTGGACGCATCTCGAAGCGACGCTATTTTGTCCGAGGAGGTGCAGGACGGGAACGGGGAGGGAGATGAGGAGGCAGGAGCATCAATAGCAGTTGCAGCAACCACTGGGCCGCCTGGGAGCTGTCTTTTCGGCGTCTCGGAAATCTCTGTTGGCCGCCTTGAGCTCGCAGCGCCGTCCGCACTGAGGATCCTTGGTTTGGAACTCGTTACGTAACGCAACATACGAAACGGACGAGCATTTATGCATTTAGCGTCTCCAACCCTTCTTGCGTGTCCTCATGAGGCCTTTTGAGGCCACTTCACGCCCTATCGGGCCGTCCTGGGACCCATTTGAAGCGCCTTGGAGGACTTTGGATGTCTTGGGTTCTTGTTGTGGGGCCTCTGGGGGCTATCTTGGCAATCTTTAGGGTCGTCTTGGCATGTCGTGGCGTATTTGGGAGCGGGCCCGGGCAATCCCGGGAGCCCGGGGACCCCCCAATCCCCCCATGGGGGGTTACGGGCACCGGCCCGCCCCTCCCAGCCTACTCCGATATATATATATATATATATATATATATATATATATATATATACATACATATACACATATATGTGTGTATACATACATGTATAGATATGTGTACATATATATATATATATATGCACGTATGATGAACGGTTGCGTGTGCATCTGAGTGCATATGTATACTGCTACAGTAGATGTACACTGTTTAAGCGGCAATCACAGACATGAACCACCACCTCGGCATAACTGCACCGCTGCGATGCGCGATGTGGTCACTCAACTCACATTGTTGTTTGGTGCACAGTACGAGTTCGTTCTCACCGAGACTGGTCTAACTGATGATCGAACACCCTTGAACGCTGTCAAGCGAATGTGTGAGACGAGTCAAGCGGCGCATCGCAACATTGGCGTACGGGAAGCCCGCTTGCATGCAGCAGACGTCAACTTTAACCTGGCGTCTCACGCGCAGACACCTCCGACCTCCGACGTCCACGACACTCAAACGGCTCAAGCACGAGAAGACAACTCAAAAATGTGTGCCGAGGAGGCACATCTTCCGAGAATTGACTACGCTAGATGCTTCGATGCGGCGCACGCTATCTCGCTGACGTGGCCTGCACGACGCCCTGGTTCATGAAGCCCTTGCCGCCCATACCCATGCCGCTCATGCCCATGCCGCAGCCTCCCATGCCCATCTGCATCATGCCGCCGCCCTGCATCATGGAGTTCCCCATCATTCCGCCGCCGCCCGTCATGATCTCCTTTATCTTTCTTGTCACCCACGCGGAGGGGTTCCTGACGTCGGGGCCCAGCCCACTCAGGATCTCCTGCGGATGTCTGGGTGTTTTTTTTTTGTTCTCTCTCTCTCTCTCTCTATTTCTCTCCCTCTCTCCCTCCGTCTCTCTCCCTCTCCCGGCTCCTGCAAATTCGCTGGCAAAGGGAGACCATCAATACGCATTTCCGCGACAACAACCTTCGTCTCGACCGCATTTCCTTTCCCTGCAGAACCTCTGGACTCCGGAGATCTCTGCTGACCTCCTCCTCCTCCTCCGCCTTCTCCTCCCGTTCTTCTCTGCTCTTCGGGGTCGAGGAGGGGGAGATGGTGGTTCTGGGCACTGGGAGCTCCGAAATTGCACGGCCCTCCCTTGATGCCACCGTGGCACTGCCGAGCCCGAGGGTGGCGAGGGTCCACACCCAACGGCCAGAAACCAGGCCAGTGAAAAATGATCGCGTGGGCAGTCGTCCGTCTCATCACTGTACACATTGCCATCGCCGTCGTCGTGAGATTTGCCATGATGATGGTGAGGCGTCCTCGTCGTCGTGAAGTCGTCAGCGTTTTGGCCAACAAGCGCGCGATCAAAGTAGGCCTCCCGATCGAGCCAGGCCAGGCCAGGCCATAGCTATGAGGCCCTGAGGCCCGCCCCTGGCGACCCAGCAGCAATATCCCAGCGATATGCCTCCCCATACCTCAGGCGAGTTGTTCCTGCGATTCGCCAAATTCTCTACCCCTTCCCCAAGGGAAATGGTTCGTCTCGGATCCGCTTCTATCGCCCTGGGCTCTGGGAACGCCGCCCGGAGATGAAATCGGAGAGAAACGCTGAGATTGAAGCAAACAATTCGCCGAAGGCATGGGGAGCGCCCAGGACATCACACTTTCGGCGAGAGCGTCGACGCGTTGTCGAACGTGGTGCGCATGGGAGCGCAATCACCCACGACACTCTTGTGCGCATTGCTGGGAGCTCTCCGCTCCCCTCCATCCCCGCTTCTTGTCCCCTGCCCTCCCCGGCCTGCCCAGGCAGGGACGCAGGATCGAGGATCCACTGCCCAAGCTATTGAGCCTCGGCAAGCCGTCCTCATTCCTTCTCTCCACAACTTCTTGACCTACGGGGGGGCACACAGGCCCCCTTGGTCAAGAAGAAGTGGCGGGTGGAGGGAGGAGGAGGAGCAGGAGGAGGAGGAGGAGGAAAAGGAGGAGGAAGAGGAGGCGAAGGAGAAGGAAAAGGAGGAAGAGGAGGAGAACGAGTAGGAGGAGGAGGAAGAGGAGGAGGGGGAAGGGTTAGTGGGGGAGGAGGAGGAGGAGGAGGAGGAGGAGGAGAAGGAGTAGGAGGAGGAGGAGGAGGAGGACGAGGAGGAGGAGGAAGAGGAGGGGGACGACAAGCTCGGTGCGCGCGCGTCATTCCTGGCGTCCTATCCCTCCCTCCTATCCCCTACCATTGCGCAGATCTCCTCCCTATTCGGACAATCGGATGTCTTAGCATGGCGCAGCACTACATGGCATAGCATGGTGTTGAAGACTACCGCGTGGCATGACATACCATGCCGTGGCATGGCGCTGGAAATAATGACGCCACAGCTGTAGCGGGAGCACGCTTCGGAACGACCGGAAGCGCGGAAATGAGGCCAGCGCTGAAGCGAGAGCACAATTCGGGACGAGCGGTAGCCCGAAAATGAGGCCAGCGCTTCAGCGAGAGCAGCATTTCGAACAAACATCAAGCGCGGAAAGGAGGACGCGTAGCCTGACATAGCATGGCGTGGTGACGCCCCAATGTGGGGGGGGGGGGGCGCTTCTGCGATGCAAAACATGAACGAATCGACACCGAATGTGCATTTTTCGGGGGGGCATTTTCCAGATTTGCGGTCCATTTGGAAGGGTCGGAAACCATGCCGCGGCATGGCGCTGGAGATGATGACGCCACCGCTGCAGCGGGAGCACGATTCGGAACGAACGGAAGCGCGGAAATGAGGCCAGCGTTACAGCGGGAACACGCTTCGGAACGAGCGGTAGCCCGAAAATGAGGCCAGCGCTCCAGCGAGAGCAGCATTCTGAACACAAAACAACCAAATCAAAAACGCGGAAGCGCGGAAATGAGGACGCCTATCCTGACATAGCATGGCGTGGTGACGCCCCAAAGTGGAGGGGGCGCTTCTGCGGTGCAAAGAATGAACGAATCGGCACCGAATGTGTAATCACTTCCGATGGTTTTTCGGGGGGGCATTTTTTTGATTTGGGGGCCTATTTGGAGGGGTCCAAAACCATGCCGTGGCATGGCGCTGGAAATAATGACGCATGGCGCTGGAAATAATGACGCCACCGCTGTAGCGGGAGCACGCTTCGGAACGAACGGAAGCGCGGAAATGAGGCCAACGTTACAGCGGGAGCACGCTTCGGAACGAGCGGTAGCCCGAAAATGAAGCCAACGCCAGCGAGAGCAGCATTTCGGAAAAAAAAACCGTTTCCAGGAAATCCAGTGTAACAAAAATACGTGGAGAGGGGCCGGCCATTCCCCGGACGCCACCAGGGGAGAGAGGAAAGGAATATTCACATTGCTTGACTGTGGAAAGGGAGCGGGGGGAGGAAGACGATACGAGAGAATTCTTTCATTTCTCTCGAACCGACTTCTGCACCAAGGGGGTTCCCACAGACGGAACCCCAAAAACAGGTACACAGAAAAAACAGCCATGCGCAGTGTGCTGGCAGGGGGTCGAATGAGCGCCCCCCATCCAACCCCTTTCGGTTCCCTCCCCCGCCCATATCATTCCCCTCCTCCTCCTCCGTCTCTTTCTCCAACTCCTCCTCCTCCTCCTCCTCCTTTTCCTCTTCCTCCTCTTCCTCCTCCTTTTCCTCTTCCTCCTCCTCCTTCTCCTCCTCCTTCTCCCCGTTCAATTCGCCACCAGTATTTGTCCTCCCTCACTATTTCGTTCTGAACGGCGACGCCTCGTGCAGCGCCAGCGACGCTCACGATGTGGAGTCGAGATCAGACCGCGTGCGGCTGCGTTGCTGCGCGACGTGGCCACGTTCGACTCGGCTAGGCGCGAGCGCGTCTGAGCTGGCGTGAACGCACGTAAGCTTGACAGCAAGATGTGCACTGCGGCGCGGCTTGTCCGAAACGACAGGGGTGACTTACATTTGTTTTTCGCGGGGGACGGTTCTCTCAACTACACTCGCTGACCCAAGCGGCTCGGATCCGAAGGCGTCGCCTCGCCTCCGGCCCAATGCGCGCCCTGAAGATGCACGATGAATATCGATACGGCCGACGCCCAAATCCCCGCTAAGTCATTCAAGTGCACGCACCCCCATACGACTTACCCTTGTTTCTGTTTCGCGGGGAATGGCTCACTCTACTACACTCGTTGGTCGAAGCGACCGGGATCCGAAAAGGACCCTCCTCAGGATGCCTCATATCCTGAATTTCCGACATCGCCACCTACAAACTGAGAACACGAAGACGATGTTTTCGGCAAAAAAAACACCTACCGAATGTTCAACCGGGAAGGCGTGCGGGTCACGCTCTCCAGGCCCCACGCAAGGGCGCGTGCTTTTAGCGCCATGATGCCCTCGACCTGGCCATGCTTCCAGCCCACGGCCACAGGCCAAGGCGCCTCCTCAGTCATGAAGTTGGCGACCTAGTAAAATGGCGGGGTCGGGCTGCAGATCATCGCGGCCCAAGCAAAACGGCCAGGGTGTCGGCTATCTCCACGCCGCCGAGCCGCTCGCCGGCGGCGCCGCCGAGGGCAGATGCCCGAGCGGCCGCGTGGTCGGCGCTCAGGTAACGGTCCCGCTCTCAGAAGCGGCCAGCGGGGGCGGCGTCCTCAGGGTCAAACCAACGCAAGCACATGCTATCGCCCCACTCGGAGGCGCCCGTCGCCACCGCGCCACCGCGAGCGGGCTCCAATTCCGCGCCCAGTTTGACGCCAGCATGGTCGTGAGATTCGCGCAGACGCGCAGCTCGTCGGCGACCGGCGCCCAGATCGGCTAGCGCCGGTCGAAGTGCTTCCTGATGCACGATCAGACTGCCGCGAGCGCCGCCAGGGTCTCCCGTCGGGCCAAGGCGCCGAAGGGAGCATGTCCGATCACGGCCCCTACCCGTCGGCCCAAGACGCGGCGACGCCCCGCGAGGGCGACGGGCGCCCCCCTGGACTCGACAGCGGCGCGCGGCAGTCAGCCACGCGCGCCGACGCCCAGCGTCGAGCGCAACCCGAAGCGCCTCCGCCCCGCCTGCCGCCGCGGGGGCAGGCGCTGCTGCCACAGGGCAGCCCGCGCTGCGTCGGGGGCAACGCGGCAGGATTCGGCGCCGCGGCTGCGCGCCGCATCGCGCAGCTGCCAAACTTGCCCCACTAAGACGGGCGCCCCCCCGGGGCGCCTGCCGTCGCGCACGTCGCTCGAACGCGCCCGTCAAAAAAGCCCCCGCGCCCGAGTTGGAGGCGGAAGCTTCGCACGAGGAGAGGCTTCTCGCCACGGAGACTGCGCGCGCGTCGCCGGGCTTGAATGCCGCGGCCCTGCGGGCGGAGCCGAACGCGCCGACGTCGCCCGCGCGGGCGCAGCGCCTCGCGCTGGAGGCGCGCTCGCCGCGCAAGATGAGGACTGAGGGCTGCCCCCGATCACGCAGGCGCACGGCGCGATGCAAAACCATGCTGGCCACCTCCTCGTCGGCGCCCGGCGTCGAAGCCAAGCTCCCGGAAAAAAACCGTAGGCGAGGGGCGCGTCATCGGAGTGATGCAATCATCATGTCCGACATTGCCGTCCAGGGTCTTCGCGACACCCGCGTCGCCGGCGCGTGCCGAGGGCAAGCCAAAGCACCCTGAACGCCGCGAGGGAACGCCCATTTGATGAAAAACGCACCGCGCATCAGCTGCCGAGCAAGAAGCGCGCTCCACCAGCTGTCGCGCGCGATCACGCCCCCGATAGCGATCAGCACGTCGACCGCCAGCGGCAGGCGCGAGCTCTCGCCTGGGAGCGGCGAGCGGGAAGTGCCCCATAAGCTCGGGGCTACCAGGCGCCCGAACATCCCCCGACTTCAGCGGGCCATGGCGCGGGGGGCCTGACCGTTGTCCGCCGCCCTGCTCACTCAATCTTCGGGGTGGCGTGGCCGCCCTTAGCGCGCCGCCCAGCGCGACCAGTCCCACCGCCCCCCTGGAAGCCACCGCCGCGGCCGCCGTCGGCGCCCGCCTGGGCGCCTTCGCCGTCTGAACGACCTGCGGCCCGCAACTGGCGCGCCCGAGTCGTCTCGATCTCGTTGTGGTCCTTCAGCTGGTTGATGCCCCACTCGCGCGGCGGGCGCGATGGCGTCGCCGCAGTGCGCCGCGCCCTCGTAGACGGATGCCGCGCGCCAAGACGGAGCGCCACCGCCAGCGGAGAAGGCGTCGATCGCCCCGAGCATCCGACGTACCATCTTCTCGACGCCCGCCGATGCTCCGAGGTTGAGCTGGTCGACATCGCCGAACAGCTCGAAACTCCCAGCGATCGTCGTCATCTCGTGGCGCACCCAGCCCGTCTCGATGACGTTGTTGGCGCGCGCGAGCCCCTGCCGCCGCCGCCGAAGATCGCCGCCGCATCGCTCGGCGCGCCCCGCGAGACGGAGGGTTCCTAGAGGCCCCGGGTCGGCATCAAACGACGGCCGCAGGGTTTCAGCGCCGAGAGGGGGCGCGGGGCTCGCGTCGGTCCTTGAGGCCACGGGCGAACTAGACGTAGTCCGAGCTGTCGACGGCCTGCGCGCGATGCACCACACCGTCCGCGGCCGTCGCGGCGATGCCCCCCTCGCGAAATGGCGACCTCTATGCCCAGCGTCTCGAAGCCCTCCGCGTTCTCGGTGAATGGCCACGCCAAGCCGCCCTGCGGCGACTGCCGCTCGGCCAGGGTTGCGAGCCAAGGGGTTGCCGACGCTGCCGCGCGGAGCGCGCCATCGCCAAGGGGGGGCTCCGAGCGTGGCGAGGGCGGGCGAAGGCGTGTCCGCAACTACCGCAAAGAAGGGCGCGCGTTCCGCCCACGGCGGGGGGGCCAGGAGCACCGCGGCTCGCCAGCGGCGCCAGCTCGCCCCCCGCGCTCACGAGGCGGGTGAGAGCTGGCGGTTCCTGGCCCGCGGCCCGCAGCCGAGAGACGGCGGCCTGGCCTCGTTGCGGATCCCGTCGGCCGTCGGGTAGGCGTCGCCTGCGATGCGAAACGGTGGAATCGACCTCGAAGATGCGGTGGGGTATTTCCCACTACACGACAAAGTTTTCGCCCTCGACGGCCTCCATGGCCACGTTCTCCTCGTAGTGATCCGCATCAGGCGTGAGAGCCCACCTACCAAAAGAAGATATCACCAGCACGGTTGGGGAGCCTAGGCCCCACCCACACGCTCATGCCAAAAGTCCCCCCCACGATACTTGACGTGCAGAAGGTGCCCACGCGACAAACAATTCGAAATTTCCTGCACCAGAAACCGCCTTTTTGTGGTCCCCTGGGCGGGCTCGACGGAGAACGCCGAGGGACATCCGGATTACCCGACCGGCAAGGGAGCCAGCACCTCACGAGCAGCACTAGAGACACCTGCACGCCAAAGACGACCGTCACTGTCCAGACGACGATGTAGAACTCTTACTGCAACGACCTTGCAGACGTGTTGCCGCGGATGTTTGGCGTGGGACCCTGCCAATGCAAAGCCCCAAAACGGCGAGCGAAAAAACGAGGTTACGTCGCGCGGATTGTTTGTAGCCTTCATCCCTGGCCAAACAAAATCCGCACGAAATCCACCTCAATTCTCCAGGAGTCCGGGCCCATCCTATCATTTTCCGAACGACATCCGCTCGACGATGTCGGCGCCACGTGAAATCGTTGCGCTGCCACCTGCTGTCGGCCTCGAAGCCACCAGCTGGGGGCCCGTGCGCCGCACGATGCCAGGAGCCCCACGCTCGGCAGTCCCTCGGGGCAGGTCACCTGGACCGGCGTCAGAGCAGGAGGCGCCGCAGGAAGGAATGGCGGGCTCGTCGTCGCGCGTCGAACCCCGCCCCCTCGACCAGTATGGCGGCGGGCCTGGCTGGTCCTTCAAGATCCAGCGTGGCCAGAAAAACCCCGAGCAAGGACTGCACCGAAAAACTCTAGAGCCAAGGTGACTGCTGGGTGACAGGATGAGGGTCGATGGGACCGACGCTCAAACACCCGCTAAATCATTTTATGTGATCGCACCCCCCACAACGCATGAGTCCTGGGCCCGCTGTTCCGGGATCTGCATAAGCAAGTCCGCGCTCGAACTGTCCAGCACACCTCGCAGGAGGGGGGGTGGAAGAGGAGACACGGCGAGTGCCAGGGGCGTGCCAGGAATGGGGTAAATCAGAGGAGGGGGCGCGAGCAAAGGAGAGATAAGTGCCCTCCAACTGTGGTGTGATCGGGCGGTAGAGCATACGACATCACGCTGGCTGCCGCTCAGCGGAGCGCGCTCAAGCTGGCTGACAAGCAACCAACACGCGACCGCTGCACAAGGCAATCAGGCTTCGGCGTGCGCTACGTAATCGCCCATGGACCACTTGTTACCCACCAGCCCTGAGCGGTCTTCGGCGGGTCTCTGGAGGTCTTCGGCGGTCATCTGACGGTCTTTGGCTTTCTTCGGCGGTTTCCAGCGCGTGAACTGAATGTTTGCGATCGATCGATCGAGTACGTAACGTGCGTCTTCGTGTCCGAGGCACGCTCGGACGACTTTTTCCCAACCATCCTATGGTGTTGGGCCCTCGTTTTGAAGAGACGGTCCCCGTGTTGCTCCTCCTCCTCCTCCTCCTCCTCCTCCTCCTCCCCCTCCTCCTCCTCCTCATCTTCCTCCTCCTCCTCTCCCTCCTCCTCCTCCTCTTCCTCCTCTTCCTCCTCCTCGTCTTCTTCTCCTCCTCCTCCTCGTCTTCCTCTTCCTCCTCCTCCTCCTCCTCCTTCTCCTTCTCCTCCTCCTCCTCCTCCTTCTCCTCCTCATCCTCCTCCTCTTCCTCGTCGTCGTCGTCCTCCTCCTCCTGCTCCTCCTCCTCTTCCTCCCTTCTCCCGTCACCCCCCTTCACTTTGGCACACCCATCACACGCTTCGTGGCCCCATAGGAAGCTCCACCGAAGGCCCCAGTGGGACCGCCCGCATGCGCCAGCCACCACCCAGTACAGCGTTTCGTTGCCCCACGGGGAGCTTCACTGAAGATCTCAGTGGGACCGCCCGCATGCGCCAGTCACCACCCACTACGGCGCGTCGTGGCCCCATAGGGGGCTCAACCGAAGGCTCCAGTGGCGCCGCCCCTTGCGTCAGCCACCAACCAGTACAGTGTTTCGTGGCCCCACAGGGAGCTCCATCGAATCTCCCAGAGAGACCGCCCGCATGCGTCAACCACCACACAGTACAGCACGGTTCATGACCCCATAGGGAGCTCCACCGACGGCCCAAGTGGCACCACCCGCATGCGCCTGCCACCACCCACTTCGGCGCGTCGTGGCCCCATAGGGGACTCAACCGAAGGTCCCAGTGGCACCACCCGCATGCGCCTGCCACCACCCACTTCGGCGCGTCGTGGCCCCATAGGGGACTCAACCGAAGGTCCCAGTGGGACCGCCCGCATGCGTCAGCCACCACAGCGTTTCGTTGCCCCATAGGAAGCTCCACAGACGGCCCAAGTGGCACCGCCCGCATGCGTCAGCCACCACCCAGTACAGCGCTTCGTGGTCCCATATGGAGCGCCACCGAAGGTCCCAGTGGGCGTCAACCACCACCACGTACAGCGCGTCGTGGCTCCGTAAGGAGATCCGCCAGAGGCCCCAGTGGCACCGCGCGGATGCGTCAGCCACCACCCAGTACAGCGCGTCGTGGTCTCATAGGAAGCTTCACCGAAGGTCCTAGCGGGACCGCTCGCATGCGTCTGCCACCACTCACTACGGCGCTTCGTGGCCCCATAGGGGGCTCATCTGAAGGCCCCAGTGGCACCGCCCGCATGCGTCAGCCACCACCCAGTACAGCGCTTCGTGGCCCCATAAGAAGCCCCACCAAAGGTCCCAGTGGAAGCGCCCGCGTGCGTCAGCCACCACGCAATACTGCGTTTCGTGGCCCCTCAGGGAGCTGCACTGAAAGACCCCAGTGGCACCGCCCGCATGCGTCGTCCACAACTCAGTTCTGCATTCCGCGGCCCCACTGATTGGGAGCTCCACCGAAGGACCCAGTGGCACCGCCCGCATGCGTCAGCCACCACCCAGTACAGCGCTTCGTGGCCGCATCGGGAGGTCCAGTGGTCCGCCCGCATGCGACCCCCCAACCAGTACAGCGCTTCGTGGTCCCATAAGGAGCTCCATCGAAGGCCCCAGTGGCACCGCCCGCATGCGTCCCCTCTCTCAGTGCAGCGCTGCGTGACCCCATAGGGAACTCCACCGAATGTCCCAGTGAGACCGCCTGCATGCGTCAGCCACCACCCAGCACAGCGTTCCGTGGTCCCGCAAGGAGCTCCACAGACAGACCCCAGTGGCACCACCCGCATGCGTCCCCCCAAACAGTACAACGTTTCGTGGCCGCATCGGGAGCTCCAGCGAGGGGCACCGCCCGCATGCGTCCGCCACACCCAGTACAGCGTTTCGTGGCCCATAAGGAACCCCATCGAAGGCCCCAGCGGCACCGCCAGCATGCGTCTCCCCACCCATTACAGCACGTCCCTCACGCGTTTCGTGGCCCCGTAGGGGGCTCCATCGAAAGCGGCACCCACAACGCGTTACTCACAACTGCATATAGTTGGGTCCTTCGCCAAAATAATCTTCCACCGCAACACACAATGCCATATACGCGAAGCGGTGCCAGGCAGTCCGCATGCAGGGATGAGGAGCACGGAAGGCAAACCATGCAGAGGTTGGACAGAATGCGGCGGCAACGGTGCTCGGACGAAACACGCCGGGATAAGGACGAGGAATAATGGTAAACTCAATCATGTGGCTCGAGGGCTAGGACAGGCTGACCAACGCGGTGCCAGAGATCGACCGATGGTTTCTCCATAGCTACGCCTGGAACTATATTTGAACCACCTCCTCCAACGAGCTTGCACAATTGGTCAACCAGGACAAGCTACCATATCGAGTGCCACCCATAGCTTACTACTGTTTGAAACTGAACCATGGGCCCTCACTTCCACTGTGAATGAAGGCTGCAAATGTTGTGTCCAAGTGCTGCTTACGTTCAATCCTACAACACCTGACGCGTAATGCGATCTAACACGGTGTGCACACACAATGCATGACGTGCGCTTCGCAGTTTGAAGTTGACCTGCACATTTCGTTAGAGAATTCTACGGCGTAAAAGAATCGGGACGCAAGACAAGGAGGGCAGGAGGCACACCGATGAACAGGAAACTGGGATGACCTGACACTGAATGAGCTCGAAGGGATGTCATATACATGACTTCAGCGCAACGCGAAGCACTTTGCCGATAGAACAGTGGTGCGAAACCGGGCAGCTGCACGAATAATTGTTCGACGCGGGGGGTCCCCATCTGCGCATCCCGTTTTATGACACGTGCCTCTGTGAGCACGAGAGCGTGAGATCCGCAATGTGCAAACCCGAATGCACATGTGCGAATCCGAGTGCGAGTGAGATCCTCTCTGCTTCTTTGCCGCTGTATGCTAACCCCTGGCGAATCCCCCAAGGGGCGCCCAAGTGCCAAGTGCTATATCTGCAACACTGCAGTGATCACGAGGCTCTGAATTAAAAAAACTCTGGGACGCCAGGACATCAGCGAGTATCGCGCAACCCGTCTGCTTCAGATTGGCAGCAGACACGTGCAGAAGAAAGCCCACGCCTTGCTTCATCAGGTTGCCGACCATCTGCACGCATGGCATCACAGACCAACGGAATGTCACATACAGCAGCATAGACGTCGAACACATGATGTGGGGAAGAGGGGGCGACGAGGTCTCGATGCGCCATTCTCGTGACGGCCGTGGCCACTACATACGCATGCCCAACACAGCAAACCATCAAACTCACCGATCAATACCTGCGGCGACACAATACAATAACGCTACTGCCGAGGATTATTGACCGCCAGTCGGAAGAAGAGGGTAGAAACATGAAATAGGAAGGCGGGAGGAAGTAGATTGGGTTCGGGCCAGTTCGAAGAATGATCGGAAACAGCAACAGCCTACTGAGTCTTGAACTAGGAGGGCGACTGAAGTAGATTGGGAGCTGGGAGTCCAGAACTACAGTCGGACCTGGGACATAAGAACATCCTTCAAGAACATGAGACCCTCCGTCGGCCAAAACACACAGAACATCCAAGGGTACCCTTCACAGGATGCACAAGAGCATCCATCGAGGGAGAAAAGGCAACAAAAACATACACATTTGACGGTCCGCGCGGATTTCCTGGATCTGACCTGGACCCCCATCCCTGGCGCGCGCAGCGCGCAAGAGGCGGCGCTGGAGGCGCCGCCAGGGTGTCCCAGCCCAAATCCAAGAACTACGCGCGGACCGCCAACAGTTCATGTGTATGCCGCTTTGTGTCCTTCGAATCCACCAAGCACGAAGAACATGAGGATACCCTCCCCGAACCGACCTCGATATTATAAAGACCGGCGTGTGTCGTCGGGGAGAGGGCAAGCGGGCCGCACCCAGACGTGACGGCGCCAAGAGGCCTCCAAGATGCCCCAAGCGGCCCGAAAACGGTCCCAAGTGGCGTGTACTAAGACGGAACCAGAACGATGACAAACTTGGGTGAAAATGAATCGAGAATCTCTGAGATCGGGCAGCTCTGGGGGATGTCTCGGGCGCCGCGGCCCTCCCAGAGCCTTCTGGAACGCTGTGAAAGCGTTGTGGAACGCTCTGGAACGGACTTGCCCTCGTCCTGGCCCCGCCCAGTGTCGCCGCCCGCCGGCCAACGAAATCTGGTGGCGAAGCGGTCCGCCGGCGAAGCGGCCTCGTGCTGCACATCCCTCGCCTGCCTGCAGCCGCTCCACCCCCCCCCTCCCCCTGAAAGGAAACGATACTGTGGGACGACAGGACGGGGCGTCTGGACGGGTTTTCGGACAGGTTTTCGGCGCGTCGCCAGACGGGTTTGCTCACGCTTGCGTCGTTCCTGGAGGTTGTCTTGCCTCGGGGTTCGCTTCAGCAGCTGAGCCTCGCCGGAAGCGTTTCGGGGGTGCCCGGATCGTCGCGAACGGCTGCCGGAGGCCCGAGTTACAGCCCGACAACCACCAGAGGGGGGAACCATGAGGAGCTGGAAGCGGCGATGCATCGCAGACAAATCGGCGATGGGCCCCCGATAGCGAAACCGCACGTTCCTGGGTGGGGTGGAGCTGGCAGACCCCCTATCGGCGATCAACGGGCGATTGGGGGTCGATGCGTCCCGCCCTGACCTATCCCCCCCGACATTGCCCCTGACCGTCCCATGTTATGCGACGCGCGTCGAAAGCGTTCGTCAAAGCCAGAGAATCTTAACAGCCAAACCACGGCTGGCCACGTCGACCACGTTGGGCGTCAAACTGGCGAGCGAGACCTAGATGCCTCCCAGATGGGGTCGGAGTAGATGGGGTCGGAGGATCGCGCGGCATCGCCGATGCATCGGCGATGCATCGACGATGCACCGGCGATGCATCGTCGACGTCGGAAACGGATTGGCGACGCCGACGTGAAGCAAATCGGGCTGCACATGGACCCGCGTCGGCCATGCATCGGCAATCCGACCCCATCGACTCCGACCCCATCTAGGAGGCCTAGATAACCGAGGACATCAAACCTGGGAAAGATCCTGCAGGATCCCGCACGCTAGTCCGGGAAAATCCTGCGCTCTGGCTGACCCTCGTTTGCACTGATCCTGTCTCAAAGCGCCCGACCTTCCCATGTAGAATCGGCGGCCGGATATGCATGGCAGTCGCACGTGGGCTATTCGCTGCCGCCAAACGACGGAGCAAGGACGACGGCCTCGAGGACGAGACGGTATCCGCTGACGAAGCGGGCGCAGCGGCGCCGCCCCATGGCCGAGGTATGGTGACCAGGCCCGCTGAAGGCATCCACTCGACGGATAAATTGACGGCCGCATTTAAGACGAAGCCAGGACGAGGATGACATCGGGTGAAGATAAGTCGAGAATCTGTGAGATCTGGCGGCTCCGGAGGATGTCTCAGTCGCCGCGGCCTTCAAAGAGCGCTCTGGGGAGCTATGTAACGGATTTTTCCTCGTCCTAGCCTCGTCCGAATACTGCGAGGCGAATAACGAAGGCCCGTCCGTCAAACCCAACAAATGCAGCCCCAGCGACTACCCTGGATGCCGGAGCGCAGACAACGCACTACACGCTGGTTGCATTGCGCACGACGAGTGTCCCCTGGAGAAAAATGACAAGCTCTGAGTGTGTCCTTCGGGGGCACACTCTGCTTTCTGTTTAGGCCCAAGCCTCCTGATTCAAGTCTGGCCCTCGGCACCAACTCCGATTTAGGTCTGACTGGAACTCTGATATCACTCTGGCTCTAAGGCCCAAATCTGGTTTAGGTATGATTGGGAACTGTCAAGTAAGTATGGTTCTGGTTTGGTTTGGACCCGCCGGAACCAACGTCGCGGCGTCGGCCCAAAACACTGCCAGGTCGGCCCCGCGCACGCGCGCGTCTTCAAGAACAACAGGCATAATGCGTAAGCCAAGCGGCAGGTCGTGAGAACGAAGGCGGGGACAAAGGAGCAAGGGTAGGAACGATCGCGAGAACGAAGGCGGAGGCGAGAGAAGGAACTGGGACGGGAAAAGGGGGCGGGGGCGATGGGCGAGAACAAGGGCGAGAACGAAAGCGAGAACGAGGGCGGTAACGAGGGCGAAAAACGAGGGCGAGAACGATGGCGGGGACGAAAGCGGGAACGAGGGCGAGAACGAGGGAGATAAAGAGGGCGGGAACGAGGGCGAAAACGAGGGCGAGAACGATGGCGAGAACAAGGGCGGGAGCGAAGGCGCGAACGGGGGCGGGAGCAAGGGCGGGAACAAGGGCGATAATGAGGGCGGGAGCGACGGCGGGAATGACGGCGGGAGCGACGACGGGAGCGAGGGCGAGAACGAGGGCGGGAACGAGGGCGGGAACGAGGGCGAGAACGAGGGCGGGAGCGACGGCGGGAACGAGGGCGGGAGCGACGGCGGGAGCGAAGGCGAAAACGAGGGCGGGAACGAAGGTTGCAATGAGGGCGGGAGCGACGGCGGGAATGACGGCGGGAGCGACAACGGGAACGAAGGCGAAAATAAGGGCGGGAACGAGGGCGGGAACGAGGGCGGGAGCGACGGCGGGAACGAGGGCGGGAGCGACGGCGGGAGCGAAGGCGAAAACGAGGGCGGGAACGCAGGTTGGAACGAGGGCGGGAACGAAGGCGGGAACGAAGGCGGGAACGATGGGAGAGAACGAGGGCGAGAACGCTGGCGAAAACGAGGGCGGTAACGAGGGCGGGAGCGAGGGCGGGAACGAGGGCGGGAACGAGGGCGGGGATGAGGGCTGGGGGCCGCAGCTTGGCGCCTCAAAGATTCCTCCGGGCGCCTCGGGGATTCCCCTGGCGCCTCCGGGGAACCTCCGGGAAACCTCCCGGTTTGAAGTCTGTTTGACGTATGTTTGAGATATGTTTAAGGTCTGTTTGAAGTATGTTTGAGGTCTGTTTGGGGCCAAAATCTGACTAAGGTCTGTTTAAAATTCGCCGACCCAACGGGCCAGGGCGTGCTAAGATCTCCGGTAACTGGTTAACAGTATTAACAGTATTTCTAGTTCGCGCGCGCGGGGCGGCCCCTGGAGGTCCCCCGGCGAAAAGTACCCCGACCAACGCCCGGTCGCCGCCCGACCAAGTCTACTCAGAGATGGTTTTCCTTCTGGGTGCGGCCTCTCAGGCTCCCCAGAGCGCGCTCAGAGTGCCCCAAGAGGCCCCCAAGACTGCCCAAGAGGCCCCCGAGACGCCCAAAGAGCGCTCGAAGACGCCGAAGATGACCCCAAGACGGCCCAAAAGGCCCCCAAGACAGCCCAAGAGGCCTCCAAGACGCCCCAAGAGCCTTCCAAGAGGCCTCCGAAGAGAGCCCCAAGAGGCCAAAATCGTTGATTTTCATTGTTTTTTCTATGTTTTTTGTGTTCTGGCTTTTTCGGCTTCCGGACGCTCCAAGACGGCCCAAGAGGCCCCCAAGACCGCTCCAAGACGGCCCACGAAGCTCCCAAGACGGCGCCGAAACGACCCAAGAGAGCCCTCAAGACGGCCCAAGTGCCGCCCAAGACGGACCAAGAGGCCCCAAGACGGGCCCAAGAGGGACTCAGGAGGGATACCGAGAACTCAAAAATGGAGCCCTCCGTCCCAGAAGGCGCCCAGGAGGTCCCAAAGAGGCCCCAAGAGGCCTCCAAGAGGCCCCAAGATGTCGCCAAGAGGCCCCAGGAGACTCCCAGGAGGCCCAAAAGAAGCCCCAGAAGGCTTCAAACATGTCTCCCAGGCGCCCCCGAACGGCCTCTCAACAGACCCCAAGAGGCCCCCCAAAGAAGCATCTTGACGACGACTCTATTTCGCCCCATCGAGAGACGACCCCCAGGGAACTGCTTCACCATCAAAACTCCCCACGCAACGCGTCCGAACGACACCCGCCCCCAAGAGCGCAACATGGGCAACGAACACACAGACAAAAACCAGCGATGCCATATCACGGGCCGGCGGAATGAGCGAAGCGATTCAATTAGTTCTAGGTCCGTTTGAAGTATACTGAAGGTCTGGCCGAAACTCTGCTTCAAATCTGATTCCCCCAGGCGGCCCTTGGGTTTCCCGGGCGGCCTCCAGGCGGCCCCGGAACGAACGCGAAAACGAAGGCGAGAATGCGGGCGGGAACGACGGCGGGAACGACGGCGACAACGAGGGCAGGACCGGGGGCGGGAGCGAAGGCGGGAACGTGGGCGAGAACGAGGGCGAGAACGAGGGCGAGAACGAGGGCGGGAACGAGGGCGCGAGCGAGGGCGAGAACGAGGGCGAAAACGAAAGCGGGAACGAGGGCAGGAACGAGGGCGAGAACGAGGGCGGGAGCGAAGGCGGGAACGGGGGCGGGAACGACAGCGGGAGCGAAGGCGAAAACGAGGGCGGGAACGAAGGTTGGAACGAGGGCGGGAACGAGGGCAGGAACGACGGCGAGAGCAAGGACGGGATCGAAGGCGAAGGCGAAAAAGATGGCTGAAAAGAAAATGGCCTCGGGCGGGGGCAAGGGCGGGCGCGGGGGCGAAGGCGGAGACGAGGCCGGGCGCGGGGCCTGGAGCGAGGGGGGAAGCGAGGACGAGAACGAGGGCGGGACACTGAGGCCGAGGAGCGAAAACGAACGCTCGATACGGAGGAGGGGCGAGGGCAGAGGAGGGACAGCACGTGGAGGGCGACGGCGACCGAAGAAGGAGGAAACGGGACTAGTGAGGCCAAGGGGGGAAGAAGAGGAGAAGGGAAGGTGGAGGATAAGGGCGGGGATAACGGGAGGAGGGAGGAGACAAACTGAGGAGGAGGGGAGGGGGGGGGAAGAGGGACGCGAACGGGGGAGGAGGGAAAGGGAGGGAGAGGGAAGCGGAGGAAGGAGGGAGGGGATAGACGAGGCAGGAACGAGAACGAGAGGAGGAGGGGAAATGGGCAAGGAAAGAGGACAAGCGCACTTGCGCAGCGCGCCCCGCGCCATCCGCCGAGGACTGCCAAAACTCCGATGGTACTCTGATTCAGCTCTGCTTTGGCTCTGGCCTAAAACTCTGATTCATCTCTCTGGTTTCGCTGAAACTCTGATGTAATTCTGGTCTGTAGCTTTGATTAAACTCTGATTTAGCTTTGGTTGGGGACAGAACCGATCAGAGTTAAATCAGAATTCAGACAAGAATCCCACCAGCCCTTTAGGGCGTGAGTGGTTTAGATCCTCCTCTCTGTTCTCAACCCCCTTCTTCCCCTTCGGGGATGGGCCGGGTTTATCACTGTTCCCTATTAATAAACACCCCCTCCCCCAGGCGACTGGGGGCCAACCAGGGTCCATGCCACCCCCCCCCCACCCACCTTCCCTTGTAAACAACAATACAAAACACACTCTGCCTCCAAATTCGAAACATGCGCAGCAAACCCGATGCGGCCCCCCCCCCACCACCATCCCTGTCAAAAAAGAATACAGAGTACACTTGGCGGCGACGACGGCGGCTGCGGCGGCTGCGGCGGCGGTGGGGGCGGCTGCGGCGGCTGCGGCGGCGGCGGCGGCGGCGGCGGCGGCGGGGGCGGCGGCGGCGGCGGCGGTGGCGGCAGCGGCTGCGGCTGCGGCGGTGGTTTGGCAGCGGGGGGCGGCGGCGGCGGCGGCGGCGGCGGCGGATTGGCCCCCAGTAGCTGCCCATCCAAAGACGACTGCTGAATATGCAGACTCGGGTGCTACGTATGTGTTGGGAGGGCGGGTGGGGGTGAGCGAGACGGCTTGCGGGCGGGGAGGGGGTCTTGACCCCTCCCCCTACCCCCTCCCCCTGGGCCTGGAGAGGGGGGGCCGCGGGTCGCCGGGGCGTCCTTTGTCGGTCCCTGGGAGGCTCATTTTTTGACACCCCTCACAAGGATCGTGGCCACAGGGGGGGGGGGAAGGGTGTGGGGGGGGGGCAAATAAGTGCTTTCGTCTTCTTTGACCGATCTCCTCCAAGATGGCCCCAAGAGCGCCCAAGAGCGCTCCCAAGACGGCTCCAAGACGGCCCAAGAGGGCCCCAAGACGGCCAAAGCGGCGGCCAGTACGGCCCAAGAGGGCCCCATGACGGCCAAGAGCGCCCAAGTGGCGCCCAAGAGCAGCCCAAGAGAGCCCCAAGAGGCTCCAAGACCGCCATAACACGGCTCCAAGTGGCCGCGGAGCCTCCCGAGGACGCCCCCGAGAAGGTAAGACGGCCCAAGATTTCCCCAAGACGCTCCCAGAGAGCCCCGAGAGGCGCCCTACGAGGGCCCCAAGAAACCCAAACCATTGATGTTCCGTGGGCGTTTCAAACATTTTAGCGTTCCCGCCCTTTCGGCTCCCCGACGCTCCAAGGCAGCCCCAAAGGCCCGCAAAGCCGCCCCAAGACGGCCCAAGAGGCTCCCAAGACGGCTCCAGGACGGCCCAAGAGTGCCCCAAGACGGCCCAAGAGGCGGCCAATACGGCCCAAGAGGGCTCCAAGACGGCCCCAAGAGCGCCCAACAGGCGCCCAAGAGCGGCCCAAGAGGGCTCCAAGAGGCGATATTTCGGGCCCCGACGGGGGTACACCAATAAATGCTCTCTCCTTCTTTGCCCGATGGCCTGCAAGATGGTCCCAAGAGACCTCCCAAACTCCCACAAAGAGCCCCGAGAGGGTTTCAAGACTCCCAAAGGAGCCCCAAGAGAGCCCCAGGGCCACGATTCCCTGAGATCCCAAGAGAGCCCCAAGATCGCACGGCAACGCCGGGAGGAGGAGGACGAAGAGAAGGAGCAACGAGGACGAGGAGAAGGAGAGGAGGATGGAAGAAAGAAGCCAAAGAGAGGGAGAAGGAAGAGAAAACACCCTACGGTCAGCGCACCTTCTTCGATCGGCTGTTTTTGGATGGGCTGGTGGGGACTCGCGGAGCGTACACAATTAACTCATAGCTTCAAAACAAGCAGAGATGAAACACAAGTTCCGGGCCAGAAATGAATCAGAGTCGACTTAGAGTATTATTCGAGTTTTTTTTTGAGTTTAGCTTTTGAGGCTATCTTGCCTACAAACACACACACACTCGAGACAAGCTGACATCATTACGATGATGAAGCGCACGCAGAAGATCAGCAACCTGGAAATTAACAGAACAGCCGTCCATCGGCATCAAAGGGTGACTGCCAAGAGTGTAGTGTTAGCGCCCTCCTTCCTTGCACTCTCCCTCCACCCCTCCGCCCAACGAGGGACGAGCGAAACTGCAGCAATTGCCAAACACCCCTGATGTTACCCCGGCGGCCTCCTGCGTGCTACCTCTGCACATGCCGCCGCCCATGCCTGACGGCGGCAGGAAGCACGTGCTGGTTGCACAAATCCAGAGCATACTGAAATTCAAATCCCCGTCCTTCCTTCCCATCCTCTGCCAGCTTACCTGCCTCCTGCTCGTGCTTCTGTTGCTCCCCATCCTCCTCCTCCTTTTCCTCCTGCTCCTGATCGTCCCCCTCGTGCTCCTAATCGTAAGTATGGTCCTGCCGCTCCTTTCTAGTCCTCCTGCTTCTCGTTTCTATGCTCGGATGTTCGGGACCGCTGCTCTCCAGCGGCAAGAGGTCACAACCATGAGTAGTCTTACTCTGCCTCCCCCCGTCGCAACTGGACTGGCTCCACGTGCCCCGTCGTGGCGCTTTTGTTGCGTTCGCAACGCACGACATGCTGGAAATGCGCACGGTGCCAGTGTACGGCCTCAGACGGCAAGGCCACCGTGTGGTGTAGCCACGCACACTCCTGTGCACTGAAGCGTACAGCCACACATACTCTTCAGACGACCCGATGGGGCAACATCCATGTGCATTCGAATCTTCGTCGGCTGGGACTTGTGGCTACGCCTCTCTTGCGGGACACTGTCGGCAACGAACCTTCAGTTGCTCAAGAGACGAGCTGACAGCACCCCCCACTGTCCAAGCACATATCTGGCGAATCGGGGCCACCTGATGGCCCAACATTCCCACCAACGCTGAGCTGGGAAGAGACACGATGCAGCATACTGCCCGAAGTACTAGTCATGATCATTATTTTCCTTCATCCATCCCCACCCCCACCAACTTCCTTTACCCTCGTTCTCCCGTCTTTCCTCCTCTCCTTCATGCCACTCTCGTCCCAAAATATCACTCTTTCTCTCCCTCTCTATCCGCTCCTCCTGCCACACCTGCTTCCCCTCATCATCCTCTTACCACTCCTGTTCCGCGTGTCCCTCCCCTCCAGTTCCTCCTCCTCCCTCTTCCATCTTCGTTTTCCCTTCTTGCGGGATGCAAAGCTGCTGGCCAACATCGCGAACCGCACGCTGACCACGCGTGCTCAAACCTGCTCCGCAAATGTTCTTGCCGCGTTTCCCCCTTTTGGAAATTAACTTTCCGAATGTGGGGCCGCCGTCAGGAGAACGACCCAGTACAAACTGCGAGTTTTCTACACGGGTGGGGGGGGTCGAGGGCCATTCCCCAGTCTTCACTCCCGACTGAACATTCGATCCCCAATCAAAAAGTCCATTGGTCCGCCGCCTTGTGGATACCTTAGGAAGACCCATCGTAAAGCAACTTCCACGCGCACCCTCGCATGGGGCTGTAATCGTAACGTGAACAAGCAATTCAAAACATTGTGGCGGGACAGTAAAAAGAGTTTCGCCGGGCAGGGCGCCTCCACAATAAGGGGGAACGGGGGCTCGACCCACGGTGGGGCGACAATTCGGGTTGGCCCCCAGGCCGTCTGGAGTACCAGGGCGGGGCCGAGGGCTGACAATTCGGAGCGGGGGATTGGTGATCCAGACTGGTAATAAGGCCCCCTCCCCCGTGACGATCCGTGGCCCTCCCAAGGTGTCCCCAGGCACTCCCCAGCCGCCCGGGTGCGCTCTTGACAGGAGACCAGGGCACTCGATCGACAGAGGGCGGCTCGCGATTCGGCTTGCACTTCGTCGTCGCCATCGTCATCACAGTCGTCGTCGTAGTAGCCGTACTCGCAGTAGTAATAGTAGTAGTAGTAGTAGTAGTAGTAGTAGTAGTAGTAGTAGTAGTAGTAGTAGTAGTAATAGTAATAGTAATAGTAGTAGTAGTAGTAGTGGTAGTAGCAGCAGCAGTAGTAGTAGTAGTAGTAGTAGTAGTAGTAGTAGTAGTGATGGTCGTAGTAATAAAAATAGTAGTAATGGTAGTAGTAGTCGTCGTCGTCGTAGTAGTAGTAGTAACACAAGTAATAGACAAACAGGTGTTACATATAGTCGCCGTCGCCATAGAAGTGATAATAATAATAATAATCGTAGTCGTAGGAGTAGTAGTAGTAGTAGTAGTATATGTAGTAGTAGTAGTAGTAGTAGTAATAATGGTAGTAGGAGTAGCAGTAGTGGTAGATGTGGTAGTGGTAGTAGTTATTGTACAGATAGTAGTAGAAATAGTAGTAGTAGTAGTAGTAGTCGTAGTTATGGTAGTAGTAGTAGTAGTAGTAGTAGTAGTAGGAATGGTAGTAGTAGTAGTAGTAGTAGTAGTGGTAATAGTAGTAATGGTAGTCGTAGTAGTAGTAGTAGTAGTAGTAGTGGTAGTAGTAGTAGTGGTAGTGGTAGTGGTAGTAGTAATAGTAGTAGTCGTCATACTAGTAGTAGTAGTAGTAGTAGTAGTAATACAAGTAATAGAAAAAACAGGTGTTACAAATAGTCGTCGTCGCCATAGAAGTGATAAGAATAATAGTCGTAGTAGGAGTAGTGGTAGTAGTACTATTAGTAGTAGTAGTCGTGATAGTAGTAGTAGTAATAATGGTAGTAGTAGTAGTAGTAGTAAAAGTAGTTGTAGTAGTAGTAATGGTAGAAGTAGTAGTAGTAGGAGTAGTAGTCGTAGTGGTAGTAGTAGTAGTAGTAGAAGTAGTAGTAGTAATGGTAGTAGTAGTAGAAGTAATAGGAGCAATGGTAGTGGTAGTAGTAGTAATAGTAGTAGTAACAGTAATAATAGTAATAGTAGTAGTAGAAGTAGTAGTAGTGGTAGTAGTAGTAGTAATACAAGTAATAGACAAACAGGTGTTACAAATAGTCGTCGTCGCCATAGAGAATGATGTCAGTAGTAGGAGTACTAGTGGCACTATTATTAGTAGTAATAGTAATACCAGTGGTAGTAGTGGTAGTAGCATTAATACTAGCAGAAGTAATAGCAGTAGTAGTAATCGTCGTCGTAGTAGTAGTAGTAGTAGTAGTACGTGGTAGTAGTGTTATTTTTTAGTAGTAGTAGTAATGGTAGTAGTAGTAGTAGTAGTAGTAGTAGTAGTAGTAGTAGTAGTGGTAGTAGTAGTAATAGTAGTGGTAGTAGTAGTAGTAATCCTAGTAATGGTAGCAGCAGTCGCAGTAGTAGCAGCAGTAGTAGTAGTAGTAGTAGTACGATAAGAAGTAGAAAAAACAGGTGTTACAAATAGTCGTCGTCGCCATAGAAGTGATAATAATACTAGTAGTAGGAGTGGCAGTAGTACTATTCGTAGTGGTAGTAGTGGTCATCGTAGTCGCAGTAGTAGTAGTAATAGTAGTAGTAGTAGTGGTAGTAGTGGTAGTAGCAGTAGTAGTAGTCGCCGTAGTAATGGCAGAAGTAGTAGTAGTAGTAGGCGTAGTAGTAGTCGCAGTACTAGCAGTAGTAATGGTAGTAGAAGTAGTAATCGTAGAAATGGTAGTAGTAGTAGTAGCAGCAGCAGCAGTAGGAGTAGTAGTAGTGAATTAGTAGTAGTAATACTAATAGTAGAAGTAGTAGTAGTAGAAGTAGTAGTAGTAATACAAACAATAGAAAAACAGGTGTTACAAATAGTCGTCGTCGCCATGGACGTGATACTAATAAACATAAAAATTGTAGTCGGAGTGGTAGTAGTACTATTCGTAGTAGTAATACGAGTAATAGTAGCAGTAGTAGTAGTAGTAGTAGTATTAGAAGTAGTAGTAGTAGTAGTAGTAGTAGTAGTAGTAGTAGTAGTAGTGATAGTAGTAGTAGTAGTAGTAGCAGTAGTAGTAGTAGTAGTAGTAGTAGTAGTAGTTATGGTAGTAGTAGTAGTAGTCGTAGTGGTAGTAGTAGTAGTAGTAGTAGGGGTAGTAGTAGTAGTAATGGTCGTAGTGGTAGTAACAGTAGTAATTGTAGCAGTAGGAGTAGCAGTAGTAGTAGTAGTAATAGTAGTAGTAGTAGTAATAGTAAAACAAGTAATATAAAAAAAACCAGGTGTTACAAATAGTCGTCGTCGCCATAGAAGTGATAATCATAGTAATAGTGGTAGTAGTAGGAGTAGTCGTAGTACGATTAGCAGTAGTAGTAATAGTAGTGGTAGTAGTGGCAGTAGTATTGGGAGTAGTCGTAGTAGAAGCCGTGGTAATCTTAGGGCTAGTAGTCGTAGAAGCAGAAGTCGTGATAACGGTGATCGTAGCAGTAGTGGTAGTAGAACTACTCGTAGTAGTATTTGCATTCGTAGTCGTAGTCGTAGTAGTAGTAGTAGTAGTAGTAGTAGTGATAGCATCGTCAGCAAAGTAGAAGCAATACTACTAGAATGGGTAAGACATAGTCGTCGCAGGAGTCGTAGTAGCAGGAGTCAAAGCAGTAGCAGCTGATGTAGTAGAAGTTGTTGTCGTAGTAAACGTGGTACTAGTAGTAGCAGTCGTGATAACCGTAATCGTAATAGTCCTTGTAAGTGTAAAAGCAATCGCCGTAACAATGGTGGGAATAATATACATATTCGGAACAGTAGCGAAACAAGTAGTAGGAGGCATAATCGTAGCCGTGGTGATCGCAATAGTAAACGTCGCAGTGGACATAATAATACTAGGCGCAGAAATCACAATTGCATTCGTAGTAGTATTAATCGTGGTGATCGTAGTAGAACGTAGTACTAGAGATCATGGGTGGTACTGGTCGTAGTACTCGCAATGGTGGTACTAATTGTAGTAGATGTAATCATGGTCGTAATCATATAAAAATCGAAATAATAATCGTCGTAGTAGTAGTAGCAGTAGTAATAGTAGGGCTAGCAAGAGTAGTAGCGATCGTAGCAGTAGTAGTAGTACGAGTAGCACTAACAATAACAGTAGTAGATGCCGTACATGAAAATAGCTGTAGTAGTACTGGTAGTCGTAGAAATAGTACTCGCAAAAGTCATGGTAAGAATAGTACGCCGTAGTCGCCAGAAGTAGAAGCAAGAGTAATAGTCGTACGCGTAGCAGTAATCAGAATAGTAGTAGTGGTAATCGTGGTAGTAGGAAAATCAATAGATGTAAGTAGTAGCCATAATGGTCGTAACCGTAGTAATGGTAATGTGAATAGAAAAAATGCGAGTCGTAGTAGTACAAGTAAGTGGCGGTAGTACTAGGAGCAGTAGTAGTAGTAGTGATAGTAGTAACCACACATGAGTAGGAGTAGGAGCACGGGTAGTAGTAGTAGTCGTCGTAGTAGTCGAAGTAGTAGCAGTAGTAATAATAGTAGTAGGGGGAGTAGGCGTCGTAGTAGTAGCAGCAATAGCAGTTGTAGTCGTCGTGGACGTAATAGTAGTAGTAGTAGTAGTAGTAGTAGTAGCACTAGTAGCAGTCGTAGCAGTCGTAGTAGTAGTAGTAGTAGTGGTAGTAGTAGTAGTAGTAGTAGTAGTAGTAGTAGTAGTAGTAGTAATAGTAGTAGTAGTAGTAGTCGTAGTAGTAGTAGTAGCAGTAGTAGTTGTAGTAGTAGTGCTATAATCTGTGGTAATTGAGATTGAAGTAGTAATCGTCGTCGTCGTCGTAGTCGCAATCAGAGCCCCACAGGAAGGGGGGAGGGAAGGGCGGCATTTCTAAACCGTTTGCGGACATTGTCGACGTGATTACGGATCGTGTGTTACTCGTGGTGTATGACCATACGTGTGCATGTGCACGCTTATACGTGTGTTCTAAAAGTACATGCTTGCATATGGATGCATATGTTCATATTTGTGTGTATTTATAGTATGCGAGGGTATATACACACATGGCTGTGTGCGGCTGCGAACTTACACGTGTGTGCATGCGCATGCGCGTATGATTGCATACGTCTCTGAATGTATGCGTGAATGTATGTGCACGTGCACGCATGCCTGGATGTACGGCGTACTCTTCTGCTCCTGCACGGCTTGCTCCGACCCGTCCCGACTCCAGGGATAACACGGTTCGAGCTCGAACGCACGTTTCAACACTAGCTGGGCACATCGCCGCCCGCGTCAGAGGAAGTGACAACATGTGGCTCGTCCAAGACGTCGGCAGAAGAACACGTGTCTGGGTCTACGTATACACGCATGCACATGCATTCGCGTGTACGTGCAAGCCTACACATGTACAATACATACATATGTGAATATTGGCAGGTTCACGTGTACGAATGTGTCGATATGTATGCCTGTCAACCCCCCGCCCGCCGCTTGGCAGGGGTGAGAATGCATGCGAAATGATTGGCTGTCCTCCTTCCCTGTCCCCCCTGCTCGCAGATCGCGGCGGTTGGGGAGACTTCCGGAGCTCCTCAAGGCCATCAAGAGGCTCTCCATTTTACTGTCCAGGCTCTGAGCATCCTCAAGTCGGTTCCAGGTGATCCCCAGACCACCCAAGATGAGTTTGAGATTGACCCCCCCCCCAAACGCAAATTCGTTCAACATCAAGTTGTGTATGGGCGCTCCCGAGTGTTAGGCTCCAGACTGCTCCACGATGGGCTTACCCGAGGGCTCCGAGAGTCTACGAAGCCCCCATTAGGCCATCAAGCGCCCGCGAGGACCGCAAGTTAGCCCCGATTCCGCAAACAAATGGCCCCAGATACCCGCCGCTGGTCTTCAAAGCTGACCACAACTGCCTTCAAAACTGTTCAAGCTCGCTCCAACAACGCCTGTGTACATCCCAAAGAGCCCGGAGGCTCGTCAATGCATCCCCGCAATCTCCCAGAGGTCGGCACAAGCCCCACAATTCCCCCCCCCCAGACTTGCACATGCATTGCACGTCTGCGTAGGGAGGGGGGGGCCTCAATGAACAAAATGGCCTCGGGAGCCCCTCGTTGCAGGCCCTCCTTGCACAGAAGAAGACAAGACCGCTTAAACAAACTGTCTCTCTCTTGGGCAAGGGGCATGGGCCTTCGAAATGCCGCGACCAGCATCAACCACCATAGCATCATTAGTAGCAGACGTGATGGTAAACACTGGCGTATAATCAAGCTCGCAGCGGCGATTGCAATGCCACTAAGACATAATAATAACGAAATGAGACGAACCAGAAGAAGAATGGGAATATGAGGGGATTAGCCTGTGGACTCTCGCCACCCTGCCCCCAACGCGTGAGGAAAAGAGGCCGTTAACCGTGCCTCCTGTCTCCATTGCCACTTCGGCCGCTTCAATCGGCGAATCCGCTCTAAAACTTTGAAACGGCGACGAATCGCAAAGTCGACGTGTTCGCCTTTCGGCCCCAGGACACTCAGAAATGCCTCGCAAACTCAGGTTGCGTGAAAGACTCGGCATGCCTCCGACAAGGCCCCTAGATGCACCCAAAGAGCCTCGACCTGCCGCCCATGCGCCCCAAGAAGCCCCACCAAAAACCACCACAAGGCCGCAAGACCCGCGAACAACCAACACACATGTCCGTGACTTGTTGTCAAGGTTCTACTTGTCCTGCAACGAACCAGCCTGAATTGTCGGAGATGTGTCTTGCTCCCAACGGCGCGGTCCCCGATTCACTTCCCTGCGATAGTGTCCTACCCGACAGGGTCACAACCATCAAGGATTAATCCCGATGGTACCAGATTGTATGATATACGATTGCAGCGAACGGGGGGCGCACCAACACCAACAGCAGAGTAGTAACAGCTAGATGGCATCACACTGTATTCGGCGTCAAGTTAGTGCACAGCCACATCTGGCGATACAATGTACATATATAAATATAGATGTATGTGTTTACCTAGCTCGCCCATTACGTACACACATGCGTTTTGCGTAGATATGCGAATAATACATCGTGCCATACGATCTTGACGACCATTGAAGCTTGTAAGGATGACGTGATGTGCTACGCAATACGCGAATGGGTTCAACATGGTTGCCATATCGCATGTCGGTGATACCGAATGAGATATTAAACATTACTAGATACACACTATGTGCATTGTGCATAGTCCGCTCGATGGCAACACATATTGAAGCTGCCTGGGTTAGAACACCAATTACCTCGCACACCACAATATTCACATAGCCGTGTTACACGACTGGCATGTTGGGGAACCACGTACAAGTAACATGTATATGCATATCTGCGCGCGTAATCATATATGCATCTACGCGCGGCCACCACAAGCACGCCTGATCAACCGCATCGTGACGGAATGCGGCATGTAACTGAAGAGGTAGTCACCAAGTGGTTTCCAACACGCCTCTGAGCGTCGGGGGTTTGCAGAATCAGCCCTTCCGAACACAAAGTATCCACCTTTGGGAGAGGATCAATGACTCCTCGGTCTCGGATTCGAACTCGGCTCCGCGCGCGTGGCGCCACGAAGGTAAAGCGGAGGGGGCGCCGAAGCGCCAGCATGAAATACATTGACGAACAGAAACGCGCGCAGGTGAACATCATGAATGGGAAGCAGGAGGAGGAGGAGGAGGACGAGGAGGAGGAGGAGAAGAAAGAGGAGGAGAAGGGAAGGAGGGACGGGCGGCAACACGCCGTTCTTAACGTAAAAGCGCCCTCTTCCCACTCGACCAGCCGGCCCAAAAAAATGAAGACCTCCCCAAACCACATGTCAAAAAGAAAATACACCGCGCACGCGGCAACGAACATCTAGACTCTGAGCGGGCAGCCAGCGAGGTGACCTGAATGGGGGATGAAGAGAAGGGCCCTAAAGGGACCTTTTAGGGCCCCGTTTGGAGCCAGCAGGGGCCCAAGAGGGGCCCTGAAGGGCCCCGTAGGGCCTTTCTCTTCACCCTCCATTTAGATCACCCCCCATTGCCACCCGCCTGAGAGGATACACCGAGAATCTCTGAGATCCGGCGGCTCTGGAGAATGTATCGGTTGCCGCAGCCTTCTCAGAGCGTTCCGAAATGCTCTAGCGTTCCGAAGCGCTCTGAGAGCGTTCCGGAAAGATCTGGAGCGGATCTATCCTCGTCTTGGCCCCGTTCAGTAGGTCGGGGTGGGGCATAGCTGTCTGGCGCGCGCTGGCCCAATCCCCTATCAAACATGAATGCAGGCTGACTGCTGGGGCGCAGGCCGTACGTCATACTGACCACCCCGCCGCAAGCAGTTAGCCTCCAGCTTTTGTGGAAGATGTTTGGGGGGGCGATAACTGTTTGTTGTGTGCTGCTGTCACGTGCACTGGCGCACCCGGCACACCCCGCGCAGGTCGTGAACCTGGCGCGGCTGGAGCATGCAGCACAGTCGGCGCATGTTGGGAATGCGGTCCATCTGGCGCACCTCGCGCGTGCCTGGGCCCCTGGGGCTACTGGTGCACCCGGCGCGCGTGGCGCAAGTGGCACGCGGGGCGCGCCTGACACGCGCACAGCGCCTCGCGAGCATCGCAAACATGACGTTTGCAATGGTTCGTAGTCAGAGACGACTAGGGGGCTACAATGCAAGTAACCCCGTGGGTGGCATACTACGGCAACAAAACTCCCAGGGTTGCCCCGAAACCGTCCTGAGAGGTGTTCGCGTGTTTTACAAAACGACGGGGGACATGAAAATGATACGGCGGCCTTATCCCCCCGCCTGCTTGTACCACTGCATGCTCCCACTATTCCACGGCATTATATTATAGATGGGCTATGCTATACACAAGACGCACATGATGTAAGTTTGAATGCCCAGCAATAAAAAACGCACATCATCAATTGCCCACAAAGCTCAGTCACCGGCGTAGGGTCGTCAACCAAAAAAGGAGCACCAACAAAAACATCAATGCAGGCGGCGATTGTCAGAACGGCCAGAGGCAAGCACCCACAACGATGACGCTTGTCCAGGTGCAAAGGAACATATAGTCATTCAGCCAATAACTCCACGGATGCGATTGCAGCTACAGGTGAAACGGCCACTGCTCACCGATTTGAGAGCATCCACCAATGCGACAAGTGAAAACCACAGCGGCAACATCAAGAGCGACAGCGGCAGCATCAAACGCCAACACTATCGTCGTCGCCATCAAGCTTTTCCCTCCGCCCATCCCTCCTCGCTTCGCCTCTCCCCCCCTGGCCCCGCAACGCCTCCCATGCCCATGCCCATGCCGCAGCCGCCCATGCCCATGCCCATGCCGCAGCCGCCCATGCCGCAGCCGCCCATGCCACAGCCGCCCATGCCACAGCCACCCATGCCACAGCCACCCATGCCCATGCCGCAGCCGCCCATGCCTCGGCAGCCGGGGGGGGGGGACATCGTGTCCTCGCAGGCGTCCAGACTCTGAGAGAAAAGCCCACATCGTCGCACCTCCCGTTCGGGGTGCTGTTGCCCCTGCCGCAACCGCTGCTGATCCTGCTGCTCGCTGCTCGCCACCGTCGGGGTCGCCTGCTGCTGCTGCTGCTGCTGCTGCTGCTCCTCCTCCTCTTCCTCCTCCTCTTCCTCCTCCTCCTCCTCCTCCTCCCGCTGCTGTGTTGCACGCGGCTGCTGTGATGTACATAAGCGGTGTGGTGTACACAGGGGCTGTGGTGCACGCAGGCACTGTGGTGTACACAGGGGCTGTGGTGCAGATCGCCACCTATATGCTGCTGCTGCCCGTCCTCGGTCATGCCTAGGCATTTCCAAATGCCGCTGGCGCGACACGTGACGTCATCGCCCCCCCCCAGATGACGGCCGTCATCGGCCATGAAAACTAAAAACAGGCTCCAGAGTAGTCCAATCTCTAATGATGGCCCCGCTCAGGGATGCACTGGCCCGGACCACTGCAAACCCGTGTCAGCGCCAGGCTTTGCAGAATCCTGCAGGATCCCGCGCGCTAGCCCGGGTCAATGCGCTCCTGGCTTTGCAGGATCCTGCACGATCTGGCTCTCTGGCTGACCTCCCCTTGCATTACTTGACCCTGGTCTCAAGCTCCCGCCTACCCGTCGGTCGGAAGAAGTGGGTAGAAGCATGATGTAGGAAAGCATTGGAAATAGATTGGGTCTCCGCCCGACTCCTGAAGAGGAGGGGCGAGGGAAAACCCTTCAACCCTTGAAGCAGGAAGACGCCTAGGGCGTAGAGTAGATTGGGATCTGGATTTTCGAAAACACCTGCTTTCAGCGACTGGCGCGTAATAATCGGATCGGGGGCGCGCAAGCATGGATTCGCGATCCATGGATTTGGCGCGCGGTCGCCGAATCGATGGATCGGGGGAGGTGCCCTCCCCGAAATGCGGCCGGTGCCGCCTCGCTCGGAAGCGGAAATCCGCGATTTCCCACGGAAACGGGACCCGTCGCTAATCCACGCCCCCTTGATCCATGGTTGCGATCGCCTGAAATGATGGCCCCGCCCCCCCCCCAGGCGCGACTACGATGACGACTACGACTGCGACGATGACGACTAGGATGACTCCGACGACGACGACAACGACGACAACGACGACCAAGACGACTAATCCTCCGCCCCCCAGGCCGCCCGCCCGCGGCGGCGGCACGTCCTGGGCCCAGCATGCCGCCTGCAAGGCCAGGGCGGGGACACCAGAGGGCGAGGCGCTGCTGCCCAATCCTGCCCTCCGCTCGTCCTCCTTCCCTTTCTCCGCTCCTCCCCCTCGCCCCTTCCGCCTCCTGCCGATCATCCTGCGCATCATCGCCACCATCCTCTGCCTCTTCCCTCTTCCTCTCCATCCACCGGCTGAACTTCCTCCTCCTCGTCCTCCCACGCCTCTCTTTATTTTGGCAGCAGCGTCCGTGACACAGGATGAAAGTGCAGATCCACACCAGTGCTGCGGCACCACTGGGTGACTGAATGGAAATAGTCCTCGTCCTTCTTCGCACTATCGCCTGCATCCTGCCTGCGGCATCTCCCGCCGCCCTCCACTGCCGCAAGAACCTCAACACTCTGCTGCCTGGCGGCGGACAAAAAAAGATCCTCATATTCGACGCCCCCCTCCTTCTGCGCGTCGTGGCCCTCCGCTACGGCCTCTCCCTGGGCGTCCTCCATCTGTTTTCCGAATTCGGCATCAATTTCAATGTGCACGACCTCGTACACTCCTCCTCAACCTCACCCTCTGGGGACGCCTGCGTCTGACAGCCTGAACTGCCTTGGCTCATTCACTGCGACTGCCAAGCGGTCGTGGACGGGGCCCTGCGTGGTGAGGAAGGGTGCTGCAGACCCGCGAAGGCTCGCAATGATCTCCGGCACGCAGAATGCTGCCGTGTTCAAAACCTCTGGAGGCTGGGGGTCGGGCGGGGTGCGCATCCGGAGGCTTCAGGCTCACGACACTCGTGCGCGAAGGCGCAAGTTCGGTGAACGGAGACGAGATTGACGCCATGATGCGATTGTCTCAAGATGCGTTCCAGAACATCTGGTGTCTCTAGCTGTCCTCGTTTCTGGAGCCCGTGCGGAGCAGTGAAACAGTCTTGAAAGAGGGAGGTCTTCTCAACATTGCTGGAACGTCTCACTCTCACACGACTTCTTGCCCATTTGACAATCGTCTGTTCCTGAGCAACAAATTAGCCGACCAAACCGCCAGCCAAGTCGCGAAACCAAATGACAACCCGCACTGGCAGCAACAATCGAGATGTCCCGCCAGGATCGCATTCTGATAACACGGCTGCTGGAGCATCATTAGGCGTTTCGGCTCTGTGTAAATGGACAGGCCGCCTGCTTTATTTTTCACACCGCAAACGCCCAACACCTTCCACAACTCTGGTGTTGCATTGAATCCGCGTCCCCTCAAGGGGGCTTCGACGGCACCCAACGTGAAGCTCAGAAGCGCGACGACACGCAACGAACATGCAACGAACATCGGCCCGCTAATGTGAGCGAACAGGCCGCCTGCTGAAGAAACCCTATACTTGGGCCCGCCCGCGCTCGTGCAAGGGGCGACGGACGTGATGCAAAGGGTCGAGCTGGCCCCCGCTGACCCCACTGGTCGTGCGACCTCTCGGCCGCACGATCGCCCACGCGGTATGGCTCCTCGCCGACAATTGCAGAATCGGCGCCAACCTGACCCTCGGGAGGTCCGCGAGGATTTCTTGGATCGGCGCCGGGCCCTCTCCTTAGCGCGAAGCGCGCCAAGGGCGGCGCGCAAGAGGGCCCTGGCGCAGATCCAGGAATCCCCCCCCGGAGCTCCGAAAATGTGTGTTGACAAATTCTGTACTCGAGTGCACGAGCTGGGGGCATTTTTATGTTTTGTTCATGCGTTTTCTTGACTCGCGTAAGACGACGAATAAGAAAATAATGTGGGGGGAACGAATCTTGGGGTTCCGCTTCGCTTCGACTCCGTTTGGCCCGTCGCCTGTCCAAACGCGCGCCTGAGGAGGGCGGGGGGGAACGATGAAACAAGTTGTTTCCTGGCCGGGTTTCTGTTTTTCTAATCATCATCCCGGGCACCGCCGCGTGAACACGACCCGGGTAATACCTCAACAATCACACATCATCATGCATGATTTTTTCGTTCATGCGCTGCTTGTTTTGTTCATACTTTTTGTGGCCTGGGGGCTCCAGCTGCGGTGCACAGGCGAGGGGCGCCCCCCACCCGACAAGGTACTTCTCAGCGGGCGCAGCGAATCCCGTATTGAATAGTTGCCTGGGGATGGAGAGCCCTAGGAGGCGAGGTACGGGAAAATGGCTCCTCCCGCGAGCCCCAAAGTAACAAGTGCCTTGTTTAGAGAAACAAGAGATTGCACAGACATAAACTGTTGGAGGTCCGCGAAGGGGTCCTTGGATCTGCGCTGAACCCCCCTCCCGGGTGGGCGGAGAGCGCCACGGGCGGCACCGCAGGCGCCACCGAAGGGGGTCCAGCGCCGATCCGAGAGAGCCGCACGGAGCTTTAAGCTTCATGTTGCTCCCATCGTACTTGAGGACCACATCCCAGAAATACTTTCCAGCACCCAGAACAGTGTCGATAGAGTGTCGAACGAGTGTTGCCTCCCAGGGCCCGACACGTGAAAACCCTCAAATTTCCGTAATTTCTTGGTGCTCGATTTTTCCTCGTGACCAAGGCTGAAGTACGCTGGAGCATCAGAAACGGAGCTCGGACAATTTACGTGTTCTGTTCTCCGATCGGAGTAGCGTTGACAGAGTGCCTTGCCCCTGCACGGCCGGCGGGACGGCACAAGCGTCGTGAACGCAAAGTGCCTTGCCCTGCACGGCAGCCGCTCCTCGTCGCCGCACGGTGTGGGCAGCCCCACCGGAGGCACCCGAAGGAGCCCGAGCCCGGCGCCACGCGCGGAGGGCCGGAAGAGCGCCCCCACGCCAGGACGGCGCGCCAAGGTCTAGGGCCCCACGCGTGCTGGACTAGGAGGCCACATGCGAACCTTACCACTACCCCCCATGATTTCTGAGGGGGAGGGTGGGGTTCACTTCGTTTGGGAGCTCACGAACGAAGTGAACCCCACCCTCCCCCTCAGACCTTTCGTAAACCTCCCCTTCGTGAAAACGGCCTGGGACCGAAACCGACGGACATGGACCCGCAAAAATGACGGCCGCGACGCCCTCTCGCGAACCGGATGCGGCCGATTCCTTGATCGACGTGTCAGGTTAGGTCTATCCACCCCCGAGGTCCGAGACACCTCTATCAGGGGATAGGTCGACCCCTACCCCAGGCTTTGGGGGGTTTTCGACTGGACCACAAACCTGGGCCCCAACCTTGGGATACACGAGGAGGGGGGGCGTCCATCCTCGATGGGGGTGCGTCCGAGTGCATCCCAGGGTTTCCTGCTTTTCCTAAAAACGGACAGCCAATTTGTTCGTCGAAAAGTCGGGGGTTGAGAGAGAACAGTCGCCTGAGAAAATCGACTACACGCAAGAGTGGCCCTGGGCAAGAGTGACCTCTGGTGTGCGGCTCTCGGGGGGGCGCGGGCGCGGGCGCGCCAACAGAAGCCGCTGCTTTCGCACAACATTCGACCATCCGGGGACTCCAATGGGCCCGCTCTAAAAGGTCACCCTGGCAAAGGGTCACTCTTACGTGTAGTCGAGTACAATTGGAGCTCGTGCTTTTTGATAATTCTCGCGATGGCGGCCGTTTCCAGCCCCCACCCCCACCCCCAGGATAACGTCACGATCCGTGCAGACCTCCGAGTTGGCGGCTTTGGTTATGTTCCTGGGCATTCCCAGACGGCGCCGGCGAAAAACGTCAGGTTACCGCCCCCCCCCCCTCCCCCCGCCCACCCCCAAAAACACCAGTTATCGCCTGGGAATAAAGAGCGCTCTCTAGGCACATACGGTGGGAAATCTTGCGATAAGAAACGGAGTTCAAATCCTTTGTCGACCCCAAGTTTCGCGATGCTCCCGGGAAACATCTTATTTGGTGTGCCTGCAGTACCCCCTCCTGGTCTCCCATCTCTGGGCCACCTACAGTCATCGTGCTACCATCAGGAGCGCAGAATAAGGGACGGAGGGTCTTTTCTAGCCACGGCGGGCCTAGGCCACAGACAGCATCCACGACAGAAATCTAAAGGGAATCGCCCGAACACTCGAGGCTGTCCCGAGCCCAAAGCGCCTCCCGCACCGCGACGCGCAGTCGTTCGTCGCGCCCTCGCGCGGCCACCCTGGAGATGGGCAGCGTGCTGACCTCAGCCGCAGAGCGTGCAGCGCGACATGTTCGAGGGGATCCCGGGGAGCCGTCCACAAGCAGCCGGGCCCCGTCAGCCGAGTTTCGCCCGAGGCTCTTCGCGATGACCGCTGGTCTGACACCATGCGGCCCCTCCTTCTCCCCCCTCCCTCCTCCACCTCTTCAGCCGCCGTCCCGGATCGAGGCTTTGGGTGCAGCGCCCAGGTACCCTGTACCTCAGCCCTGCGAACCTCTCCTCGGGACTGCTGCCACACGTGCCTGCCCGCCGCGCCATCGTGCAGCAGGGCAGCCGTGATTCAGTCGTCTGCCACGGAGACAGGCAGACGAAGGCGGGTGGACCCCGCGTGGCACAGACGACAGCGCCAGGCTCGCAGCAGAGCTAGAGTGCTAGTTCAAGTTGCCGCAGCAGCAGAATTGTTACGACAACACCATTCGAGTCCAATTAGTGCTAGACAGGGATCACGACAATTTCAGGACAAAGGGGGAGGCACAAAGTCGGTACCATGGCAGCGCAAGCAACAGAGTTTCAAGAAATTGTGGGAATGTCCAGCACGCGCATGTGCCAACCCCTGGGATTCGTACACATGTAAAAGGTGTTTCCCATCCATGTCTCAGCAGTCGAGTGAGCGACCATGGCGCACGAGATCAGCATCGCGTGCCCCGAGAAGACGAGCCGCCTCAACTCAGCCGACACATGGTGATGCAGCAAAATCCACGGCAGGAGATCAGCCAGAGCCCCATGACGATCTCATACCTTTGTTACCAGCCACGCCTGAGATTGCCACCAGTCACAAAAGATGGAGAGATCCGCCAGAGGATCCTAAATTGCTGGGAGAATATCGCAGAGCTATAACATCCACCATGGAATCGTTGGAGAGACAGATTCGATGTGCAGATGCTCTCACATTAGATGCCCAGCAAATTTCGGCTCTGCAAGAAGAATATGCAGTTGTGTTGTATCAGTTCATGCACAGCCGTTCGCCACAGGCACGAGTGACTAAACAAAGGTGATTCGTCAATCGATGCCGCAGACGCCTGACAGATGCCACTGCGAAGCTGAATCTTTTGTATGAACAGATCGACGCAGCAGAAGTTCAATGTCAGCATTTGCAAGAAGAAGTTACACAGGCAGAGCAGTTGCTTGAGCACTTCGAGGAGCTCGAGGATTCGCTACCAGTCATGTCAGCACGAGCAGCTAATGACCAAGACAACGATGATGACATTCGCATGGCCGAGGAAGATGGTCCCGCAGGACATTTTCGACCAGGACATAGAGCTCCGACACCTCAGTCGCCAGGAAAGGCATCAGTTGCCTCAACTGCAGCGACCATTCCCTCGCGCACAGGCCAGCACGCATGGCCCATGGTGTCAGGGAAAGGAGCCAGCCAAGCAGATGTAGCAGCCACCCCTCCGAGGGCCGCTGCGCAGCCTCATCAGCAGGTAGCACCACCTGGAGAGGCGCAGTCTGCGGCAGCGAATGACATCGCTATGCCCACACTGCTCGCAGCACTGCAACAGAGCAATGCGCAGCTGCTCGCCAACATGAGGAACTTCCAGACCGCCGTGAACACGCTGCAGACGGATATCAGCACGCTCAGGACGGAGAAAGAGGAGGACATGAACAAGGTGCGCCAGGCCGCAGTGGAGGCAGCCCAGGAGGTCATGGCAGCGCAGTCGAACGGCCCCAAGAAGTACCAGCAGCCCGCCGACCCAGTGGCCCAGCAGGCAGGTCGTGCCCGCATGGCAGCGCTGCTGCGAGGCCGTGGCACAGCGAGATCAGCATCCCCGCGTCGACATGAAGATAGTGGACAAGCAGGTGCCAAGACCATGCGCACAAGCACGGCGGGAGAAGGATCGATGGGAGCAGGAGCAGCCGACATCGCCCAGAGGCCGCTCAGGCGGAGGACGCAGCCAGGCAGCCTACGGGGGCTGAAGCCGCGCCTGCAGGCAAGGATGACAGCGACAGCGAGCTGTTGGCCGCTGTCGCTGCCACGCCAGCCACCGCACCAGTTTTTTCGCTAGGGGTCGTGTCAGAAGCGTCTCGACCCATCTTGAATTCAAATATTCCAATCCAAGATCCTGATTTTCCAGCTAGCCCATTCCCCAGTGAAGAGGACAAGCCAACGGAAAATCGCTCGGAGCACCTCGGATACCAGATTCACAACTACCCAGTGGAATCAACGCCAGGTGCCCCCTATTCTCCCATGCCACCGCTCCACTCTACCAAGAAGTTGCTAGAGAAGAAATGGCCCATCCAGCTCTCCAATGATTTGCTGTCGTGGGCTCAGTTTTGGCATTCATCTACAGTCTCAGCCTTCGCCAGTCTTGTACCTTTCGACCCGAAGGCCCAGATCGACCATCTCAAGATATACACAGATGCGACGGCAGGAACCTTCAAACATCAGGGGCAGATGTGCTCACCAGCATGGGCTTTATGTGTTCTTGCTGTCACCACTCTCGGGGTCTCTTTCCTAGGATATCTAGCTGGTCCTTTGCAGGGATGGGATGCTTCTGATGCGAGAGCCCCGTTAAGAGCTGAGCTGGAAGCGGCCATTTGGGCCACAGCTTGGCTTTTGCAAGCACCAATGCGTTGCAGACAAGCTCCGGTGTGCTTTTACACGGACAATATGGACGTACTCCGTATATACCAAGGAGGATATGTGCATGGCGTGCTGCTACCTGCTAAGACACTACTTGACAGTCTTACTCAGATCATACGTGCGTGTGTGATTGTGGTGGCGTACGAGCACGTGCATGGGCACACTGCATATCCGTGGAACGAGTGCGTGGACACGCTTGCGCGCCTGTACGCCATGCGTGTATTGCCTGATTTCATCGAGCTTGCGTGGAGATCCCTCATACATCAGGACCCCCACCAGAAGGCCCTACCCTGGATTTGGATACTTTTCTCCGACTCCAGCACGCGACAGGCATACCCACCCAACCACGGTACGCCTCTCCCTACGCCTCAGGTCCCCACTACGGGTATTCGGGAAATCCTACCGATCCCTAAGAGACCCCCACGAGGCCGACATGTGTTTGCCATGGGCTGGATGGCCATGGCCAATCTGCTCTCGCTGGACCCCCGAGCCTACAAGGGTTCCCGACAGGCACACGACAAGTTTCAAAGTTTCAACGCCACAGGCCGCATGATGCAGCTGGCGGGGCAGTTTGCGCAGCGGCCCTACTTCATAGTAGGCACAGTTGAGACGCGTCTCAGACGGACAGGCACCTCCGAGCTTGGCCCGTACTTCCTGTTGCACGCCCAGGCTAACGACTCCGGAGGGGATGGATGTACTGTATGGATCAACACACACTGGGAGTATCAGGAGGGATGCAACGCACAGCCTTCTCACTGCCAGGTGCTACATGCAGCGCCAGATATCATGATCGTGGCCGTAAGGGCCCCTTCGCTCTCACTTTGTGCATGTGTTGCCCCAGCACCGCATTCGCGCCGACCCCCAGCACATATACGACAGTGGTGGAAACAACTACAGCAGCTTATTCCACGGCACAGAGGTACTGCAGAGCATGTTGTTACACTGATAGATGCCAATGCAGCAGTGGGATCACACACAGATGCACATGTGGGGCCCATCCATGCGGAGCCTGAAAATCTACCGGGGCACAGTTTCCGCATGTTCCTCCAGGGCACAGCCCAATGGGCCCCATCCACCTTTTACGAAGACCCCTCGGGATCTGCGGGTACCTGGACGGCCCCAGGAGCACGCGCCACACCTAAGAAGCGTGACTACATAGCGGTGTCTTCTGATATACGCGTGCCTGCGCAAGGAGTCGATCACGGCATCGACCTCACTGTCACGCAGCCAGACCAACGTGGTGGCAGCATGCTTACTTTTTCCCACCGTCCAGCTTCGTGCCAACAGCACCGAGGCCCTACAAGGTGCAGCACGATCCTGCCATGTACAAGGATCCAGTGTCCGCCAGGCTATTCCAACACTTGCTTACGCAGTTCCGACAGCCCGACTTTGCAGTACACAGTACAGATCATGTCAAGGCCTGTGAAGAATACGTGAGGTATGCCATGGAGACAGCCTTTCCAGTACGTACGACGGCGACGGGACGGCAGCCTCGGCAATCTTGGATCAGCACCAGCACACTTGGCATGCAGGATGAGCGAAGAATATACTTACGCCTAGCTCGCAAGATCGGGCTGCAGGCTCACAGAGCCATGGTGCATATCATCGTTTTCGCCTGGCAGCTGCATTTTGCAACAACAGAGGCAGAACAGGAGAGGCCACGTGGCCCTAGCAAGAGAGCACGCATGCCCTGCTTGCCTACTCTAGTAAGGCGCACGCGGAAGCTACAGCAACCTTGTCTCCTCCTTCCGCAAGCAACGGCATCGCTACTGTGCCGAGAAGCCGACATACGCAAGCAGCAAGGCAACGGGAGAGGCATAGGCAAGCCACGCTTACTTGCGCACTGGGGTCATCAAGGGGTCACGGCCATCATACTACCTCCCCCTTTCAAACCACAGGAGTATCAAACGGGACATGGGATGGAGACGGGAATATGGAACTACATTACCTGCTGCTGGGACTATGCGCATAGAGTGCGTGCTTGTGTCCTAGCACATCGTGAGCTGCTCCTTTTTCATACTACCCTATTGATCCGACATGCGACTATGCAAGATGCCATGCAGCACTACAACAACCTTGCGAAGGGAGTCTCGGATGCATGGGACCGCAGGCAGTATGATAAGGTGTTTGCCAAACGACGTACTATGGGAATAGGTTCGTCTAAGAATGTAAACACTAGAGCCCTACCCATCCTGGAGCTAGAGGATGGCAGCATGGCTGCCGCCCATGAGGAATCAGCAGATATATGGCTTCGCCACTTTGCGGCGGAAGAAGTTGGAGTGGTAGTGCCAGTTGCCGAAGCCAACGCATTTGCACGAAGTATTCCATCCCTTCCTCAGGATCTCACACATGACATCCCATATGAGGAAGTGCGTCTCCCTACCCTCTCCAACTACCAGAGAGCTTGCCGCACTGCCAAGCCCTCAGCTGCCAGCTTAGATGGTATTCCAGGGGCCCTTCTCAGAAGTTTTGCCACGGCCCTGGGAGCCCTGTTCTATCCTGTGGCGGTCAACGCGTGTACCCGCATCGAGGAACCATTGCAATGGAAGGGGGGCAATTACTGGAACATCTGGAAAAAGAAAGCTACCCCGGCCATATGCAAGAATCATCGGTCTGTGATGATATCCTCCCAGCCTGGGAAAAATACCGGCAACTACTGCGGGCGCCGCTCGCAGAAGCCATCCCTGCAGATGCAGGGGATGCACAGTATGGAGGAATTGCGGGGAGAGGCGTTGACCTTGCAGCGCTGGCTATACGCTCCTTCCAGGAACTCGCACAGACGCTCAAGCTATCAGCGCTCTTTTTCATGCTTGACGCAGTTTCAGCTTTTTACCGTGCAGTGCGAGAGCTAGTCATGCAGTTGGGCACCTCAGATGCGGACCTACACAACATACTACAAACAGCGGGGCTCCCACCTGGTGCCATTGAGGACCTCGAGGCTCTTATTGCTGCACATCACACACTACTGGAACAAGCGGGGATAGCACGACACATACGCGCGCTCACAGCCTCTAGCTATTCAGGCAATTGGTTTTGGTATCCAGGAGCGTCAGCAGTTGCTTTCTCGCTTGAAGGAGCGGTACCAGGACAGCAGCTAGGCGACGTAATTTTCAACTACGTAATGGCAGCATGTGTGAAGGAAGCTCAGCAGGGACTGCAGGAGCTGGAGCTAGACCTACGCATACCGATTTCAGTACATGCTACCATGTCAGACATGATGCAGCAAGCTCCCGACACTATGCGAGGAGGGCTCGAGGTATGCTTTTTTTGATGATGGTGCGATTGTTGTCATAGGAGCAGCTCTGCACTTGCTCGAAGCAGCGCCCAAGGTAGCAGCAGTGGTCGCTGCCAGCTTTCTGAGAAGAGTCCTCAGGCTCAATTTCGCCGCAGGCAAGACGGAGGTGCTGTTTCAACTGAGAGGAGTTGGCGCCAAGCGTGCCAAACGGGAGTTATGGCTCGAACGGGAAGGCCGCTTCGAGATCCAATCAGAGCTTCTAGGACGCTTCACCCTGCTTGCGGTGAGGACATACCCGCACTTGGGCACGCAGCTGGACGAATTGGGATCCATCGGGCGCGAGTTGGCCCATCGGGAAGCATCTGTGCGGTCGTCTAGTACACTCCTGCGTAGACGGGTCTTTGGCTCCCCTTATTGGGCTCCCACCACAGGCCACACTGCATTTCGTGGACACGCTTATTTTCGCGGGCCTCCTCTACAATGCAGGCACATGGCCCGAGCTCACGGAAGCTCAGCACGCGCACCTCCAGCACCTGATCATCAGCAAATATCGTCAGGTTCTGAGGGCCCCTCAGAAGGACCCCGACGCAGACCCCGACAGGCTCATACTGGCACGGGTACGACGGGCGGATTTGCGTGCGGTGCTTAGAGTACACAGGCTTCGCCTGCGGGGTCGCCTCTTACACCATGGCACACCTACGCTGCGCAGCCTACTCACGCATGTTTACCGCAAGGCGCACATACACAAAAATACATGGTTACACAGAGTACTACAGGACTTGCAGTGGGTGCGAACCACCAACTGTCGACTTCGTGATATGCCAGATCCAGCTGAGGACTTCCAGGCATGGGAAGTTCGAATATTGCAGTCTCTCCCAGCTTGGAAGAAAGTTCTGCACGTCACCCTCGCTGCGCACGCAGATGCAGCGGCGAGAGCAGCCCTGGCCGACAAGGCGCAACAGGATTTCTTTCAGCTTGTGCACCCGGCAGGAGTACCGATACCGATCACGAACGTGAATCACCCTCTCCATCCCCCCCCCGCAGGTGCAAGTTGACCTTCGATGCATGTGGTGTGACTATGTGGGTATGACTGCAAAGAGCACACGACAGCACATCGTACGCGTCTATTACAGCCAGGTACACGTGGTATCCAGGTTCATGGGGGAAGGGTCAGTATGCATGGCGTGCTCTATGGCTTTCTCCTCTCGGCGTCTTCTCAGGGATCACCTAGCCTTTGACGCCGCGTTGTGCCAGCTGGCCTACATTTTGCACGGAACCACAGTCCCTCCAGAGAGGGCAGAGGAGCTGCGACAAGCAGATCTCGACCTGCACGCGAAACAGCGCTGTGCAGGACTAGGCAGATGGAGAGCAGCATTCCCAGCACATATACAATATCCAGTGGAAGGGCTATACCCAGCAGCCATGTTTGCAGCAGCCTTTTCTCTGAGAGTGAGGCCAAGGAACTTCTTCGTAAACATGCATACGAAATAGGACCTACTGCACTATCAGCATACACAGCTCTCTTTACTGATCCCCCCAGCCAGCAGTGCAGGAAGGGCTTACATACAGTGACAGATACTAAGGACTTCAGTGGACCAGCCGCCGAGTGGATACCCATACGAGTGCACAGAAAGGAGATGTTTGTGCTCAACCTTTTCTCAGGCAGGCGACGCGAAGGCGACGCGCAGGCCTGGATTGAGCAGGGGCATGTTGCGACAGCCTACCATATTATCATGCTTTCAGTGGACATAGCCATTGACACAGAATTGGGGGATCTCATGCGCACAGATACTATCACACAGTGGGGTGAACACATCTTGGCCAGACGGGTGTGGAACACAGGGGCGGGGCCCCCTTGTGAAACCTGGGGCGCGGCCAGATGGCTGGACGGGGGACCCCCCCCTTTACGTACACATGAGTGGTTCTGGGGCGTCCCTTGGGTTTCAGAACGACAGGCCCTCCAACTACATGCGGCCAACACGTTACTGCAGAACCTAGTGTTCCTCTTGGGCTGCCACATGGTGGCTGGGACCTCTGGGTGGATTGAACATCCCCTCCCGGCCCACTGGAGGCCAGAGGCCCCCAGCAGCTTCCACTGGGAGCCCCTCGAGGCCCTAGCCTCAGCCCCCATCACGATCACGGCCGACTTTGACCAATGCACGTTGCAGCCGACAGATCGAGACCCAGCGGAGTTTGGCAGAGCTCCCACGCGTCTCCTCGGACTGAGGATGCCATGCTTGCGACGACGCCTGTGCGAGAGCCCAGGCAATGGCTGGTGTCACCACGGGAGAGGAGTGCACAAAATACTGCAGGGGAAGGAACTTGTTGGAGGACGCACGGTCTTTAAGGCGCATGCTAAGAAAACATATCCCGAGAAGATGTGTGCACGTTTAGCAGCAGCCATTGCAGCCTCCATTCAGAGTATTTATGCAGATGCTGACAACGATGATCAGCAATTCGACGAGAGCGCGCTGTGCGCCGACCTTCGCAAGTTTTACCTGCCAGAGATAGGTGTGGACTTCGAGACTGCACCAGATTTTGCAGGAGGAATGACTAAGATGCAGAGAGCCGACCCAGAGATGCACAGGTTCCAGGAAGATCCCAGTGAGACTCCCACGGGCCCCATATGTGCTCCGACTCCGGCTACCACCCCAGCTCCGACTCCTGCTCCTGACAGCCCCAGCATGAATATTCCCATGCATGAGCCAGGATCGGATGAGGAACTAGAGGCTGAGAATTTGCTGGGGCTCTGCCCCTCCCTTCCCGTCTCTCCCCCTCGGCCTCCTTTGCCTCCCTCGCCCCCGCGGCCGGCCCCCCTCACGGGAGAGCAGTTGGACCTCATCGCCGCCAAGCGCGCCGAGGCCCGCCGCCGCCGCGAGGCCAAGAGGGCCGAGGCGCACAGGCGGCGTGCGCCCTGGTCGGGCGCCATCTCGTTTGCCGGCTTCTTCGAGGCCGGGCCCTTTCCCAGCTGCCCTCCCCCTCCCACAGGTCTGGAGGGGTAGGAGGTAGCTCTGGCAAGCGTGAGCGCGGACCCAGGTCCCATGTCACCGTCCCACCACCTCCACCTCTTCTTCGCCATCCTCCTTCCTCCTTCCTCCTTCCTGTCCCTCCTCCTCCTCCTCCTCCTCCTCCTCCCTCCTGCCTCTTCCCTCCTTTTTCTCCTCCTCCTCCTCCTCTTCCTCCTCCTCCTCCTCCTTCTCCTCCTCTTCATTTTCGCGATCCTACACTTCCTCATCCTGGTCTTCCTCCACGTTTTCCAATGGCATCCTCCTCCGGATTTTTCCTCCTGCGTCAGACGCAAATTCTCCTTCCTCTTCCCGCCCATCCTTCGTCTTCCTCCGTCCACCCTCTCCTTCGCTCCTCCTGCTCCTCGTCCTTCGCCCCTTCTCTTCTCCCTCCCTCCACAAAATTGCTTCAGATATGAAGTCCCCAGGGTTAAAATTAAAAAAACTCATCTTCCTTTCCCCTCGCTTTGCGCGCAAGACACCTCCACGATCGTTGCGCTGCTCCGTGAAGCCCGCCTGCTGCAGTTCCTTCACCTGGCGGCGCTGGACCAAGGTGCGCCAGCGAGGGATGCCCTCCCCCCTCTCTACTCTACCTACTCTGCCTGGCTGTTCACTCTTCCCTTCCCTGCCCCCCTCCCATCCCATTCCTCTGTGCCTTTGCACACTATGAATACTGCCTTCCCTCCTCCCTTCCTCCCTGAAATTGTAAAGGAGATCTCCCGCCCCCTCCAGAGAGAGACAGGAGAGAAAGAGCGCGTTTCACGGGCGCTTGCCTTGGGAACGTTCGGCGGCGCGTCTCGAGCCGGGGGGGGCGCCCCCCCCCCCCAACACTCGGCGCCGTCGATCAGCACCAGGGGGACTCCCCTCCCCCTAATCCCCAGCCCCTTTCGAACCCCCCCACCCCCCCATTGGGGGGGTTCAAGCCCCTCCCCCACCGGCGCCGGCGCCGGCGGCCGCCAGCAGCGCCGACGGCGGGGACGCAGCGACGATGACCAGAGGCAGCCCAAGGGGAGGGGTGGGAGGGTCCAACCCCCCCCCCCCGCGCCAGCGCCGGCGCCGGCGCTTGCGGTGGCCAGCAGCGCCGACGGCGGGAACGCAGCGACGATTACCAGAGAGGGCCCAGAGGCCGCAGAGGGAACACACACATATCGCCATATCGAGCCCTCGCCCCGCAGAAGCCACCGAGAGGCCCTTAGGAAGGTCCACGAGGCTTCACGCATGCTTCTCAGACGCCCTCGAGAAAGGGCATCCATTAAAACTCTGACCCGAAGCCCAAACACGGTGGCGGGATGAGCCGAAGGCCACACCACCACCACCACAAACCACAACACCACCACCACCACCACAAACCACAACACCACCGCCACCACCACAACCACCACCACCATCACCACAACCACCACAAGCCACAACCACCACAACCACCACCATCACTACAAACCACTGCACAACCACAACCAGAAACGCCACCACCACCAGCAACACCAACCCACCACAACCCGCCACAACCCACCGCAACCACCAACAAAGACCACCACACCATTACCGGCACCATCACAGCCGCCGCCACCACGACAACCATCACCACAACCCACCACCAGCACCACAAACCACCACGCCACCAACACCACAACAACCACCACTACCACCACCACCACCCACCACCCGCCACCCACCAACACCACCAGCACCGCTACCAGCAGCACCACCACCACCATAAAACCACCACGCCACCACCACCACCGCCACCACCAGTACCACCACCACCGCCACCACCTCAACCCACCACCACCGCCACCAAACCACCACACGACAACCACCTCCACAGACACTACCACAGCCACCACAACAACTCACCACCACCACCACAACCCACCACCACCACCACCACAATCTATGACACCACCACGCCACCACCGCCACAACCACCACAACCACCACATCCCACCACAACCACCGCCACCACAAACCACCACACCACCACCACCACCGCCACCACCGCCACCACCAGTACCACCTCCACAAACCACCGCCAACGTCACCACCGCCACCAACACCACAACCATCACACTACAACCACCACCACCACAACCACCACCACCCCAACAACCCACCAGCACCACAACAAACAACCGCCACACCACCACCAAACCACCACCACCACCAAGAACAACCACCAACACAACAACTACCACCGCCACAAACAACGATACCACCACCACCACAACCAGCACCACCGCCACCACCACCACAACCCATCACCACCACCACAAACCACCACACCGCCACCACCACCACAACCACCACCACCAGCACCACCCACCACCACAACCACCACCACCACAACAAACCACCACCACAACCACAACAACCACCACCACCGCCACCACCACCACCACAACCCGCCACCACCACCGTCACAACCACTACCACCACCACAACCACTACGACAAACCACCACACCACCACCGCCACCACCACCACCTTAACCCACCACCACCACCACAACTACCGTCACCACCACCAGAAACCACCACCAGAAACCACCGCACCACCACCACCACAACCAACACAACAACCACCACCGCCACCACCACCAACCACCACACCACCACCACCACCACTGCCACCACCAACACCACCACCACGGCCACAACCACCACCACCACCACAGCCCACCACCACCACCTCAGAGAGGCCCCAAGAAACAACGGGCGCCCAGGAGGCATCACAAATGCCCTTCAGAGGCCCCCGAGAGCCCTCCGACGAGATCCCAAGAGGCATCCATCAGGACTCTGACCCAAAACCAGGGCACAGTGGCGGAGCGTCGTCGTCGTCATCGTCGTCGCCGCCGTCCTCGTCGACGCTCCCCGCCGCCGGCGCCCGCCGCCGCAGGCGCCGGCGCCGGCCCAGAAAAGGAACTCGTCGCCCCCGCCGCCGCCGCCAGCCGCCGCCGACGCAAGCGCTGGCCCGAGGAAAGGAAGAAAAGGAAACATAGGGAAGGGGGGGGAGGGTTTGAACCCCCCCCCTTCCGTCACAGGAAGAGGGGGGGGGGGCGGGGGTTGTTCGAACCCCCCCCTCCATGCAGGGGGAGGGGGGATCCGTTTCCACCCCCCCCCCCTCCAAGCGACCACAGAACGCGCACCTTCACATAGGTGATACAAGTTCTTGTCCGTCTGATTGTTAACCATCCGATTAATTTCGGTTTGTCAAAATGGTGCTTACGATGCAGCGTGCGTCTCAGTGTCGGATCGGAACGTTGCTCCCGTCGTTCAGACTGGCGCTCTCGCCCCAGCGCGAGCTCCGAGTCTTGCTTGATTGTGGTCCCCCCCTCATTTCCCCTCCTCCGCGTTCCCCTGGCCCACTTTCCCTCCCGCCCCTTCCACACCAATCCCTGCTCCTGCTCGCCCAAGCGCGGGCCACCGTTCTGAATCCGAGTCTTTCTTCATCGTCACCCCCACATTTCTCCTCGTCCCCCTTCCCCTGGTCCTCTTTTTCCTCCCGTTCCTTCCGCTTTAGTTGCTGCTGCTGCTGCTATTTGTCCTCATTATTTTCCTCCCGCTCATCCTCCTGCTTACCCGCCACCTCCTCCACCTCCTCATGTGCACGCAACTCCCCTTCTTCCGATTGCGCATCACACGAAGTGGTCTGTCTGAAGGAGTCGCAGGTCGGCTATGACACCCGTCCGGATAGAAACAAATCAGCGCCATGGGCAGGGATGGGAGGAAGGGACAGGACGTCAGACGAGGCGCGAGCGCACCTGGCTTTCCTCTCCTCTCTCCTCCCCTCCACCTTCCCTTCTCCATCCTGCTGCGACTGTTGCTTCTCGTCATTTCTCTCGTCTCCTCATTCTTTCTCATCCCCCTACTCCTTCCACCGTCTCGTCCTCCCCCTCTCCCCCCCACCAGCCCAAGGTGATCCCCCACACGGGACCGGCGCTCCCGCAACTGGTGTGCCGGGACCCCGCAACTGGCTCAGGGCTCCCGGGGGGGGAGGCGTCGACTCGCCGATGCATCGGCGAGAGGCCCGCAATCGTGAAAACGCGCGTTCTTGGGCGGGGAAGGGAGCATCCCGGGCCCCCATCGGCGAGGAGTGGGCCATCGGAGGTCGAGGCTCCCCCCCCCCTGGGCCGGTCCCCCCCCCTCCTCCTCTTGAGCTCCGGCGTTGCAGGAGCGATCCGCGAGGGTCCCGGGGCCCAAGACGTGAGGAAATCGGGCTGGGGGGGGGGGCGGCGCTGACCCAAGAGCTCCGCGCGGGCCTCCAGCAGCTCATGCTCATTGCTGCATTCGACCTGTGTCTCGCACACGTGTCGCATGCCTGGAGGTTCCCGAGCAGGCCGATGGAGCGGTCGCGGAGGGACGAGCAGACGAGCACCCCACAGCAGAGCGCAGGCACATCAAGGCACAGCATGGCACCAGCCTCGCCGCGCCGCTGTGAGAACAGCTATAACCCTTTCACGTCACACTGGCACCGCAGGGACGACCCATAACGATGTCGCGGAACGATCCACAACGAACATTACACCAGAGAAAAACCCAAATCAGTGGATGGTTTGATCGATGAGGAGATCGACCAGGAACCCGGGAACGGGGAACCCACCGAAGCCGGCCCGGGACCAATAACCAGGAACTCGTAAACCCGGAACCAGGAACCTGGGCACCCAACCGGCCACCAAAATCGGCGGGACAATTTCGCCAAATCTTTCGATTTCCGCTAGGACCCCTTCAGTGCAATCAGTGATTGTGGAACGTCGCAGAACGATCCATAACGAACAACAACGTAAAACGATCCAGAACAATGTCGACTAACGATGGCACGAACAAAAACGTAGAGAACGACCCACAACAATGTCGAGGCATAACGAAAAAACGTAGCACGATCCAGAGCAATGCCAAATAACAATGCCACGAACAAAAACGCAGAACGACCCACAACAATGTCGAGGCGGAACGGAAAAAACGTAGAACGATCCAGAACAATGCCGAAGAACGATGGCACGAACAGAAACGCAGAGAGAGAGAGAGACCCGCGGCAGCGTCGAGGCGCCGAGGCCAGCTCGCCTTGCGCGTCACGAACGCGGAAGGGTTCCTCACCTCTGGCCCGATGGATCCTGCGGGCAGTATGCGTACAGTCATCGGCCATCTTAGGAACGAAAAGAAGGAACGAAGCTCCCTGTTTTCCCAAGGGGTAACGCATAAGGAACAAAACATAAGAAATAGCGCATAAGGAACGATAAACGACCGAGCCCCTTTTGAAAAACTAAGTGTTCCTTAGTCAAGCCGCTCACTGTACGTTGCGTGCCAAGGTGGCAACACGGGGTCGGACTGGTAAATCGCTACCGTGGCCTGAAGACGAGTAATATACCTCCCTTTCCGCTCCTCGATCCTCCGCCACCTTTCTCAGCTAGCTCTTGCATCCTCCTCCGCACCTCCTCCTCCTCCTCCTCCTCCCTCGCAGATCGCCGTGCGCCAGCAGCGCCTCCTCTAATATGACAGGTCCTGCCAAACTCTGGAGCAATATATCTAGTGCATGGGGACGCTGTGACGCTGCCAGCGAGTCGCACTCTCCTACATCTCCAGCGTGCGAACGTATCGAGCGAAGACGACACAGCGAATTGTAGGGAAGCACGAGCCACGCGTTCCCACGATACCGTAATCTACATCGCCGTTGCTTGCATCGCCGTTAGCGTGTCTACGGTCTGAGCCCAGGGACAACAGAAACAGCCGCGCGTTTCGACAAAATATTCTGGGTGGCCCTTGCAGTCCGCCCCGCAGGCCTCCATTGGCGCAGTTGCGGAACTTGCCACACGCCTCCGCCTCCTCCTCCTCCTCCTCCTCCTCCGCCTCCTCCTCTTCCTCCTCCTCCTCCTCCTCCCTCCTCCTCCTCCTCCTCCTCCTCCTCCTCCTCCTCCTCCTCCTCCTCCTCCTCCTCCTCCTCCTCTCCTCCTCCTCCTCCTCCTCCTCCTCCTCCTCCTCCTCCTCCTCCTCCTCCTCCTCCTCCTCCTCCTCCTCCTCCTCCTCCTCCTCCTCCTCCTCCTCCTCCTCCTCCTCCTCCTCCTCCTCCTCCTCCTCCTCCTCCTCCTCCTCCTCCTCCTCCCCCCCCCTCCTCCTCCTCCTCCTCCTCCTCCTCTGGACGCGTTGTCCCACGGAAAAACAACGGCATCATGGAGCCCGGCGGATTGCACTGCGAATGCGAATTGCAGCTCTTGCGCTTCCATGGAGAACAAAATTGAGGCACGGCCTCGGCCCAGGAGAAGGATGACGGTAAAACCCTGCCCGATCAGGCCGTCCGTATACGCATGAGGAGGGGGCCGGATAAGAAGGCGAGAGGTGGAAAGAACTGTAAGTGCAGATGGGGATGGGCAAGCTAGGCGCGCTCACGCCACATCTGAATTGTTGTCCGCCCGCCGCCCCTGTCTCGATTAAGCTCCAGTTTCCCAATCCCCACTGCCAATCTCATGCCCACAAACCCCACCCCCACAACCCCAACAACCGCTCGCACTCTTGTCGCTGACCAATTCAGTACCAAACCTCGCCCCCACTCCAAACAACCCTCATGGCATATACATATATATATACACATATACATATATATCAAATGAGGAGGACATGACGGCCGTCGTGCTTTGTACCCACCCCTCCCCCGCCCATCCCCCACCTCAACCCTAAATCCCCCCCATACCCATCCGTGTCCTAATCCCCGCCTGCTCGGTCCGAACCCCTACTCCCAACTCCACCCTTGTCACTTCTCCCCGAAACCACGTCCACCTCCCACCACCCGACCAACTCTCCAAACAACAACAACAACGGCCATGTCCTATGATTTCCTTCGCGCAATGCTCTGGGGCCTTCGACAAGAAGTCGGCACTCACCTGCCGGCCGCGGTCGATCGGCACCCCCTGCTCCCGCGCTAATCTTGCTCCTGCCCCATCCTCCTCCTCCTCCTCCTCCTCCTCCTCCTCCTCCACCTCCTCCAACCCTCGCAGACTCCTACGAAACAACGCGTCGCCCCTGCTTCGCTATAGCCGTGCCAAGCTACAGCGTTGCGATGAAACTTCCACAAGGTGGGGGTGGGAGGCGAAGCCTAAAGAATGGGGGAAGAAAGGGCGATGTGGGGCGGCGTACCGCCAGGATGTTCGTTGTTCGGGCCATCACTCGTACCGCAAATGGCCGTTCGGGATGATCCTGGCACTCCCGGCATGTCCTCGGCGAGGCGCAGCTGCCAGAACGCACCGCGAGAACCGACGAACACTGCCGACCTGCAGCGCCCAGAGGCGGCTCGAGAGCCCCCCCCCCGAAGGCCCCAAAGACGGCGCAATAAGCCTCCCCAGACGGCCCCAAGGGGCCACCCCGACCTGCCCCGAGAGTGCCACGGACGGGGCAGGCGAGGGAGCCGCCTCCCCCAGGCTGGCTCCCCCAAAGGCCGCGAAGGGGTTCTCCGAAAGAAGCCTCCACGACCCAAGCACAACCGCGTGAGGATGGCCGATGGCCGAAGGCCACTGGACGTCTGACCTTGCGGGGAAGAATGCTGAACAATCGTGGGTCGAGCGACGGCAGCATGCATCGTGACTGCGGCGACTGCGATGTCCTTGTGTAACTTCGGGGCCCCGCAAGCGGCGCCATCACACCGCCCTGCTATGCCAAGGCCATGGCCCCTGCCCCGTTCGCTAGACACTCTTTCTTTCGTTCTATCTCTCTCTCTCTCTCTTTCTTTGTGTTTTCTCTCTCTCTCTCTCTCTCTCTGCGTATCGGCCGTACCCCTGCGGCTACCCTTCTCTTCTACACACCTAGAAACGGGACTGATGTCCCGATGCGACTCGCCAGACACTCGCCTGGCCCGCCGTGATTGCCTGCAGCGCCCGACAGCCCAAACGGGTGACTGCATCGAAGGAATGCCCCACAGATGAGCCAGAATCCTACGCGACCCTGCGCGATTGGATCCCCCAGGGACACGTGCTTCGAAAAACCCGCGACTACAACCCAAAGAGGCGACGAACAAACGTGCAGTGGACCGTGGCAGGGTCGCTAGGAGACTAGCGATGCGCATCGATCCCTGCAGCCCACAGCAAAAATCCCCATATCCAAACGGACCGGCATTGAAAAGAGCCAGCAAGTTGTCTCAAACCGCGCGTGCTCAACAATCAGGTGGGAGGAAGAGGGGAAGAGAGAGAGAGAGAGACAGAACAAGGAAGGAGACAGCAAGTTCAACCAAACCCAGCTCCTGTGAAGGTGATGGGAAGAAACACCCAACTCTTCTGTTGTGCTGCCGTAGTTGACCTCTCCTCCTAATCAGGCATTGCACTCCCTTCAGTGGCCCCTCGGACTCGATGTCTCACACACGCGCTCGCGATTCCCGCACCTCCTCCTCCTCCTCCCTCCCCTCCTCCCTCCTCCGCCATGAGCAACGCACAGGTGCTTGGCAATGTTTCAAGGCCGTCTTTGGACATGTGCTTGACCGCCCATCGTTTACGCCTATTCGGCCGCCTGCTTTGCAATGGCCCCTTCCATCTCATGGCACTAGCGGGAACTGTGTACTGTGAAACCCCACCTACCCAGCATTCATGGGTCAGACAGGTGGTGGAGGATCTTATGTGGCTTCGCAAGTCTTCTAAAATCGTGCAAGAATTGACAGCCCCTCGGGAAGATCTAAGCCCATGGGAAGCTTTTGTCCGCCGCTCTTTACTCAAATGGAAGCGGCTGATCCGTGCTGCTCTCACAAGTGCTGTTGCTCATCACCGCCGCAACATCTTGGCCGAGACCGCCAAGGACGCGATGTTTCAGGTGCTATACGATGCTGGTGTTCCCAGACCCGTCTGACCCCCTACACCCTCTGCGTGCTCAAGAGGCTCCCCGGTATCAGTGCTTATGGTGTCCTACAGAGTTTTTTATGATACGTGGCCTCCGTCAATATATTGCCTACATGCACCGTTCCCAAGCAGATATCATACGTAATGCACTTGGGCCTGGCACCTCTAGCACCTACTGTCACATGGTATTCGCCAAGATTCGTGGTCTTGTGGAGCACCTAACTAAGGATTCTCCTGTTTGTGCCGTGGCAGTTCTAGCGCACGGTCCTGGCATCAATGCTGACGCAGTTGCTCTGCTGAACGAGAAGGCTGCGGCGGACGCAGTGGCACACCGCAAGGCAGGTCTTGGTAGATGGCGCCACGAGCATCCAGCCTTCGAGGGTCCCCCGAGCAGGCCAGCTACTGGCTTCGAGCAGCAGGTTCTCCCTCTTCTGAGCGTTTCTGAGGCCCGTTCCCTTATTTGAGTCTGGCTACGTTTTCACCGACGACGCCGTCATGGCCACAGTTGCCCTTTCTGGCCCTGAGCCGGCCGAATCGTTGGCTACTGCCGGCCCCGAGACCCTGGATGACCGTTTCTGGCCGTTCAGGCCACAGGATTTCCAAGGCGTCGCCGCGCTCGGTCTGCCCTACAAAATCCGACGTTATGCCAGTTTTATTTTGAACCTTTTTCTCTGGTATGAGGCGCTCTGGAGACATACCATGGGATCTCGAATTTGCTCATGCCGCCCCCAGTTTCGATTTGTACTGTTTGTCTCTCGATATTGATATCGACGCGACTCGCGGAGATTTGATCTGCGAAAGCGCTCTCGAAGTCTGGGTCGAGCACATTCGAGCTAGGAGGATGTTCAACTCGGGCGGGGGCCCCCCTTGCGAGACTTGGACGGCTGCGAGGTGGTACGAAGGGGGCCCCCCGCCACTCAGGACGACCTCGCGCGTTTGGGGAATTCCCGACTGCGCTCCCAGGCAAGGGGAGCTGCTCCGGGTCGGCGCTCAGCTGCTTTTCGCCCTTGTCGCCCTCCTTTCCGAACAGTTGCGTGCTGGCACGGCGGGGTGGGGAGAGCACCCCATACCCTCCGACTGGCTCTCCCATGATCCCGCCTCCTTCCGTTGGCCCGGCTCATTGCGTTAGTTTCTGCTGCCCATTCGAGTGCTGCGGATTTTGACCAGTGCGAACACGTGGCCCCCGCCACCGATTTGTCCTCGGTCGGTAGAGCGCCCACTCGCATCATCGGTATACAATGCCAGAGTTACAAGCACAGTTGAAGTTCACTCCTGGAGGTGGCCGATGTTCCCATGGACGATCTGTTCACATGACTCTGCTCGGCAAAGGTAGGCAACAGCGTTTCACAACAGCTTGCAAAAAAGGTTTACCCTGTTGGCCTTTGTCAGGCCATTGCCCGTGCTGCTTTTCCTCGGTCATGTCTGTGCTTCCCAGTCCCGATGAGGACCCGGATGGTGTTTGCCAGCCTGACTCCGAGGAAGTCTTAGAAGGTCTCAAGCTATGCTATGTTCCTAGGAGCGAGGAGCCGACAAGCGTTTCCTGGTCCTCGCAGGAAGGTGGATCCCGAATCTGACAGGTAGATTCGCGAACCTGATGAGTAACCTTGCGCTGAGGCCAGTGTGACCTCAGATCCCAGTCCTGCTCCGAGGCCCGATGAGCAGGACTGCAGAGATGCGGATGACGAGCGGGCTGATCTTGATATGCAGAACGTGGTTGCTGCGGCCCTTTTGGCCAGCCCCGCTCACCCTTCTCCTTGCGCTCCCCTCGACCCGTCGTCGACGCCGTCGTTTGTCCCTCCTCCCCCTCCTCCTCCTCCCCCTGCCTTGACCTAGGAGCAACGCTCTCGGATCGAGGCTAACAGGCGCGAGGCCCGCGCCAGGCGGGAGCGTCGCAAGAGTCTCGAGCATGCTGCCAGCGCTCCGTGGACTGCCAGCCCAGGTCTCCTGGGCTCCTTCCTCTTCGAGGAGGCCCCCGCGGGGGGGGGAGGCCCCCCGATCTGTTGCGTTCCGGGGGCTAAGTTAGGCCAGGCGGTGGCGTAGGCGGTGGATCCTCGTGTGATCCAGTGCGCCACCCGCCTGGTCCTCCGTCCTCACCCATCGAGCACGCTCCTCGCGAAGCCGCGCGCGCGCGTCGCATCATCACCTCCCTCCTCGTCTAGGGAACCTCAAGTTATGATACCGCTACTCCCCAGACCTCTCCTGGTGTGCGTTCTGACCAGAATTTCGAGGCAAATCCAGCGGTGGCGACGAAGGCCTCCAAGGATGACGAAACATAGGAAAACGGGCGAAGGGTAGGGGTATGGGTACCTCTTCCTCCTCTGACCTCCCTCCTCTTCTCTCCCCACGCCACCTCCCCCTTCTGGCCCCCGGAGGTCCCCGCGATGGGGCCCCAGAGGGCTCCCCGAGGAGCCTCTGGAGGCCTGCTCCTCCGATCCTCTGGGCCCCTGCTCCTCCGATCCGCCCTCCCCTTCGGGCGGTGGTAATGTCGTCCTCCTCCTCCTTCTCCTCCTCCTCCTCATTCCCCCCCCTCTCTTCCTCCGCCTCCTCCTCCTCCGCCTCCTCCTCCACCTCCTCCTCCTCCTCCCCTTCTTCTTATTATATTATTCGTCGTAGTAGTATTAATAGTATTATGATGTTTATTATTACCATTATTTCTCTTCCTCCTCCTCATCCTCCTCCTCCTCCTCCTCCTCCTCCTCCTCTTGCTCCTCCTCCTCCTCCTCCTCCTCTTCCTCCTCTTCCTCCTCTTCCTCCCCCTCCTCCTCGCGACTTCAATGGAGGGTGAAGGAAGACAAGGGCCCTGGAGGGCCTCTTAGTGCCCCCTTCTGGAGCCAGTTGGTGCCATTTGGGCCACCCCCTCATTACCACCCGCCAGAGATCCGCCCTCCCCGCCCTCCTGGCTCCTGGCTCTCCAGGTCGGCGGCTGCGAGAGGTAATCCCTGGCCAAAGGTGCCCGCAGCTTCTCGCTTCATTGTGGAGGCCCTGGCGCCGCCGTGGCCTCGTGAGGGGTGCTCTGGAGGCCGTGGGGGCCTCCTTGGGAATTCTGGGGGCACCTTGGGTCAGGGGCACGTCTAGCAACACCCGACCAGAGAGCAGCGTCAGGGGGGGGGGGGGGGCGGCGGCGGCGGCGGCTCGCATTCGCCTGCTGATGAGAGTCAGACTTTGGCGGCGCGCAGAGGGGGTAGGGTGAGGGGGGAAAGGCTTTTCAGGAGGCTGCTTCTTGGAAGGCGCAGGCCTAACATCTTTAGCACTCCAGAGAGGGCCCGCGCCTTCTAGGAATAAGGGGTGCTTCCAAGAAGCCTTCCCCCCTCCGCCTACCCCCCTCTGCGCGTGGCCGACTTCTGGGGGTCAGTATCATAAGAAAATACGCCCTAGGCCAAGACTTCCAAGAGGAGGTTCCCAGGAATGTGCAAGGAACTAGCTTTTGAGAAAAGCACGGCCCCGAGCAAGAAAAACCGAAGGAATTGAGCTCACCTTTTCCTGACCCCTAGAATGCTGACCCCCGCTGGCAGGCGAAGGAATTTGAGGAGGGGAAGCATCGACCTGGAATCGGCGATACGTCGCCGATAGATCGGCGACAGGAAGCCGATAGCGAATCTCCTGGGCGGTGTGGGCTACCGGCCCCGATAGGCGATCAAGCGGCGATTTGGCGGTCGATGCGCCCCCCCCCCCCTCAGCCATCCTTCCCTAACTCGGGGGCGTCCAAGAGGGGGGCGTCCAACAGGGGGGGGTGCAAATCATGGCCCGAGGCATGTGCGCGGACCAGGGGGGGCCAGGGAACGTATTGGAATAAGAAGAGGGGCAATGAAATCAGGGAAGATATCATGACCCTGGCCATGATATCCACCCTCCCCTAGTCATCACCCCCCTCTTGGCTGCCCTCGACTAACGTTGCTCCTGACTCTCCCTCCTTCCTCCCGGCTCCTCCCTCCAGGAGCGGTCAGCATCGACTCGTCCAATCGGATCGGATCGGGACATGGCGCCAGATCGGCACACGTCGACGCGGAGTCGGAGTCGGGCCGGAACGGACGACCCGCGCCAGGAGGCACAGTCGCGCCATCAGAACGCCAAAACATCGGCACGCCGGAGAATCGGATCGCCACAGCAACGGGGTCGGATCGGATCGGGCCGGCCGCAGTTGGAATCGAATCGGATCGATCACATGGAGGTGTGCCCCCACCCTCCCTCCCTCGAGCCAATGGTGGCCGCGCAGGGCCGGCCTCGTCGAGCACGCCCCACTCCTTCAGCTGCGCGAGGGCCGTGTCTCTGGTCTGCCACTGCAGCGGCTTGGCGCTGCCCCCAAAATGGACCTCCGCCCGGGCGAACAAAAATGTGGGGGAGAGGACTGGCACGCCCGAAACAGGTACGGAACATCAGACTACAGCCATCGCGGTACGATGAGGAGCGCTAAACAAGGAACAAGGGCGCCTTTCATGGCCACGGCGAGCCTCGGCCACGGGAGCCTAGGCTCCCCGACCTACATTCAAGGAACAGCCCGAATACCGGTGCCCCTCCTAAGCCCCAAGTGATTCATGTTTCACCGTCGTGGCTGTACGATGCCCAACAGCAGATAAAGTCGAACACCGGCAACGGCCGCTGTTGGGCAGGCGACTAGATGTCTCAATTGCACACCGCCCGCGGCGAACACCGGCGGAGAGTCCTTGCCAACATGGGCATGAACTGATGTCGGTCTGTATATGCATTATTTGCGTGCCCATTTCGATGGCTCCGCGCAGATCTTGCTTTACTTCTGACATGACCACACCAAGAGGGAAGGGAGGATACTTGCTGCTAATGGCGCCCCCGGTTGCACTCTGGCACGCCACCCCGCCAAAGTGCACGCCGTGGGTATCGGAAAACGGCCAGGTGAGACAACGGCGGCCCTCCCGCCCAACACGTCTTCCGTCGGCGGAGGCGGGACAATCCGCTCCAGCGTGGCAGAGATGCGGGGGCACTACAAAGCGAATTGGCCGGCATGCAAGAAGGGAAAGGAAAAGGCGGCCGCGGGGGGGGGGGAGAAGGGCGAGCATTCAGAGGCGGCCCAACACAAGCAGCCCGCGAGAATCGGCCCCTGGACCCCTGCTGGGGTCAATCCTGATACGCTTTTCGAAGCGGGTCGGTCCAGCCGTGGCGACGAGAATCTGCAGAGGAATTTCGTCACGTGATGCGAAGTTCCCCCTTCCCCACAAAATCCGCAAGTTCCCCCCCTCCCCACGGAATCCCCCTCCTCTTCCTCTTTTTTATATCCTCCTCCTGTTCCTCCTCCGATTCGCATCACGTGACGGATCCAAGTCGCCGAGAGAAGCCTCCAGTAGCCCCAGGAAGGACGAAAGCAATCCAGGGAGGGCAGCAATGGTCTCGACTGCCCCTCCTCCGAGGGGAACAGGGAGGGAGGCTTAGGTCGGGCGCGTCCTCCTACAGGCGGATTTTGGACGAAAATTTAGAAATAGCCAAAACACACTCACAAGAATACTAGAAACATCGTCCCAAGATGATTGTTAAACTATTACTGAACATTCCTCCTGTGGAGGGACACGCCCGACTTCGAGGGAGGCTTGGCACACAGCAAGCTCGGCTGCCGTCTCGCCTGCCGCCCCTGCCCAAGGCGCCGGGTACGGCGGGCGTGCCGCGTGAAGACACTCGTCGGGAGAGCGTTTAGGTTAGCACGCCGAGCGGGCGAACACGAACCGGCACTGTAAAACTGGATGCAGACAGATCGATATACATACATATATATATATATGTATGTATTTATGTATGTATGTATGTATATACATATATATATATATATGTATACGATCCTGGGCTCCGGGCCCACGGGCCGCCCCCCCCCCCCAGATGGTATGGTCCCAGGATTCCTCGGGCCCCCCCCCCAGATGGTATGGTCCCAGAGACGACGACGACGACGACGACGACGACGACGACGACGACGACGACGACGACGGCGACGGCGACGGCGACGGCGACGGCGACGGCGACGGCGACGGCGACTGCGACGACTACGACGACGGCGACGACGACGACGACCACGACGACGACGACGGCTGGGGCGGCGACGACGCCGGCAGCGGCGGCGGCGACGACGACGATGACGACGATGACGACGGCGACGACGACGATGACGACGACGACGAGGACGACGACGACGACGACGAGGACGACGAGGACGACGAGGCTGACGAGGACGACGAGGACGACGACGACAACGACGACGACGACGACGACCTCCGAACCGCCACAGCACCACACCATATCCACAGGGGGGGGAGGGGGGCACCGCAGCGCAGCACCACGTCACGTGCGCAGGGGGGGGCGGGGGGGACCATCGTGAGGGGGGGGGGCCCAATGGCATCAGCATTGGGGGGTGGGGGGGCCCAAGCCCTGGACCATATATATATATAGAGAGAGAAAGAGAGAGAAGAGAGAGAGGAGAGAGAGAGAGAGGAGAGAGAGAGAGAGAGAGAGAGAGAGAGAGAGAGAGAGAGAGAGAGAGAGAGAGAGAGAGAGAGAGAGAGAGAGAGAGAGAGAGAGAGAGAGAGAGAGAGAGAGAGAAGAGAGACGTGTCGAACAAATAATGAGACCGCAAAAAAACCCTATCAGGGCTATAGGGCGATTGAGCTATAGGGCTATAGAGTGGTAGGGCTATAAGGCTATTCCTTGAGATTCCAAAGTTGTACTATAATGCCTGGCTGTACTATGCTGCGGGGGTGGAACTGTTGTTTGGGTTGATCTTTTTTCTGCGCAGGGAAAAAATAGTTCGACACAGGATTTGTGCTTTAAATTGGTTCGAGCCCCAACTGGGAGGGGTCTCAAAACCCCAACTGGGAGGGGCTTCGTACATGATGACAATGATGATGCCCAAAGTGTTTCTTTCAAAGCGCGCGCAGAATCGGTTGGCCACAGAACTTCGCGATGCATGCCAGCGAAAATGCCCTCATGGATCTCTTCTGACCCCGCCTTCGGCCAAAAGCGGCTACAGATCCACCGAAATCCTCGCCCCTGTAATTCCAGTGTTTCGCTGGCTCGCCGCCTTCCATGCAGAGCTCCTGGAACGTGTGCATTTTCGGCTTAACTTTGAAATGCGTTGGGGGCGCTTCTTCCAAAGCTGCCACCTGCGTGCCAAACTTCATTGAATGCTCACGAAGAAGATTTACAGCAAATGGATGGTTATCAGATAGCGCGTCGCAACGCCGACTCAAGCTTTTCACCCCGGCGTGAATTGACGATTCCACAGCTGCCCGCTGGCCGGCGCCATCCCGACGATCAAGGAATGCATCCGCAATTTCCATCGCCCATGGAACCATGTGCCTGAGCATCCCCGCGCCGCACCTCATCTTAGCCGTCTTCGCCTTCTTCCCCTTCACGACGCCCCGCGTCAGCTTCGGCAAGCGGCCGGTCTCCTCACCTGGTGGCTGCCCGTCGTAGAACGCCATCGGATGACGATGCAGCGTCAGCACGCGGGCTTTCTGAGCAGCTCCTGCAACCTTTCTGTGCGTTACGAGGTACCAGACCAAGCCGCCGATGAAGTCAGCCGCCGCTCCAAGGTCAACGACGCGCAGCCAGTCTAACTTCAGCAGCTTCTCGCTTGCAACGGCACTTGGAAGAGAGGGCACACAGTCTCGCCTGAAGCAACGATCTTCCAAATGATGTCCGACCGCGTGCGGCGGTTTGTTCTCCACGGCGCGTCTCTCCCAGTCTGCGACTTCACCTGAATGGGGGATTCTCAAAGCGGTGGCGCCCACCTCCTGTTCCTCCCTATGCTCCTCCTCCTCCTCCTCCTCCTTCTCCTCCTCTTCCTCCTTCTCCTCCTGCTCCTCCTCCCCCCCATCCTCCCCCCTCCTCCCCCCCCCCCCTCCTTCCCCCTCTCCTTCCCGCCCGCAAGACGACGATCTCCTGTAGCAGGGGGGCAAGACGGTTTCCTCCATAAGTTCCCTCCCTCGAAAGGGATTTTCATCCCACCCACCCCCTCCAAGAGGGGATTTTGACTTATAAGTTCCCGTGATGGTTTGGGTACCCACGGGCCTCGCCCTTCTCGACGTTGCACAGGAAGCAAATCTCGTCGTCCTGCCAGCCAGGTAGCTTGAGCACCTCCTTCATCATCTTCCAGTCCCCCTTGATCTGGCAAATCACCCCGCCAATCGGTAAAGAACCCTGCTGGCGCTTCCTCCAGGTGTCTGTGTTCACGACAAAAGGGGGCCCGTCGTGCCGCGCCGTCGGCCAGCGCTTCACAGCCAAATGAATTAAACTCCATTGCACCACGGCGAAGATATCATCAAATGTGTTGGGGCCAACATGCTCTTTGAGGAACGCAGTTCAACGGCGCGCGCATGTTTTTCCAGCGGCCTGCAGCACCTGGCAGCATGATGCTGATGATTTCTGCGCTCATTGATCGGTCCCAGAAGCAGGGGACTCCGTCCTGCCACGCGCCCAAGGCCACGAGATCGTCGCAACCGCTCTCAGCCCTCGCTTTTTGCACGTGGCGCAAAGACACGCCGTCGAGGCTCGACGTCTCCAGAAGCACGCTCTCATCGCCGAAATGATGTAGCTTAGCCAGGATTTCGCGCGGAAGCATCATAGCAATATCCATCAGCTGCTCTGTTTCAGACTTGGGGCCCCAGCCCCTCACCTTACAGTGATACAGCGGAGGCCACCCCTTCTTGAAGAACTGGCGCCTGAATCTCCTGGCAGCGTTTTTCATGCCCCGCGTGGTCTCAGAGGTCTGCAGGTCGGCAACGCCTGCCGCAGACGCAGAGACGGCGTCATTGATCAACTGAGCACCGCGCTGCCCGCTGATCGCGCTGCTGCTGATCAGGTCCTCCACGTTCGCTCTCAGCCGCCTCTGCGGCGGCAACTGCAGCCTGTCATAAGGCAACTTACGCTTCGAAAGCATGCCGACGGCCCTCGAGCCCCCTCGCGGGAGGCGAATGCGACTACGGATGTGCCTTGAGCCAGCGCTACGGAAACGAACGGATGAGGCTACACGATATTTCTCTGTGCCGCGCCCCTCCTGGAGGGGACCCTGCAACCTCCTCTGCCACGTGCCCTTCCGCCCCCCCCCCCCTCCCCCACCCCGCCCCCCAACCGCCGCCGCCGCCTGTCCAGAACCTGCCCGCCTCGTTCTAAGCGCGGCGATTGCTGTCCAACGCCCTTCTCCGCGACACCCCCCCCCCCCCACCCCCTGCGGCGAGTTTTTTTTTTTTTGAGATTTCAACCGGGGCAGGCGCAGAAACGCGCGGCCCCTCACGAAGGGGTCCTTTGCGAGAAAGGATACTGGCGCGATGTTTTTTTTTTTTTTTTCTTTTTTTGAAATATGGGTCGACGCACATGCTGCAATGAACGCGACAGCTGTCGGGCGAGGCAGTACTTCCCACCCTACACATGTGAGTGAAAATTGATATGCGTTGATGCCAGCAGCTCAACTGAGGAACCTCTTGAAGCGCTTGAGCGACAGCTGGGTCCCCTCGTACATGTGCTCCATCGTGCTGTGGGCGGCAAAAGCCTCGTCCTTCAGCTTCACGTGCATCTCCGGATCCTTGCCGACAGGAGCAGCGCTGTCAAATTTTGCCAGGGGGATCTCCATTTTCGCCTCGTGCTCATCCGCATTGTCCACGCACTTCTTGCATTCATTCGCCCAGTTCTCGTACTGCGCGCGGTCGCTCTGATCCTGACCTGCAGCCTTCGCGAGCAACTGCGAAGGGGCCCTGGGGCACGCAAATAAATTTACACAAATAAAAAGATGCCCCATATTTTCCCATATTGTATGGGTTTTTGTCTTCCCGCCCAATTCCTATATTTTCCTATATTTTCTGGGGAATCGACGATTGATTGCGTCTGTGTGTTTTTTCCCCTCCTGAAGCTGAGCCTTCGCATGCTTCATCTCCTTGAGCTGCTTCTGATACTTGAAGAGCGTTCACATCAGCAGGGCACGCAACGACAAAATCAGCATTGATGAAAAAAAGACTAGCGGACGATCCCCTCCAGGAGGGGCAGCATGCGAGACGACTGAAGGCACCCCCCATCATAATCATAAGGGCCTGGCGGAACAGAAAAGGGGAAGTGCCGATGGGAGCGGCTGCCGAGGGCCGCACACGATCTCTTCCTTCTTGCTGGTGATCTGCGGCCAGTGCGGATTCTCGAGCTTCGCCTCCCCCTCCGCTGGCCCACCGGAGCTGGGCGACGGGAGCTGGGGCATCCTGGCGCCCGCGGTTTCGAGCTGCTTCATGTTCTTCACGTTGGATGATCCCTTGAGGCTGCGGGAATCTGTCGTCACCAGCTTGTCATCGCCCATGGTGGCGCTCCACGAAGTACCACTGCTTCCGTAGAGGTCTGTTATTTGGATCTCCCTTTACAGGGTATCCTTCTTTGGTTCCATGCTCCTCGCTATTCTCCTCCCACCAGTCCTGCGCGAACTGCATGGCCTCCTCGATGGTACTAAAATCTGTGATGCGGAGGCCCTTGAGAGCCAGCGCCTGCGACACGTTCTGGCACCCCCTCTTGGCAGACTTGGTGTGCACCTCCTCGTTCGCGCAATTCTCTTCGAAGGTGGTCAGCCAGTCCAGCGTCTTCTCTGCGTCGCTTGCGAAAGACTGCAAGAAACGCTTCCGATCGGTTGGATCTTTCATGTCGTTCCACATGGCCTGCGCCGCCTTGGCCGATTCTGCGCTGGACGTGGACTTGCCGTTGGCGTCCTTCTTCTCGGGCTGGTAGCGGAGCCACGACCTCATCTTGTCGGCCTCCTGCTTGTCGAGCCCTTCGCCCTTCGGAGCAGCCTTCGATTTCTTTGCCGCTGCTTTGCCTGCAGGGGGGCCATCGGGCTTCCTCTTCGCGGCCATGCTGCACAACGACGAGAGAAGGCTGCCCGCCAGGAGCAGAGGAGCGATGCTGGCAGGGCCGCCCATGGCTGCTGTGAGCGGAAGCGTACTCAGCGATTGAAAGAAAAATCTAAGCGAACCCGATGGCCTTGCAGCCGCAACAGCTGCGAATGGATTGCAAGTTGGTCGTCGCCGTCGTCGGCGTCGTCGAGGCATCCCCTCAAAGAGGGGTTCGCTCCTCTCCCCTCCAAGGGGTTCGACGCCCTCGAGGGGTCTCCTTCCCCTCCCTTCCCCTCCCAGAGGGGCCCTTCCCCTCGCGAAGGGGCAGCGCGCTCCCGCGGGAAAGGATCCCCCCCCCCCCCCCCCCCTTTCTCGCAAGGGCGGGCCTTCCCGTCAGCAATGGGGTTCGCCATGGCTACATCGAACCCCGCCCCGCTTCAGAAACGAACGCTTACCCCTCAACAAGGTGTCGACCGCAGATCTGGATCCCGCTGCAAGCGAATCCTACAGGAGAGATTCTCTTAAGAGAATTCTCTTAAGAGAATTCTCTTAAGAGATCCGTTGGTTTCGCCTGATACATCCTCACAATTATCTCAAGAGAGTTCTCTTAAGGAAATTCTCTTAAGAGAATATCTCCTTAAGAGAATCGGTCTGGCCTTCAACCTGCCCTCTGAGAGGGGTTGCTGAGGATCCCCTGCGGTGAAGGGGGTTCACTTATGACGATGTCGTCTGTTGCTCTGGCGCGAGATATCGTGCTCCTGTATATGGATGTCGGCGGCTCAGGGCGCGCCGACCTCAGGGCTCGGTGTCCTCGGGCGGATGCGAAAACAAATGGGGAGACACATTGCGGAGAACCATCAACATAAATCATGGCGATGAGGGCGCTGGCGACGAGCAGGAGCAGGAGGAGGGGACGACAATGAGGAGGAGGAGGAGAAACTGTCCTAGCTCCTCTTCCGCCGCTTCGACCCGGAGCCCTTGCTCTTGTCTGCGTCCTTGTCCTTGTCCCCCTTCCGCGCCTTTTTTTCGCGGGTTGCTCCTGTCCTTCTGCGGCCTTCGCGGCCTTCGCTTCTGCTTCGGCCTTCGCTGCTGCTTCGGCCTCTTGCGCCTTCGCTGCTTCTTCTGCCTCTTTTGCCTTCGCCGCCTCCTCAGCTGCTCGCTGTGCTCGCTCCGCCTCCTCAGTTGCTCGCTGTGCTCGCTCCTCCGCGGCCTGCGCAGCCGCCGCGGCTCTCGCGCCCCTCTCTGCCTTTAGAGCCGCTACGGCCTCCGCTGCTTCCCTCTCTGCCTTGAGAGCTGCTTCGGCTCGCGCGGCTTGCTCCTCGGCGCCCTTCTTCATCGCAGCGTCTCGTTGTGTCTGCTGCAGCCGCCTCTAGCGGGCGATCAGCTGTTGCGCCCTCCTCTCTGCTGCCTGCCGCATGCGTTCCTCGATCGTTTCCAGGGTTGCTGCAACATTTTCTGCCTCCGCCAGATGGCGCTGGAGCCTGGCGCGGCGATTCCTCAGCTCGGCAGTGAGCCTGCGATGCATCTCCTCGTCCCATTCCTCGCCCGCCTCTTCATCCATCGACTCCTCCTCGCTCTCTTCGTCGCACTGTGAGGAATCGACTTGCTCCGCTTCGTCCGCCTGGAGTGGCGGCGCAGCTGCTGCTGCTGCTGCTGCTGCTTCTCCGTGCGCTTCTGCTGCACGCGCGGGCGGTTCTGCTGCTGCTGCTGCGGCTGCTGCTGTTCCTCCTCCTGCAGCTGCGTCGGCGGGTGCTGCTGCTGCCAGCACTGCCGCGGGCGGTGGGGGCGGCGGTGGCATTGGCTGTAGGGGCGGTGTTGCTGTTGTTGCTGCCCCTCCGCTTCTCCTGCGGCGCCGCCCATTTCCTCGGGGCGCAAACTACTTCAGCTCCCCTCACGATCAGGGGTTCTCGTTGCGTTAACTCTCCTTCACCTCGCCCCCTCACGAGAGGGGTTTCTCCTGGCATTTCACCCCTTGCACAGGGGATCGGAGGGGTCGATCCCTTCTCGTCTGCGTGGAGGGAGGGGGGGAGGACGGTCCATCAGCATGTCGCGCAGCGAGTTCTCCCTGCCATCGCATCTGCGCCGCCAGTGCCTTCAGGGTGCAGAGTTAGTTATCATCGACGAAAAAAATATCCTCAGAACATAACTTCAAAAAAAATCCCCGATGCTGAGGGGTCTTTAGGTTCACACCCCGATCGGAACATATTTTACCCTTGCGTCGCCTCGCTCGCTCCACCTCGCTTTTGCCGCCGCGCCACCGCCTGCCGTTGCGGTCAGCGTCGCCCCGCTCGTGGAACCACCGCGTCGCGTGGTGCTCCTGGCAGGGCTTCGCCACGCATGCGGGCGGCGTAGTAGCTCTTCTTGCCGCACTGCCAGCATCTGCGTGCATCCTGGCGAAGCCAGAGGCGGTGTTCGGAGCGGCTGTACTTCAGCCACCACTGCTTCGCGTCCTTCTCGAACTCTCCCTCCTCGGACTCCTCGCCGAAGTCAGGCGCGAAGCCGTCCTCCTGGGAGCTGGGACATCAAATCGTCATGTGCACAGGTTTCAATCGATCTCCCCCCTCTGACAGGGGCGTCTGCTAGCGAATCCCCTCATGCAGGGGTTCCTCACGCGATTTCCCCCCTCCGCCGCCCCCTCCCCCGTGTCCTCGCGAGGCCGCTTGCCGCCGCCGCCGCCGCCGTCGCCCGGGGGCAGTCCGCCGCCGCAGGCGCCAGGCGCCACCATGGCGCAGGCCTGGGAGTCAACCACAATTTATACTTTCGAATTCCCACTCCCCCCCCACAGGGGCCCCCCTCTGCCACCTCCTCTCCACCTGTTCCCCCCCCCGCGGCCTGGGGCGCCGAGAAGCGCAGGATGAGCGCCCGCATGGCTGCGAGCTCGCGTCGGGGCGGGGGGCGGCACCCCAGGCGCTGCTGGTTGCCAGCTTTATCAGACGGCTGCACATAACAAGAAAACCAAACAGAAGACGGATGGGCTTCAGGAGGGGGCGAAAGGCCGCACATCTTGCCTTATCTTAAATGCGCCGCCTGTTTCACTTACATGCCGTGGCTGCCCCCTCCCACAGGGGATCCCCTTCGCCCATGGGGGCGCTGCTAATACTCTGTTCAAACACCCTCGAAGGGTTCCCCTGCTTTCAATAGCGTTGCACTCTGTCGCGCGATCGCCCCGTCACAGGGGGCCCCCCTCACGAAGGGGCGCGCGCCCCTGCGATGAAGGGGCCTCGTCTCTCTCTTGCCAGACAACCGAAGAAGACGACGAAGACGGCGGCAATGCTGATGGATGTGATGATGATGGATGTTATGCTGATAGATGTGGTGATGATTTCTTAGCCATCTACGCGCTGTGCTACTAAGCGGCCGGCCTCCGCTTTCGCCCCCTCCTCCGTCACGGCGCCCATGAACAAAGCCGCCTACAGCTCTTCCCCAATCTCCCTGAGCGCATCCTCATCCAAGGTGTCCTTGTGCCTCTTCCCGCCGAAACTCACGAATTGGTTCTTCTCGCCGTGCTTCCGCCTCAACCCGATGGCCTGGCCCTTCTTGTAATACATCGCGCCGCGCCCTCGGGGGCCGCGGACAGCGGGGGGCGCAGCGTCGACAGCATCTGCTTCCACGGGGACGTCGGGATCCAGCTGCTCTTCTTCCTCCCCCCCCTCCTCGTCCGCATCCTTCTCCACCAGCGGCTTCGGTTGAGCGCCTGCTGGTGTTTCGGCCACTGCGGGCTTCTTGAGCACCATGGCTGCCGGCCCCCCCCTCTTTGCCACCGCCTTCGCCTTCGCCTTCGATCCCGCCGCCCTCGCTGCAAGCAGCGCGTTGGGCTGCTCCGTCTTCTCCTCCCTGCCGTCGGGGAACGCCGCTTTCAAGAAACCATCGTCTCCTTTGGCCAGCTCCCCCCGCTCCTCCCTGTCCGCGAACTTCAGCAACAAGCACATCGGATCGGAATTGAAGTCGAAGAACTTCGCCAGGGGATCCTGGGCGGGTAGACATTTCTTTGCCCCAATGGGGTTATTCAAACGCACGACGCCACAATCTACTGCCCCTCCTGGAGGGGATCAAACACAGGTGCGCGTTGTTGTTCAAAAACAGGCAAAACTAGCATGCCCCCTCCTTCCAGCCCCCCCGCCCCCCTCCGATCGATCCTCCTTCGGGGCGTCCGCGGCGGGCGGTTCAACGAACTCGCCCTCCGACATGCCGACGTCCTGCGACGAGAACGCCATCATGGGGCTGCTGGCAACCTTCTGCTTCTTCGGCTTCGGAGGGGGGCTGATGCCGAACGCGTTCTTGATGACATCGCGCCTGCAGTCCCCGCTGGAAGACGCGGGAGCGCTGGACGACGCGGCGGCCGCAGGAGCGCTGGACGACGCGGCGGAAGGCGAGACCTCCAGGTCGGAGCTGTCGTCGGCGCGTTTGCCTTTAGATCCCGCTGTGCTTGGGCTATCCTTCCCGAACTTCAAACCCATGGCTTCACCTAGCAACTTCACGTGCGCATCCAACTTGCTCCCCGTCCTCGACTGGTAGAATTTGTTGCACGTGTGGCTGAATGAATTGGTTACTTCCTGGCAAAAACGCCTGCACTCATCCGCGTGCATGCTCGGCTTCTGCTGCAGCACAGCGCTCTGGAAGCTCTTCCACCTGACGCGCGTGGCGTGCTCTGCAAGCCCAAGGAGGAGAGGCATGTTGTTCTTCATGAACTCATCCGTGTCCCCCTTCAGCTGGCAACGCTCGATCAAGCCAATGTGCTGTCTCACCAGCGACTTCAACTGATCGGCGCTCACCGTGGAAGACCGTATCTGCATCTGCTTGTCCTTGGCCATGTTGGCCGCGCCCGCACGACATGCGCGAACAAAGGAAGCGCGATGCACTCGAGCCTTCGCTGCTACGGATCGCGCATGTGCGGATATGATATGTGATGCCCCTCACTCAGGGGATCCAAGAAGGATGCGCTAACGAAAAAAATACAATACACTCCAAAATCCCGGGTTGCTCTATAGTGCGGTACAGGGAAATCATGGGGTTGATCTATAGTTCGTCCAGGCATTATAGTACAACTTTGGAATCTCAAGGTTGGGCTACAGGGCACCCCTGGGCACCCCCGGGCACGCCCAGGCACCCGCGCACCCGGGCACCCCCGGGCAGCCCCCGGGCACCCGGGCCTCGGGCCCCCCCGGGCACCCGGGCACCCGGGCGTGCAGCGAAAATCGGCGACAAACCTAACCTAACCATATGAATCCGCTAGGACCCCTACAGAGGCAAGCTCTGTTTGGGAAATGAAAATGTTTCGTGGACGGTCGGTTGGGAAACATCCCGCGGCACGTCGGAGCCGGTGGGGGCCCCCCCACCGAAAACATGGGCGCGTCTGGAAAATCGCTCCCCCCACAGCCCCCCCAAAAAATACCGGCCTCTCTAACCGAAACCCCCTCCCTCAGGGGGGGGAGGTTCGAACTGCCTCCCCCCTCCTTTTCCAAGAGGGGGGGTCGAACCCGGGGAGGGGGCACCCCCCCACACTCCTCCTACATGCCGCTGGCAACGACCGACGACGACGAAGACGTCGACGACGGCGATACAATGTCAGCGGTGGCAGCACGACAACGACAACGACAACCACGACGACGACGACGGACGAAGGACGCCAGACGACGGGTGGTGGGATGGGACCCCCGCCGCAGATGACACACATCCTTACAGTCAGAGGGGGGGGGTTCAACCCTCCGCGCCCCGGCGCCCGCGCCGGCGCCGGCGCTGGCGCTGGCGGCCGCCAGCAGCGCCGACGGCGGTGACGCAGCGACGATGACCAGAGGCAGCCCAAGGGGTGGGGGAGGTTCCAAAACCCCCCTCGCGCCGGCGACGGCGGGGACGCAGCGACGATTACCACCACTACCTACCACCACTACCACCACCACCACACTACCACACTACCACCACCACCACCTCAACCCACCACCACCACCACCCACCCACCACACAACCACCACCACCACCACCACCACAGCCACCACCACCACCACCACCACAACTCACCACCACCACCACCACCACAACAACCCACAACCCACCACAATCTACGGCAGCAGCACCACACTAAAAGCAGCACAACCCACTACAACCACCACAAACCACCAAACCATCAACACCACCACCACCACCGCCACCACCACCACCAGCACCCTCTCCACAAACCACCGCCACTACACAACCCACGACCACAACCACACTCCACCACCACACCACCACCAAGCCACCACCACCACCACCACCACCCACCACCACCACCACAAACCACCACCACACCACCACCAAACCACCACCACCACCACCATCACCACCCACAACCACAACCATCACCACCACAACAAACCACCACACCACAACCACCACAACCACCACCACCGCCACCACCACCACAACCCACCACGACCACCACCACCACCGCCGTCCGTCGTTCTCGTCGACGCTCCCCGCCGCCGCCGACGCAGGCGACGGCCCGAGGAGAGGGAGAGAGGAAAAGTAAGGGAGGAGGGGGGGCGGCAAGGGAGGTGAGGGGGGGGTCCGGTTCCCCCCCCCCCTCCAAGCGACCACAGAACGCGCTCCTTTTACCATAAGGAACGCATGACAAGGAACGAAGGGGCTTTTCTGGCCACGGCGAGACTCGGTCACATGTAGGCTCAAAACCAGAAATCTAAGGAACGTCCCGAAAACCAAAGCCCCTCCAGAGCCCAAGGTGGCCCTTATTTCAGCGTCTTGACTGTTGGACATCGAGGCCCAACTGGTAGGTTTTCGGTATTGGGCTGTTGCTTGCTGGTGTGCCCCCCCCACCCCACGCGGCGCATGAGAAAGCACCTGTTTGGAAAGCGCGCCCCAAGTCTAGGAATGGCTGTTTGCTGCTGTCGGAGAACCCACACAGCTCATGGCAGAAATCTCCAGGATGTCGCGCCCAAGACTGCAGATTTCCCACGGGCTCGTGATGCCGGCGTGAAACCTCAAAAGCACATGTCACATATTCAAACAAGATCGCTCTTCATACGATAAGGTGGGGTTGGTGTCAAAGGCTCGCTGTTGCTGGCATGGGACCTTGACATCACATGACACAAATCATTGAGACTGTCCGCCGCAGGCGCATAATGCTGTTCATGGGCGCGTTGTTAGTATGACGCCCCCACTGTGCATGACGCATATCGTGAGGGCACCGCGCTCGAAACCTTCGATGCGTTCCATGTGCTCATGATTGCCGGGGCGCCCACCCGTAAATGCCCCCACACACACACACAGACTTGCAGCTGTTGTTTCTGTTCATGGGTTCACAGCTGCTGGTGCGAGAATATCGCGCCCCGAACTTAATGGCTTACAGGTAGCTCACAAACGAAGAGCATGGCAGACGTATTACAAGGAGGCGACACCTCCAAAGGAAGGATCCTTGTTATACGGTCGTAGTTCTGGTATGACCTCTCCACATCGAATGACACACATCCCCATGGCATCAAGCCCCCCTATGTGTTGTTCCCCACTCGACAGGTTTGGGTCGTTTGATTTCCCCTAAACAATGCTTGCACTTAGGGGTTCTTACTTCTTACTCTAAAGGAACTGGGCCTGGGTGCAGCTCTTGAGGCTCAGTGGTCGTCGTCGCCGCCCCGTCACCGCCTCGTCGCCGCCACGTCGTCTGGGCCTGGGCGCTGGTCTGGCGGCTTCGTGGTTGCCTTTGCCATCCCGTCGCCGCCCTCACCCTGCACCCTCTCCCCCAATCCAGAAGTAGGAGGAGGAGGCGAAGGAGGAGGAGGGGGAGCAAAAGCAGGAGCAGGTGGATGAAGAAGAGCAGGAACGATGGAGGATCAGGGAAGAGCAAGAGCATCAATGAGGTTCTGAACAAAATGGACGTTTTCTAATGGTCTCCAAAGACCGCCCCAAGGACCGACCTCCAGAGACCAACCTATCTTCTCTCGCTCTCTCTCGCTTTCTCTCTTTATATGAAAAAGCGCGATTTGTCAACGCTGAAAACAAGGGGGGGTCGAACCGCCCCCGACCCCCCTGAGTTGCATGAGTTGAAAGGGGGTAGGGGGGCGGTTCGAACCGGGAAGGGAGGATCCCCCCTTAAAAAGGAAGGGTCGAACCTCCCCCCCCTGAATTGCAAGGGGGGCGGGGGGGGTCAAACCACCTCTCTCCCCTCGCCCTCGCCAGTGGCAAACAACGACGGCGATCGCCGGCTTCGCCGGCTCCGGCGCTGTCGCCAGCGCCGTCGGGCAGCCACGACGACGACGACGACAACGAGGACGACGAGGCCGAGGTTGACGACAGAGCCTTGGCATTGAAGCTGGATCGGGCCTAATAGAAATTGCATTGAAGCAGGATCGGGCCCTGGTGAAATTCAACGTGAATTGAGCCAGGCCTCAGAAGGACTCTGTACGATCTGGACCCAGCCCTGACGGGATTGTACTAGAACTGAATCCAAGCTTACTCATTGTGCATTAGTGTTGGATCGAGCTTCGGTAGGATCCAATCCGACCTGGACCCAATCCTGATCGGATTCTACTCGAGCTAGGTTGCGCCCTACTTAATGGAATTTCATTAAAAACTGGATCGATCCCACGCTGGGTTATATTAGACATGCATCCATCCCTATTAAGACGATGTTAGAATTCGATCGAGCCCAAGTAAGATTCGATCAACACAACATTGAGCTACACCAGGTTCTTGCTAGAGCTGGATCGAAGCCTCAATGATTATATTACAGCAAGACCCAGCTGGATAATATTCAATTCGAATTGGTTCGAGTTTTAGTCGAGTTCAGATACAGTTGGGCCCAGCACTCGTGTCATGCCAACCTGGATCGGGACCTGGTAGGACTCGTTTCGGCCTGGGTCAAAACTTTCTAGATTTGCATAAATGCTGCATCGAGCATGTGGGGCCCCCATTAAATCTGGGTATAGCCTTGATGCGATTCTACGAGAGCTGCATCGAGCCTTTGTAAGATCCGATCAGAGTGGGATCGAGCCCGAATAGGATTCTGTTAGGGCAACCCTGATAGGAATATGCGAGAGAGCGTGATCCACCGCCGGCCATTGTGGAAAATTCCCCCCTCTTCCTCCGGAACCTGGGGGTCCCGCCCCCCCCTTCGGAAATCCCTCCCTGCTGGGCGGGAATGGATAACCCCCTCCCCCCCTCCCCCCCCTCCCCCCGGCAACCCCCCTAATCTCTCCCCCCCCCCGCTGGAAAACCGGGACACTGTCCTCACCACTGTTCACACCACGGTCCCACTCTCCTCACTTTCCCCACGATGCCCACCATTGTCCCGCTGCCCCCACTGTCCTCAATGTCCCGCCGCTGTCCCCGCCGCTGTTCCTGTTCCCACCACTGCCCCCACTGTCCCCACCACTGTCCCCACTGTACCTCTGTCCCATTGTCCCACCACCGTCCTCGCCACCGCCCTCACCACTGTCCCCACCACCACTGTCCCCACCACTGGCACACTGTCCCCACCGTCTCCACCACTGTCCCACTGTCTCCACACCGCTGTCCCCACCACCACCGTCCCCATCACTGTCCCAGCGTCCCCCCCCCAGTGTCCATCTGTCCCCACTGCTCCCACCGTTGGCCCCGCTGTCCCCGCCAGTGCCCCCACCTGTGTCTCACTGTCCCCACTGTCCCCACCATTGCCCCACCACGGTCCCACTTTCCCCGTTGTCCCCACTGTCCCCGCCACTGTCCCACTGTCTCCACTGTTCCCACCACTGTCCCACTGTCCCCACTGTCCCCGCCGCTGTCCCCCTGTGCTGTCCCACTGTACTCACTGTCCCCGCGACTGTCCCACTGTCCCCAACGTCCCCACCACTCTCCCCACTGTACTACTGTCCCACCACCGTCCTCATCACTGCCTTCACCACTGTCCCCACCACCACCGTCCCCACCACTGTCCCACTGTCCCCACTGTCGCCACCACTGTCCCGCTGTCCCCATCAACACTGTGCCCACCACCACCGTCCCCACCACCGTCCCACTGTCCGCACCACTATCCCACTGTCCGCACACCACTGTCCCCACCACCGCCGTCCAGACCAGTGTCTCAGCATCCCCACCACTGTCGAACTGTCCCGAGAAGCGAGACTCGTTTGCCGACGGCGAGGGGGGGCTGGGTCCGAACCGGTAGCGACCCCCCCCGGTTTTCTGGAGGGGGGGGGGACGGGTTGGGAACCCCGAGTGACCCCCCCGCTATTAGACCTGGACGCACCCCCTGTAGGATTGTATAACCGCTTGGCCGTACCACGCTAGGTTTCCATGAAAACTGGACTCGACTACGCCAAGACTTTCTTCAGTTGGATCGAGCCCTGGAATGAATACCTATACGACTACCCTGCGGGTGAGAAGGAGGTTGGGGGGAGGGGCCCAGCAATGGGCAACAGTGGTGATTGTTGATCTGACGACGCACCGCCATCGTCACTTTTTTTCCTTGCTCTTTCGAGCTCGCGCCGAGCATCATCACCATCATCACCATCATCACCATCATCACCATCATCACCATCATCATCATCCTCATCATCATCACCATCATCACCATCATCACCAGCAGCATCATCATCATCACCGTCATCACCATAATCATCATCATCATCATCATCATCATCATCATCATCATCATCATCATCATCATCATCATCATCATCATCAACATCGTCGTTGTCGTCGTCGTCGTCGTCATCATCATCATCATCATCATCATCATCATCATCATCATCATCACCGTCATCATCAGGACACCGACGGGACACCGGCGGGACACCGGCGGGACACCGCGCGCCACCGGTTGCCAGAAGGGAATCATTTGGTCCGGCCGCGCCTCAACCACAGCGGGACACCCGCGGGACACCGCGCGCCACCTGTTGCCGGAAGGGAATCATTTGGTCCGGCCGCGCCACAGCCACAGGAGACTTTCCTCTCGCCCGCCCACGCAGCTTCGCCTCGCCCGCACGCACGGCACGCACGAACACGAAACTGAAATCGATTTCCCGGTAGGGGGGCTCTCCGTTCCACTTCGATCTCCCCCCCCAACCTCCGATATTAGACCTTACAAGTGCTGGCTGCTGGCTGGAGCCGCAATGGGAAACTGTGAGAGCTGGATCAGGCTCTAATAGGGTTCTACTCGAAATGGATGGGGCCAGGTAGGGTTCTATTAGAGGTGTCTCAAGCCCTGATAGGACTCGATCAGAGCTGGATCGTGCCCTAGAAAGGTTCTACTCAATCAAGCTGGATCGAGCCCTGGACGGATTCCATTAGAGCTGGACCCAGCCCTACTAGGATTGTATTGGAGCTGGGTCGACCCCAAGTAGGATTATATTGGGACTGGATCGAACCCTAATAGGATTCCATTAGAGCTGGATCGAGCAAGTCGTCGTCGTTATCGGTCGTCGTCGGCCCTGGCCGTCGACGTCGCCCTCCAGTCGTCGTCGTCGCTCGTCGCTCGCACGAGCCTACGGTAAAATCACACGAGCCCTCTGGGCGCAGGTGGCTTCTCAAGTCAATTCTTCCAACCTCCTTCACTCCCGCTGGGGAGAGGCTACCCTCTCCCCCCACCTGCGAATCTCCTTGGGTCTGGAAGGGTTGCACCGCGACTTGCTAGAGCGTTCAAGGTCACACAAGATGGCCCCCAGAGGGCCCCAGGTAGCCCAAGATGGCCTCCAAGATCGCACAAGATAGCCCAAGATGGATCAAGATAGCTTACAACATGCCTCCAAGAAGTCTCAAAATTCCCCGAGAGGCCAAACTCACGTACAACACCTGAAGGCACTCAATGTTTGTGTTTTCTCGCCTCTTCGCTTCCGATGGGCTAGTCAAGCCTGAAGATGGTTTCAAGATGGTCCGAAAGACCCAACACGGTCGCAAGAGGGGCCTAAGACGGCTCAAGTTGGCTCAAGTAGTTGGCTCAAGTAGTTGGCTCAAGCCATCAAGTTGTAGTTGGCTCAAGCCATCCTCTTCCTCGCCATACCCCTAATCATCATCCTGGCCGCGATGGCTCGCCGCTGATGCTCCGCTGAGCCGTCGGCAGGGGTGCCGCTCCCACGGCTGAGGTGCCCATGGCAACGCGGTGCCGCCTCTGCCTGGCGAGCGGCGTGGACGGGCAGGCGGAGCCTGGTGGGGACCTATGCGGTGCTCATCGGGCAGCGGCTGCCGGGCAGCCGTCCTCCGCACGGCCGGCCGTTCCAGATCGGGACGCCAGGCCCGCGGTCGAGGACCATTTCGGGCCTCAGCGAGCTGCGAGGTCGGCGAGGCAACAGCCGTACTCCGAGGCGCCAGTGTTGACAGTGCGGAACGCCTTCATCGACGGTATCGCCGAAGACCGGCCGCAGAGGCGGCAACTCCGGCTGAACCTCACCGAGGGCGACGAGCCGCGTGGACTTGACGCTCCTGTTGGCGCAGATGCCTCCATGTCCGAGGGCGGCGCGCCTGCTGGGAGGCGCACCGCCGAGGACGCCGGCCTCGAGATGCTCCTCGGCGAGCTGGATCTGAATCCAGAGGCTCGCATGGACCAAGACGCGGGCATCCCCCTGGCCGAGATGCGCCGAGTCCGAGCACGTGACGACGACGTGTCGACGCCGATGGCACGCGCTGGTGCAGCGCATGGACGAGGTGATGGAGGAGCAGAAGGTGGGGGAGGAGGAGGAGCTGGACGGGCAGCTGCCGGTGGCCCGGAGGGTGTCGGTGACGCAGCCCGCCTCGATGATCCGGCGGCCATGGCGGGCGGAGGAGAGGACGGTGGGGAAAGAGGCAATCGCAGGCCTGCGCGCGCATCGGCGGCGGCGAGGCTGCTGCGAGCCGAGATCGCTGCATCTCCCCCTCCTCCTCCGCCAGCCGAGGGGGCCGCCTTCCCTGGCGGCGTCATCACATGCACTCTTTGCCAGCAGCAATTCGCTAATGGGGCCCCGGGCTTCATGCGGCACCTCACGGTCAGGCATGCCGGCTGCAGCATCGACAACGAACTCCTGGCCACGCTGCGCGGCCTCCAGCGTGTGGCCTGCGCAGGGGCTGGGTGCGGCGGCATCAGGCGTGCCGGCATGACATCCTGCAACCACTGCAGGCGCAGCACTCCCACCAGACCGCTGGCCGTTGGGGACCTGATTGTCGGCCCGCGTACGGGTGTGGCCACTCTGGCCGCAGAACCCCCCGCAGGGGCATCGCAGGCAGGGCACGATGCCAGCGCCCACGCAGACGACGTTTCCCTCCCTCCCGGCTTCATCGAGAGAGTGCGGCGATTGCCGGGTGGTGCCACGCAGGTGCACATCCCCATCGCATTGAGGGTCAGACACGCCCGGAGATGGGCAACCACACTGGAGGGTATGGAAAAGGATCTTCCGGGTTGGACTGCGCTGGAGGAGGCGCGTTCGCGTTTGCTCCTCACAACCCCACCTCAAGGCATGCACGTGGAGACCGAGATCGCAGTGCGCACACGCATGTGGGAAGCGAAGCAGTTCGAGGCTTTACCGTCTCGCCTTGAAGCGCAACGCATTCTGGGCCCGGGGGTCAGGAGAGGCAGGAGGTCCAGGAGACGTGACGACGCCGCCGAGGACAAGAAACGCAGGAGCAGGAAGCAGACAGCAGAGGGAGCCTACCGCAAGGCCATCAACACCATGACCTCCGAGGATGCACAATTCTCTGCACAGGCCCAGGCACGACATGCTTCGGAGCTCATCCCGAGGTCCGAGCGGCCCGATGCTCTGTGGGTCCGCCCAGGCGGCGCCCAGCCCTCCGACGGGAACTCCACCTCCGAGGGCGGACACGGGAATCGACCAGACGGCAGCGCATCTCAGGAAGCATCTCTTGGACCTGCCTCCCACAGCGATGACCATCCCCTCAAAGGTGTGAGGTATGCCGCCCTGACTGCCCCAGGGCCCACTGGAACCAGGGCCGAGCACGCCAAGGAATGCCTCGGGTGCAAGAGCCACGTGGTTGCTAACAAGCTCTGCAGGGTACTGCTGCGCGTGCAGGACAAAATACGACGCGGGGACCTTCGGCCAGAGGCACGGTGGTTGAAGAGGACCCGCCATATCTTCTTGAAGAAGAAGATCTCCACCACGCCACGCCCCGTGCGCATGGGAGAATTCCTTAGGGGGGCCATGGCCAAAAAGGCTCAAAAAAAGGCAGCCCCTCGACTGCGCAAACGCTTCCGCGAGTACCACCAGTGGGGCGTCGAGATGCCTGGGGGCGCGGAGGCTTTAGTGCATTGGAGAGGCCACGTCGAGGAGATGGCGATGGACGGCACGCTGGAGCCCCTTGTTGCGTTCGACCTGGACCTCGAGAACATGTTCGGCAGTCGAGTGGGCTGAGATTCGCGAAGCTGTTCGGCGCGATCTCGAGGAGGCAGAGGGATGGTTCCAGTGGGAGCACGAGACGCCGGAAGAGATCGAGCTCCCCTCCGGAGACGTTGCTGTTTCCGACCGTGGTGCGGGGCAAGGGGACGTTTTTGGTTCGAGCACCTCTTCGCTCACCCTCGGGCACCACATCGGGGTTCACAGGCAGCGTCACCAGGGGTCGTTGGGAGACGCTCCGAGTGCCGGGGCCGTGGACGAGTGGTTCATCGACGACGGCCAGGCCTTCGTTCGGCCTGCACTGGCCAGTGCTTGGCTTCGGTCTGTCGACGCTGCCCTGGCAGCCTTCGGAGGGCGCCGCAGCACCGGCGCAGCCTGCAAAAGCGTTGCCCGGCTCCTGTGCCCCGAAGCGCGGATGACCGAGTTCCAGGGGTGGGCCAACGGGTACATCTCTGACACGTGCCGCGTGGAGGAGGCGGCCACCGCGCCGAAGGTCCTAGGGGTGCACGTGGGGAACGCCGACCAGGAAGTCTCGGACTTTCGCGCGGCCGTCCTCAAAGTCGAGGCCGCCCGGGCGTCGATCATGGAACTGGACCACCCGCAGTGCGAGCTCACGCTGCAGCGCCGCTTCTTGGACGTCAGCAAAGGCTCCTACATCTTGCGGTGCAACGGCGATCGGATTCCGGATTCCAGAATGCGAATTGCATCGATTCGATGACTCTCTCCGGGTTGGGGTCGAGACTCGCTGGCCGGTCGTCTTCCAGACGTAGGGTGGATCCAAGCCACGTTGGCCGTTGATGCAGGCGGGATTGGCATGCGGGAGTCTGCCGTGATAGCTCTCCCAGCCTTCATTGCGAGACGGGTATCGTCGCGACCGCTCGTGAACGAGATGTTCCAGCACGTCGAGAACGCTGGCATCGGGTCACGAGTGTCGCTCTTGCACCGCTACGACCAGCGGACCAACGCAGCACTTCGGAGATGGCTCGACTCCCTCCCCCAGGGCGCGCGGGACCAGGTCCACGACGCCGTCGAGAGGGCAGCCGAATCCGCGGAGAGGAGGTGGCGGGATTGGTGTTCAGGCGAGGAGGGCGATGGAGAGGCCAACGAGGGGGCGGAAGGCCCAGCCCGGCCGCGGGGCAGCAGGCGCCCAGCCGCGGGCCTCGTGCCAGACGCCGGCACCGAGGACCCCGAGCACCCCGCTTCCCCAGCGCCCAAGGGCGGGCCGCGGCTGCAGAGCGAGCTCGTACGCTTTGCAGATGCCACTGTCGCGCACGGCCTCCTGGCGAAGATGCGCGAGGCCGGCGACTGGGAGCGCGAGCAGCTGCTCAGCGAGCTTTCCCATCCAGACGGCTCGCATGAGTGGCTGTGGGCCGTGGACCCGAACAAGGGGAAGACGCTCTCAAAGGAGGACTTCGTCACGGCCCTGCGGTTGCGGCTTGGAGCAGCGGGTCCAGACGACTTCGCTCCGTGCGGCAACTGCGGCAACGGGGTGATTGGGCCAGTCGGCACCCATGGGCTCTGATGCGCATGCGTGCCCAGCACGCGCGGCCACAATGCTGTCCGCGACGAGCTCTACGACATCGCGAGCAGCCTCGATTCCACGACGGAGCGTGAGCCCACGGGCCTCGTTTCCTCACGTCCAGGGCTCCGCCCTGCAGATGTTCTCACAGGCGTTTCTGGTCTCACAGCGCGCCTTGCGGCTCTGGACGTGGGGATTGCGGCCCCTGCGGCACGCGGCGCCGGCACGGATTATTGCGAGGCGATGCGATGTCGCAAGGTCGATCGGCTCGCGCCATATGCGCACGAGCTGGACGCGGCGGGCGTCGACTACCGACCCATCACTTTCAGTTGCTTTGGGCGCCCGCATCCGCAGGCCAAGCAGCTCGTTTCGAGCTTGGCTCGCCGCGTGGCCCGGCGCAAGGGCACCGAAGTGCACGTAGAGGAGCGCCGGATCTGGTGCCGGATCTCCACCGAAATCTGGAGGCGAGCGGCGCGAATGATCCGGCGCTGCCTGCCCAGCCACGCCCAGGAGGTCGCTGATGAGGACGATGCCTATCACGACCCAGACGTGGAATTCAGGCGCGGGCACCCTGGCAGCGTCGACCCGTCACCTGCGGGGTCGGCGTCCGCGGCCGCGCCCTCGGGTTAGCCGAGGGCGCCGCCTCGGCGAGGCCGCAGCGCCGCAGCAGCTTGTGCCAGGCCCTGTGCTCCCACCGCTTCGGGCCTCTCTCCTCTTCTTCCCTTCTCCCTGGGAGCTCTGTGACTAGTCGTGGGTCGATCTGCCCGGCCTTGGCGGCGACCGTTTACATTGCCACTGTGGTACCGTTGTTTGGGTGCGTTTTATTTTCTCCGGCGCGCAGCGCACGAGGATAGATGATGCGAGTCGGGGTCATGTTCGTATCTGCCCTCCCCCCTTCCCTCCCCCTCCTCCTCCTCCTCCTCCCCGTCCTCCCCGTGCCCTCGTTTTAAGGCGCGGGCGCGCGCGCGCCTAACGGCGGGGCCGGGTGGCTCACACCCCGCGGCCGCGCCCTCGCCCAGTGAGGTTTCGCCGCGCGTTGTGCGCAGCGGTCATTTCCCTCCTCGTCCCCCATCTTCCCTTCCTCGTCTTCCTCCTCCTCCCTCCCCCTCTTCCCCCCTCCCGCGTCCTATATCATGACGTGCTGGTTTTTGTGAATTGGCTGGTTGGGCCATTCTGTATCTTCCAGCTCGCGCATGTGGAACGTATCAACGGCTGTCTAGGCCTCGGGGGGTACAGGCACATGGCACACCCCGTTCCTCAGCTTTGTTAACTCTCTCATGGTGTGAGTGTCCAGCTGGTGGGGCTGGGATGTTGTATAATACTTCGCAGTGGCTGTAAGTGAGGAATACAACGCCTCTCAAATGCAACCGTTTTTTCCGCCAGTGCTAGAGGACAGCCTGTATGTTGAAGTCGTGGAACACATGGGAAAGGAAAAGAGCGCCTCAGGAGCGCAACAATAATCATTTGTTCGGCCACCGAGAGGGGGCGGTAAATGGTCAGTCCCCCGATCTGATCGATGGCCTCAAAGATGGCCCCAAGAGCGCCCAAACAGCCTCCGAAAGTGCCCCGAGAGAGTCACAAGAGGTCCCCAAGAGGACTTCAAGAGAGCCACAAAGGCCTCCCAAGTGGTCCGAAAAAAATCCTATATCGAAAGATCCGCGAAGACAATGACGACTGATATGTGTCCACAAGGTCGCATGGACTCAATTAGCTGGAGCGCCCAGGCAATGGAGTGAAACACGCAACTGTACGAACATAATAGAAACCTTACAAATAAGAGCTCCGCGTTGCTACACAGAGCAACCATCTGTCAAATGGGAAAGAGGATTTCTCAAGAGGAACATATTGTATACATGATATGTGTTTCAACGCGCGGCCCGAACTGGGTCGTGGCGACTCTGCGGCCAGACCACCGCAGATGCATCGAACCATCCGAAGCATTGAAATTGAACCACGGAGACATCAGCCCACACATGTTTCCCCCACCCACGTGTGTTGCGACGCAAATGAGAGCACGCAGGCGATCCGCAACGTGCAAACCATCTCGAGATCATGCCCCAAGCAGGCTCGAGTTATGGTTACCGCACCTGTGCGACAGCATCTTGAATTACCCGATGACTGCACACCCGAATACTCCATCGAAGAACACACAACTACACGACCATGATTTCTCGGGGCCCTCCGCAGCGCGCTGGGGGCGGCGCCGGAGGCGCCGCCAAGGGGGGCCCAACGCCGATCCAAGAAATCTTCGCGGACCACCGCGAAATCATCTTGAGGCCCTCATTTGTTCACCGGTTTTCGCTGCGCGGTGCACACACGCAACCCCACGCACGGCAGCCCCGCCCGTGTACGGGCCGAGCCTGTGGTTTGACCGGGCCTCGGCCCCTGCCTGCTCACGAGTCAGCGCACCCGATTCCTCCTCCTCCTCCTCGCTCCAGCTTGAGCTGCAGCCAACGCGGTTTGCAGATGTGTTGGCAAATGCCTGCCTTCTGGCCTACGGCAACAGAGAACAAATGGGCCCACCGCCCTCACTAGCTGGATATCCCTGTGTGCCGGGCCCAGCCAGCGTTGCGGCTGCTGCTGGAACGAGATGGGATCTCCATCAAATACCAAACGAACTCCATTGCTATTAAGTCTGCTGATGTGTCAATGTAGTTAACGCTTTCTACGGCACGCAATGCAAACATAAACGTATGTTTAATTGGGGTACTTCACGCTGGATGAGACCCGTTGCCAGATCAAGCAAAGCCAACGGCGGGATGAATTTCTGCAACCCTCCACCATGGACCATGATCACGTCATCTTTCCGCCAGCTCCCGCCGCTGTCGTACGACATGCCAGTGTCCTTCTCGGGGGCGCAAGGAGTGGGAGCTCGCGGGAAGGAGGACAAGGAGAAATAATAGCAAATCGAATGCCTCCTCCGAAGACCATTCAAAGCAAATTAAGGCGCCAACTCCCAGGCTGGCACAACTCGGCAGTGCGGAAACATGGGCTCTAGCCGCTCTAGCCCCTGAAAAAAACACCAACTCCCGTTTTGAGCAACTGTAGACGCAACCATACCGTGCTGCTGACATCGGGTATTCCAATTTTCTCCTCTTCCTCCTCTGGAATTCACGAACCTCCTTGCGAGGACACCAGCCGTGTGAGACTGAATCGCGTCCCCTGCATCCCCTCTACCGCCAGCCCGCAATCATTCAACTTGGCGGGATCCGTCTGGGTGTCTCAAGATTATGCGGATCGCCCCCGGTTGCATGGGACAACCCAGGGAGTGTGCTGGCTCGGCTCGAAGGCAACCCCGTTTCCCTCCCCCCGATGCCCTGTGGCGGCCGAGCGCCCCCTGCGGGACCTCAACACAAGAAGGAACGGGCGGGCCTTCTCAGAAGGCTCGGGAGTCCCATGGCCTTCCGAGAAATTGTCCCAAGCTTTCCCCGAAAACACCGAAAACAATACAGGAAACCTGAGCGTTTCTGAAATAAGCCCCGCCGCCTTCTGAGAAGGCAAACTCCTTTTCATTCCCCCCCTCGCTCGCCGCCGAATGACGGCGCTCGCCCCGGAAAGCACAAAAATGACGCCGACCCCCCCCCCGCGCAACTCTCAAACCTGCAGAGACTTCCTGTCGAAGAGTGCCCCAGAAGCGCCTCTGGCGATGTAGGCCGTACGGAAGTTTTGTGCGGCGCCGGCGCGCGCAAAGGTTTCTGACACCGCGTCGATGTTTCACGATCGCCGCCCAGGATTGGATTCTATCGGGTCCACTGGCGTCACATCGCCTCTCGGTACTTCTGCGTCGCACAATTCAATCTTCAACGCCTTCGCCGGTGTCGCCAGCGCGCCAACGCCGCATGAACCTACCGCATCGTGTTCGGGGGGTCGGGCGGAGCTGACGCCCGTCCCTCTTCCGAAACTGCAGATGACCATAATTGCCCGCAGCATTGCACCACATGCACCACCGCCTCTGCCAGCAAGGCATCGCTAGAGTACGTCCACGGATCCGCTGCTGGAGTTGGGCCATCCAAGGGGGCCTCAGGCAGAGGCCGCCCCCTCTTTGCCCCTTCCCGAAACTGTCGGTCCCCACTACGTCCCCCCAATCGCAAAGTGTCTCGGGGAGGCATCGGCCAACAATGTTCCGTATCTGCTTTGCCCATTCTGTGCTGAAGGACCCCCCTATGAACACCTGAAAACTCCATGACATCTGAAACTGAGTACCTAAGAAAAGACATAATGATCACAGGAACCATTTTCAATACAACGTGCTGCGCACCTGAAAGGGGGCCGCTGGGCCCTTTACGTTGTGATGGACAAAGGTTTGCGTTCTAGCTCAAAACCCGTTGACCTCATCGAATCCCTTGACGCATGCATATGACTCTCCGTCGCCTGGGCAGAGAAAGCCCCCTGTGCCTTGCGAGTCCAGCGATGTGCTTCAGGCTCGTAGTTCGAATCGACATCCTCGAAATCCTGTCGGCCTCGGCCTGCGCAGCCCATCCCGTGCAGGTCCAAGCCCGCGAAGCAGCAACCCGTTGATGATGATGATGATGATGAAGCGCCTTGAAAGGTCGGTCCTCCCATAACACAAACCTGAGAAGCCACCAATACGCCAAATGCGTAAGGTAGAGAGAGAAAGAAGGCGAAGAAGCAGGAAAGAATAGAAGCGGAGAATAGGTAAAGCCCAACCCAGGATTGAAACCCAGGATACTGAAAGAAAACATAAATGAAAGACTGTCCAAGATCCCAAATAAATCCCACCACTAGGTTCCTCTTGTGCAACCCGTTGAGCAGGCGAAGGAGGCGGCCTCCATCCTCCGCTTGCGGTCCTGCTGGCGCCGCTGCGGCACCGCGCTGTCCGAGGCATGGGTGTGCTCTCCGAGTTCCAGGAGCGCGACGAAAGAACGCGCTCTTACCCTTGCGTTTCGCGCGAAGATCGGCGAGCTGACTCGTGCCGTCTACTCAACGAAGATGGGCCTGCGGACGCTGCGTGGCTGCGCGCACGATGGCCACGTCGACGGCCGCCCCCAAGTCGTCGGCCAACCCAGCCTACGGGTTGGCGGCGTGGTCGTAGCCGCCACGAGTCGGCGACACTGATGGCTGCAACCCCCGCCACCAAACAAGGCCTCACGAGGTCGAACTCGGGGTCCACGATCTCCAGCAACATGGCCCTGATATGCCCTGGCATGGCCATCCCCTCCGAAATGGCCAGCGTCTCCGCGCCAAACAAGTGGGCTCACCTTCTCTTTCAGTTGTGACCCTTCCAAGATTGGGTAGAGATGGCGGCCGTCTAGCCCTGCGGGATCTGCCGACTCGTAGCGAACGCGAAGTAGCCAGCCTTGGGAGCACCATCCCTGGCAAATGCCCAGGCCGCGGAGGCCAGCTCGCGAAAAAGGGGGCGTGCTATACCTTGAGCGTGTCCCCGCAGAACTCCTTAGTCACGCGCCCTACTTTATTCGCCCCGAGCAAATCGCCCACGGTCTGGTTGGGAATCCTGCCCTGAATTAGCGACACTGAACCTGACAAGTAAGGTCGACTCCTTCTGGCCCCCAAAATTGAGCCGCGCAGACTCCTGGCCTGGTATAGTTCACCTGGTGTAACTTGAGCTCGAGGCTCCTTCCGTCGCTTCGTAGTTATGCCGATCAGCTGGACGCGCTCCGAGCTGCGACCCTGGGATCTGTGATCTCGGCGTCATCCTCGTCCTGCGCCAACTCAGTGCCCGTGTGCCTGCCTTTCTCGTGGCGCCAGGCTTCCAACGGACCCTGCGCGAATTCTCGCGAGCCCCCTTGAACTGCTCGTCGCCTCCGCCCGCGACGTCGTCCACCGCGAAGACCATAATCCCGCGCGCGCCCTTCTGGCCCCTCAAGTAGAAGACGCAGCCGTCGAAGATGAATCGCTGAAAGGCCATGGGGGCCTCTTCGGCGTCTTGGGCGCCTCGTCTCGACATCGGGGGTGCCTGTCCGATGTAGTTCCACACGCAGGCCTCCCTACGGTTGATCGAGGGGGCCACCTGCCGCGAGGGCGGAGGTGATGTTGGCCAGCTAGACAGCCCACCTGTTCGTGCATAATCTGCAAAATGCTGGATGCGATGTCCTTCTTCTCCAACTCGAGCAAATCGGGGACGGCGAACTGGGCCGCCAACCGTGCCTTGGCGATCCTCCAGGTACCGTCGCTCTTGACGTGCAATGGCTTCTCGCCTGCGCCCGCGCCCCCGGGGTCGCCGCCCCCGACCGCTGGTCCGTCAGAATCCATCAGGCGCCCACGGTGCGACGGGCGAGATCAGGGCCCTGTCGAACTGCATCCGCATCCCCAAGAGGTGGTACCCGCGCGGCGCCAGCGCGCACGATGTCATTCCACTCGCGCCGCTGCGCTGAGAAATGGGGCTGATACATGTTGGTGTCCACTAAGGACTTGTCCGTGATCTCATTCCTGCCACGCTGAGCTCCAAGCGTGAGATGGGCATCGACTGGCGCTCGACCCTTGTCCTTGCGGCCCGTCCTTTTGGGTGGGGCCGGGCTGTCCTCCTGGGCATTGTCCCCGATGTTGGCGATCCTCTGAGACGCCGGCGCGGCCGCAGCTGGATCGCTCGAATTTCGGAGGAAAGCGGATGGGACATCGTCATGTTGGTCGCCGCGCTGCGTCTCCATGGGCAAGGGCGACGGCTCGACGTCTGTGGGGCGCTCGATCCCCATCGCGGGCGGCTGCCAGGAAGACGGCGGCTGATCGCCCCCAGCCGGTTCGGGGGGAGCTGCGCTGGGAACTGCATCCCCAGCTTCGTTGGGAGGTTTCTCCTGGCAAGGGAGGTCACTTGCGTCTGCCGCGGTTCTCCGCGCGCAGATCCCCCTGCATTGAACTGTCGATTTGCTCCACTGCGGCCGTCTCGCTCTCGCTGGCAGGGCGGAGCTGCTCAGGGGAGCGCTTCGACTGCCCCCCTCGTAAGAGCTCAGGGGGGCACCTCGTAAGAGCACCTGGTAGGTAACTGGTCGGCGCTGCTTCTCAAGGGATAGCAGCGATCTCCTGGCTGGAACATGGCCCCGCGTGGTGGCCAGGTCCTTCGTTCGCATGTTCTGCGCAACTTCTCCAAGCAGTCCGCCTCGCCGTAAGCCGCCGCGGGCGAGTCGCGCGCGTCAGCGCCCCCGGCATGCCCGGCGTCGCCATTCAACCCGCGGCGCAACGGACGGGCTAGGCGACCCCTCCTCCGCGATCTTCAGGGAGTCCCCCGAAAACCGGAAAACAACTCGTAGGGGAAGACACCTTCCCTCCGCGCGCTCTTGCCAATCGCGACGTTGACGGAATCCACGATCTCGTGGGAGTCACCCCAACTGTTGGCGTCGTCAAACTCCTGGCGGGCGCCGACAAGGGTCTCCTTCCAAATGCCTCCCGCGCGCTCGGTCTTGCCCGCCTGCCATGGGGAGGTCGCGCGCGCCACCTTGACCTCGGCGCAGTCGCCCTCGGCCGCGTCGGCGAACTCTCCAGCTGAGAAGCCCGCCGCGCCGTCGACCACGATGACCCCCGGCGCGCCGCGCACCCACTTCCAGAAGGCGCGGTGACGACGTCGCTTCCAGCGCCCATGCCTGCTCGGAGATGGCGCCGCGACCTGGCGCCAGGCTTCGCGATCTCGCCGATATGATTCTCGACGGCCGCCTTCTTCTCCTTCGCGCGGCTCGCGCGGCTGCCCCTACGACCCCACGCAAGTCCGGGCGTGTGCGTATCCAAGCATATTTCGGCAAGGCGCGTCGATGCACCCCTGGCTTAGCGCCGCCACGAGCTCGTGGTATGTCCCAAGCAAATTGGGCAAACAATTAAATCGGCCTCCCCACAGAACGCATTGGGTGGTCGGCTGAATTTCTCGACCGGCGTGAAAACCCACTCGCGGGGGTTCTCGTCGCGCTCAATGCAGAAGTGCATGTCGTTACTCGCCTGCCTGATGGCCACGCCAGACACGAAGATCCCCATGTCCTTGCCAGTGATCTCCTTGAGCTTCTTATTGTAGATGCCCCTGGGCGTCGTAGTGGCCGCCGTCAGCGGGGTGGCGGAGTCCGCGGCCATGCCCCAGGCCTCGTAGATGTTGCAGATGTTGCCCAGTAGGAACGAACGCGTGCCTCGGTCCCGTCGCGTCCAACATGGATGCACCACGACCATCGCTCAGCGATGGTCGTGGTGCACCACGACCATCGCTCAGCGATGATCGATCGCGTCTTCAGATGTCTCATCGAGCTTGGCGGGGGAGCCTGAGCCCTCTGGCGCGGCCCCCCTATCCGCAGCGAGAGGCGCCTCCTGTTCGCCCAGCTTCTTCAGAGAGCGGCTGGACCCTCATCTCCTTCTCGTTGAGCTCGTTCAGTTCTCGCTGAGGCCCGCGCGGAGGTGACGGCGCAGGCGCTCGAGAAAGGGCGTCGGCGTTCTCGGTGGCATTCTCGCGCTGCGCGAGCTCCCTCAGAGCAGTCAGAACCGTGCTGCGAGGCGACTCCTGATCCTCGCCCAACTCCTCTCAGCTCGCCGACCCGTCGCTCACTGGCACCTCCGTCGGGACTGGCCGCCTCGTTTCTGGGGCCTGTCGCGGGCTGGCCTCCGGTTCCGCCGCGGGCCTCCCCAATGTCGACCGTGCCCTGCTGCGCCCCGTCGCTGTCTCGGGCCCCTCCGCGGCCCCCATCGTCGGCCCCTTCTTGACCCTCGGCCCCCAACTCATGATCTGCCCCCCCCCCCCGCCCCCCCCCCAGGTCCGCGCGCTCGTCGCAAATCGCCATCGCCGCCGGCGCCCCTGGAGCCGTCCTCGGGTAGCGCTCCAGGTGTAGCTTTGCAGACGTTCCACTGGGCGCAGATGGCTTTCGCGCCCCCAACGTGACCACCAAACCTGCGTAAGCAACTCGTCTCCACCATCGGGTCGCGGCCGCGGGCCCTCTGCCCGACCGTCGGCAGCCGGGGCCCTCGCTCGGGCATGCACCATGGTTCCCGTCGGGGGTCTCGGCTCGACGCTGGTCTCGCGCCGGGTCCACTTGGAGGTGAACTTGCTGTCGGTACCTTGTCCGCTGTCCTCGGCCCTCTGGCATTGACTGGCGCTGTGCCCCAAGCCCGTGGCGGCGCCATGCCAGTCGCCGCCGATGCGCTTGGTCCGCGCAGCGAGGGAGGCCGCGGGAGCCGAGTCGAGGAAACCGGGAACTCGTCGCACGACATGTTGACATGGGAAAAAATTGGCAAGCCGAGGTCGGGATGATGAGCTCGAGTCGAGCTGGATGATGTACTGCTTTATGTTGCTGCGGGCGCTGTTCATCTTAACCTGGTTGCCGTCGCCAAGGTTGCCGGACTGCTTCTTTTTGCCGCGGATCTGATTGATGTTGGTAGTATTGCTCTCACCCATGATTTGTGGCGTGTTATTAACGTCGTTTAGCTCGCAAAAGGACCCCCTCATCTCCTCGGCCCCTGCCTCAGCCCCCCCCCCCGCGCGCCTCTTGATCCCCGCATTAGTCGCGCTTGCGTGGCTGATTTGTGACTTGGGCTCGCTGTTCGCCTTCTGTCTGCCGCTTGATGTTTATTATATTCGCCCCCTGGTGCGCCGCCCAATCTTCGTCGTCGCGCAGCCCGGGAGAACAGCAGGTGCGAAGTGGTTTGCGACGATGGGCGTCGGAGGATGCCCGCGCTCGGACCTGGCGCCAACATGCATATGAGCCCCCTTCGCGCGCAGGGCCCAGCTGGCAGGCTTGCCCCCGCTCGTTTGCCTAGCTGCAGTGGATGCTGCCCCCCGCCCGCGCGCCCGAAAACAGCAAAATATTCTGCCCGGGCACGTCCAGTTCCGACTGACAGACTTGCAGAGATGTTCTCAACTCCGCGCCGCATGCCTTGGACTGGATGAGCAGAGCGGCGCCCTTGACCAAGCGAGCAACAATGACACCAAAACTGCCCCCCAACGCGACGGGGGCCCTGGCGCCCTCGGTCGCCGCGCAGACCCGGTCGTCGCGCTGCCCCTTGCATCGCTTCGCCCGCCTCTCGTAAATGTCGAGGCCCATCGCGTTGAAGCCGCAGGCCGCGCCCGCCGCTCCCCATCCCGGCTTGCCCGGGGTCTCGGCGTCGATCGCCGGGCCCGCGTGTTCCTCTCGGTTTGACCTGGGCGCCATCTTCGCCTCTGTCGCAATGCAACTGCAGATCATCATCGTCGAGCACAGACATAAACCAAAACCTCCCGTTGGCTTCCCCGACTTCTTCGGGCAATCGGGACACTCGCGACGCCGCTGTCTGAATTTCTTGCAGCTGCCGCGCGCGGTCCGCCTCTCGACCGCGGCCGCCGACTCCTTGAAGCCCCCCGCTGGTCTCCCTTGCGGCAGCGGTCTTCCTCGCTTCGCCCTGCGCGCGCGGCCCTGGCTGTGGCGGGATAGTCGCCGCCCGACAACCCAAAGCATCAGCATCCGATCTGATTTGCTCGTCGTCCGTCTGGCCCTGGCCCTTTTTGCCCGCCGTCGTCAATGCCCAGCTAATTGGCCATCGCGTCGCAGACCAGGTTCTCTGCCACAGCTGATTTCTGGCGGTGCTGGTTCGTTTATGTCAACCCCTGCAAAGTAGGCCGCTTTCGTAGTTGTCAACCGCACGGTGACAAAGCTGCCGCTCGCGCCATGCCCGCATCCTGCAGGCGAGCTTCGCCGGCGCCCCATCCCTGGCGCGAGGTGCGGAGAAGAGAATCTTCTCGACCTGTTGGGAGATCTCCGCAACTGCCCGTGGAAACGCCAGGCTCTCCAGCGCCAGGATGACTACCCGCCTCCTTCATCGGGTGCAACGCTGGCATCTCGCCTTGCTCCTCGGACACCCCCCGCGAAATGCACTCGGTACCTTTGTCTTTTTGACCTCCACGTCGCTGGTCGCTCAGGTCCTGCTTAGTCTGCCGCGTGTCGCCCAAAGACCTCGTCTGCTAAGGGGTGCCCAAGCTTCGTGACTGTGCTGATCGGTCTGACCCAGTGTATGATCATCTCTCGAAAATGCTGTGCTTTCCGCGGATGCGTCCGAGCCGTCGTACTTTCGCCTGGCCAATGTCAAGACCCTCACGTTAAATACGGTCCGCTCCATGCTCCAACCCATGAGGTCGTGTGCAGCTGGCTCCATCGTGCCAAGGGGTCGGGTCGCAGGCGCCTGCTGCAGAACTGTGGCGCTGTTCGTTGTTGTCCTCTCTCAATCTCTCATGCGTCAGTCTCGACACCTCGGGGCGCTCGCAGCACTCCGGAAGCGCGCCACCATCCATCATTTTCCACGCACTGACCTTCGACACTGGATGCGTGTCTGTCGCTCCACTTACCACATATAGGTGTCCTCCTGACCATTTGAGGACCCCATAACATCTGAGACTGCGGGCAAGGAATGCTCAACAACAGGGAATGTAACATCCTAGGTTGTCGCGTGTATATATCCCAGCTCCGAACGTTGCAGAACACACAATTAGAGATCTAGAACACCAGAAAAGGCACAGGGACGCGGCATGAAAACAAACAAGGTTTTTGCTAGCAGGATGACGCACCACAAAAGTGTGCGGTCGCACTCGGCTTCGCACTCCTAGTTTTGCAAGGGACTGCCGTCAGTGGTTGTGCCCGCGGTTTTGCTGGTGGTTGCGCTGCTGGTGGTTGTGCTGGTGGTTGCGCTGATCGTTGTGCGCTTGAACTTGGCTGATGGTTGTGCTTCTGGTTGTGCTGGTGGTGGTTGTGCTGATGGTCGCGCTGGTGGTTGTGCGGGTGGTTGTGCTGGTGGCTGCACTGGTGATGGCTGTGCCAGTGGAAATGCTGGTGCTCAGGCTGGTGGTTGCTGGTGGTTGTGATGGTGGTTGTGCTGGTGGTTGCGCGGGCGGTTGCGCGGGTGGTTGTGCGAGTGGTAATGCTGGTGGTTGTGCTGGTGGTTGTGCTGGTGTTTGTGCGGCTGGTTGTGCTGGTGGTTACGCTGGTGGTGATTGTGTTGGTGGTCGCGCCTGCACTTGTGCTGGCGGTTGTGCTGACAGTCGTGCTGGTGGTTGTGCCGGTGGTTGTGCTGGTGGTCGTGCGGGTGGTTGCTGGTTTTCGTGCGGGTGGTTCTGCGGGTGCTTGCGCGGGTGGTGGTTGTGCTGGTGGTTGCGCTGGTGGTTGTGCTGGTGATTGCGCTTGTGGTTGTGCTGGTGTCTGTGGTGGTGGTCGTGCGGGTGGTTGTGCTGGTGGTTGTGCTGGTGGTTGTGCTGGTGATTATGCCTGTGGTGGTTGTGCGGGTAGTTGTGCTGGTGGTTGTGTTGGTTGTTGTGCTGGTGTTCCAACTTGTAACTGTGCTGGTGGTCGCAAAAGGAATCACCGCCAACACGACCCGCAATCTACGCCAACACGACACGTGCGTGTGATCGTGCTGGTGGTTGTTGGTGGTTGTGCGGATGGTTGTGCTGGTGGTTGTGTTGGTCGGCGTGCAGGCGGTTATGCTAGCGGTCGTGCGGGTGGTTGTGCTGTTGGTTGCGCAGGAAGTGATTGTGCGGGTGGTCGTGCGGGTGGTTGTGCGGGTGGTTGTGCTGGTGGTTGTGCTGGAGGGGTGTGCTGTTTGTTGTTGGGCTGTGCGCAAGTGGTTGTGCTGTGTTGCTCTGCGGGTGGTTATGCTGGTGGTAGTTGTGCGGGTGGTTGTGCTGGTGTTCGTGCGAGTGGTTGTGCTGGTGTTCGTGCGGGTGGTTGTGCTGGTGGTGGCTGCGCGGGTGTTTGTGCTGGTGGTTGTATTGGTCGGCGTGCGGGCGGTTGTGCGTGCGATCGTGCGGGTGGTTCTGCAGGTGCTTGCGCGGGTTGTTGTGCTGGTGGTTGCGCTGGTGGTTGTGCTGGTGGTTGTGCGGGTGATTGCGCTTGTGGTTATGCTGGTGGTTGTGCTGGTGGTTGTGCTGGCGGATGTACTGGTTTTCGTGCGGGTGATTGTGTTGGTGGTTGTGCTGGTAGTTGTGCTGGTGGTAGTTGCGAAGGTGGTTGTGCTGGTGGTTGTGCGGGTGACTGTGCGGGTGGTTGTGCGAGTGGTTGTGCGGGCGGTCGTGCTGGTGGTGGTTGTGCTGGGTGTTTTAGTGGTGTTCGTGCGGGTGGTTGTGCTTGTTGTACTGGTGGTCGTGCGGGTGGTTGTGCTGTTGGTTGTGCTTGTGGTGGTTGAGCTTGAGGTGGTTGTGCGGGTGGTTGTGCTGAAACATTGATTGTGGGTGGTTGTGCTGGTGGTGGTTGTGTGAGTGACCGTACTGGTGGTTGCGCTGGTGGTTGTGCTGGTGGTTGTGCTGGTGGTTGTGCTGGTGGTTGTGCTGGTGGTTGTGCTGGGTGGTGTGCTGGTGGTTGTGCTGCTGGTGGTTGTTCTGCTGGTTGTGCTGGTTGTTGTGCTGGTATGTGCTCGGCTGGCGATTGTGCGGGTGGCTGTGCTAGTGGTTGTGCTGGTGGTGGCTGTGCGGGTGGTTGTGCTGTTGGTTGTGCTGTGCTGGGGGGTTGTGTTGATGGTTGTGCGGGTGGTTGTGCTGGTGGTTGTGCTGGTGGTTGTGCTCGATGTTTTGCTGCTGGTGGTTGTGCTAGTGGTTGTGCCTGTGGTTGTGCTGGCTGGTTTGCTGGTCGTTGTGCGGGTGGTTGCGTTGGTGGTAATGATGATGGCACTTGTGCTGGTGGTTGCCCTGGTGTTTGTGCTGGTGTTCCAGAATGTGGCTGTGCTTATGATCGCACGAGCAATCGCCGCCAGCACGACCCGCCATCACAACCACCAGCCAAACAACCATCAGCACAACCCTCCATCACAACACCACCAGCATAACAAGAACCAAAAAACCCACACCCCTGCAAAACAAACATAGCGCAACCACCATCGCAACCACCAGCACAAACACCAGCACGACCACCAGCATAAACACCAACACAACCACCATTAAAACAACCAGAACGAACACCAGCACAACCACCGACGCAACCACCAGCAGCAACACATCGAGCACAACCACCAGCACAACCAGCAAAACAACCACCAACGAAACCACCAGCACAACTACCAGCGCAACCTCGAACGAAACACATCGAGCACAACCACCAGCACAACCACCAACACAACCACAGCACAGCCACCAACAAAACCACCAGCGCAGCCACCAGCACAACCACGCACACAACCACCAGCACACCAGCACGACCACCCGCACAACCACCAACAGAATCACCAACACTACCGCCAACACCGACAACGGCACAACCAACAGCGCGACCACCCGCACAACCGCCAGCACAACACCCAACGCAACCACCGCCGCAACCACTCGCACAACAACCAGCACAACCACCAGCACAACCACCAGCAACACCACCAGCACAACCACCAACGCAACCACCAACACAACCACCAGCACGGTCACCCGCACAGCCACCACCAGCACAACTACCAGCACAACCACCAACACAACCACCAACACAACCACCATCGCAACTACCCGCACAACCACCCGCACAACCACCAGCGCAACGACCAGCACAACAACCAGCAAAGCCAACAACACGACGATGTCATACACATCGTCATTTTGTTTAATTCGGCTTCTGAGTAGGACTCACGCGACGGCGGTCGCATGGCATGGAACAAAACATGAAAGTTCAAAACATGATGTTACGAAGGCCCGCGAGGCTGAGGCGGGGCATACCGTCCTAGATATTGTTGAACCCCTGCACATGGAATAACAGAGAATGATCACGACAACGTTTTCTCATTACAACGTACCTGGAAGGAAGCCGCTCGGCCACTTCCCTGAACTAGGCATCGTTATGGAAAGCGTTCGGGTTCTAGAGAGGCTGGCATAGGCACTGTAACTGTAAACGCACGCTGAGCTTTCAAATTCACTTGTACTGTGCAACCCCCACGTATGAAACGTTCACCAATTTCAGAACAAAACCTCTGAAATGGTAGTACTGGCCCACTCGAAACTTGCGGGCACCACGGTCACCCGACCGCTCTCATACACGCGCGCCCTCACTCACCCACGCTGAATGCCCCAATCCCCTGCATTTTGCGAGCATGCGGCGGGTGTAGCCGTAAGGCCAATGTGCACTACAAGAAGTCCGTGACCACGTCAGCGTGCTTTCAACCAACTGGCGGTGAAGGAGATTGGTCCCTGCCGGTTGCACATTCGCCTGCTAACATCACGTCATGAGCGACAAAACACCGGGCTGGTATCGTAATAACCAAGAAACTCCACAACGTGCTTCCGAGCACCACGATGGGCTTCCGACCTAAAAAGCAACACACGCAGGCACAACAACATGCCAGACCTTGCGACTACCACGACAATCTGAAACCACAATACTGGTTCAACACGATAGCCTGCAGTCACCAAAATTGAGGGATGAAAAAACTACCCTACCCTGGGTTACAAGCGCGTGGTCTGTAAACCTCCCGGGGACCCCCAAAGCCTAGAGCCGCCGGGACGCGGCACATCACGCAAGGGTTGCCCTGTCAGCCCACAGGAGTTTCAGCGCACAGCGCCTCGTAAACCAGGGTAGGGGCGTTTGTTATGCCCTTGATTTTCAACAAAACATACAAAATAGCAAAACAAAACAAACAAATCCAAAATGGCAACAAAAATAATCCAAAATGGAGTTTCAGCGCACAGCGCCTCGTAAACCAGGGTAGGGGCGTTTTTTTCCGCCCTTGACAAAAGGTGCATGCCAGCACCACTGTGTGCCACCGACTGGCAGCACAGCGCGTAACCACAAAAATATGCTGGACTCTGTCCGCGGGCACACGGGCACCACAATGCGCGCGCAAACGCCAGTGCCCCTGCGAACAACAACATCAACAACAATAACAACGATACCAACAACAACAACAACAACAACAACAATCATTTTACCCGAACGCGTGGTGTTCTCCCCAGTGCCAGGGTTTTCATACGACACCAGGCAATACCCCCACTTCGTGGGGGGGCATTACAAGCTCTACCAAATATCCAAACGACTCTTCGCGACCACCCAAACCCAGCTTCCCGCCCTATGACGTTGGGACACTTCACTTCGTGGCGTGCGGACGACCGTGGCTACTACACTGGCGTGGGGTACACACCCACAGAACTTGGTCACTTATTCGGGGCGCGCATGTGCCCAGCATGGTGCAATTGTGCCATACAATACATAATACAGAGAGACAGAGAGAGAGACAGAGAGCAGACAGAGAGAGAGACAGAGAGAGCGGAGTTGGTCACATTTTTGGGTCAAGTTCCTGGGATGATGGGAATACACAACTCTGTTACATTTGATAGTGTGCACGACACACATGAGATGATACGCACTCGCAAGATAGTTGGTCACATTTGTGGAATTCCTGGGCGGATGTGGGGATACACAAACACCTTATGATTTTATGATGCGCGGTGCTAAAATTCTTAAAAACCCAATGGTTTTTGGAGATTTCGGCGTGCGCGCGCAAAAAAACGAATGTGTCCCGCATGGTATTATTTGACAGGGATGATGGCCCTGGCAGGTGCGCAACCGTTGTCGCAGAAGTTCGAAAAAGTTGCTCGCAAAAGCCCGTTTGACAGAAATGTTTAAAAAGTGTTGGGTTTCCTACGAATCCGCAAGAGCGCGCGGGATGAGATTTTGACATTTTTTTGTTGAAAAACCATTGGTTTTTTGATGTTTTTATGTTAAAATCGCTCCGAACACTAAGCTTTTGGAAGGATTTCGTCTTGCGCGCGCGAATGTCCACTTTACCTTATTTTTTGCAAGGGATTCTTGAAATTTGATTATATTAGAACAAGAAATGTCATTTTATAGTGTTTTTTGCAAGGGAAAACGGATTACAACAAAACAACCGGATCTTGATCACATCGTTACCTGAGGCTTCCTCACGAAAATGATGAAAATGTGGCTGCGGCCTAGGCGCGGCGGGGGGGGCGCGCACCAGGGGGCCCAACAATAATTATTCTTTAGAATTAATAATGTTCAACAATTACTAGCACGTGGGGACACTCCGTTCTCACCAGTGCCAGGGTTTTCATAGGAGGCGGGCAATACCCCCACTTTGTGGGGGGGCCGGTTCAAGCTCTACCAAATTTCCAAACGACTCTTCGCCACCACCCACACCCAGCTTCCCGCCCTATGACGTTCGGACACTTCACTTCGTGGCATGCGGACGACCGTGGCTACTATTCAGGGCCCCGCGGCCGACGACGACGGCGTGCGCGCGCGAAGAAAAAACGAATGTGTCCCGCATGGTATTATTTGACAGGGATGATGGCCCTGGCAGGTGCGCAACCGTTGTTGCAGAAGTTCGAAAAAGTTGCTCGCAAAAGCCCGTTTGACAGAAATGTTTAAAAAGTGTTGGGTTTCCTACGAATCCGCAAGAGCGCGCGGGATGAAATTTTGACATTTTTTTTGAAAAACCATTGGTTTTTTGATGTTTTTATGTTAAAATCGCTACGAAAACTAAGGTTTTGGAAGGATTTCGTCTTGCGCGCGCGAATGTCCACTTTACCTTATTTTTTGCAAGGGATTCTTGAAGTTTGGTTATGTTAGAACAAGAAATGTCCACTTTAGCTTATTTTTTGCAAGGGAAAACCGATCGTAACAACACAACCGGATCCGGACCAACCCGTTTTGCCTGAGACTTCCTCACGAAAATGATGAAAACGTGGCTGCGGCCTAGGCGCGGCGGGGGGGTCGTGCACCAGGGGTCCCAACAATAATTATTCTTTAGAAGTAATAATGTTCAACAACAACAACCACAACAACACTAAGAACGACGACGACGGCAATACCAACACAAAAAAACAGCTACCACAACAACCACATCATCAACACCACCAACAACAATATCCATATACGAAACGCAATTCTGGGTGGGCTCCAAACTACGCCAGTGAACTCAACGACAGCCTGCGAGTACAACAACTTGCCTACGAACACAACGGTGCGTCTGCGAACAGCAGCAGCAGCAACACATGTATGCACAGCAATATGATGGCCCTTCCTGGTAGCAAAGCCGCCAACGAGCACCACAATATGCTAGCACGTGCCGCAAAAGCTTGCGAACACCGCGACGTGCCTGTGAGCGCCACGTGCATGTGCACATCACACACACCAGCAGATTGTCTACACACCCTGTGGTGAACTCCCTGGTTGGAAGACGTCACAATGGCATAACATAAGCATCCGAAGGCCGCGCGGATTTCTTGATATTTCTTGGATCTGCGCTGGACACCCCCCTCTGGCGCGGGGAGCGCAACAAGGGTGGCGCTGGAGGCGCAGCCAAGGGTGTTTCAGCGCAGACCCAGCAAATCCGCACAGGCCTCCGACACTGTATGCTTGTGCTATTGTTTCTGCTTCGGCTTGTCTCTCTTCCCTTCTCCTTCTCCTTCTCATCTCTGCCCTTTGTGAGCGCGGGCATGTCCTTCACGCGCCGCGGCGTGCCTGTGAGCACCACGGTGTGCTGGCGACCGCCAGACGGCGCGCGAAACCGATCAGTGCCAATACCGAAAAATAATGCGACCGCCATTTGCATGAGCGACAACTTGAGTGTCAGCTCGGATGACATAAACTGTCAGTTTCTCAACGGGCGACGAGAAAGGAAGGGAGGGAGGCACGAGGGAGGACAACAGATGGAGCTGCGCCTTCTTTTTCAGAGATCAAGCCCGGGGCGGATGACGAGACAGCATGCCGCACCTTGCCAGTACCACAAATAGAGGCCTCCTAGACGGGGCCAGAATAGATGGGGTCGGAGGACCGCGCCGCATCGCCGATACATCGGCGATGCATCGGCGATGCGAAGGCGATGCAACGGCGACGTCGGCGACACATCGGCGACGTCGACGCGAAGCGAATCGGCTACGAGGCCTAGAACAATACCCTGCGATCGCCGCAATATGTTTGCGAGGACGGGCAGTGAGCCTGCGAACGCTACGGTGGTTGCAATCGCGACAGCGTGCCCGTGAGCACCGAGGGGTGCGAGCGCCACCACATGCCATGCACCTTTGAGCACTGCAAGTGCCCGCGAACGCCACAGCATGCCCGTGGTCACCGCAAGGTGCACGCGACCAGCACGGTGGCGCCTGTGAGCGCGACGGGTGGAGGGGCGGACTCCACCCGGTGCGATCGTTACTGTCGGGACGACGTATGACTCGGGTATGGGGGACACGGGCTGGCCTGACGGGGCCATCATGATAATAACGAGACCCAACCTGAAATTTGACGCGGGCTCCCGCTGCACACATCCCACGAAGACCGGACCGTCAAAATCCAGAATGCGCTCGTCAATGGGGGGAGGGGCGGCGAACCCCGAACACACGGACGTGACGGTTCCGATAAATCGGACACATCCTCTCTCCGTCGCGCCCGAAATTAATATTAATGAAAAAGCAACAACAATGCTCAACAACAAATGTTCGCCAAAACCGACACCGGCCGCTGTTGGGCTGGCGACTTTCTGTCTCAAATGGTCAACGCCCACCGCGGCACCGACAACGATCCCAAAACGGACAGGACGTACTGTCCATCCTCGTCCAATTCCTGTCCGTACTCATTTCGATCGCGCCGAACAAAAACAACAACAATTCTTCCTCCCGTCCTTTCGATGATCCTCAGGGCGCGTGCCAGCCCCAACGTGTGCTGGTCCACAGACGCCCGTTGGTACGACGCACGTGATGTAGATGAGGGCTGGCGCAGGCTGCGCGCCAGCGTCGGAACTGAACGGGGCAACGCGCCGATTGGGCTAACGCACGTCCTGAAGGTCATCGTTCCTGGACCTCCGACGTCATGATTTTTCACAACGACGACCCCAAGAATCCTGGACCCCTTCCACGGGACCGGCTTTTCATCCCGAATCGTTTTTTGACGGTCCCGAGGTCCGTCCGGTAAGGGCCCCTGGAGGAAAAACCTCCCGTCGTGATTTTTCCGCTACGACAGGGGGTCTTGTTCTTTGTTCTGCAACGCCCGCATCGCTCCCGCACCTGGCAGCACGTAGCCCACCGGGCCCCCGGGCGCCGCGCGGCGGCGGGCGGCGGGCCTGAGCGCGCAGCGCCTTGAGCTTCCTCGTCACGAAAGCCGACGGGTTTCTCACCTGCACGGGGCCGCCCCGCGGGCGCCGGCGGGCGGGACACTCCCCGAGCTGGGAGGATCTCGAAGTATACGCCTGACTACCTACCAGACCACCCCAGCCAAACCCGAAGACCCGAATGCTGGGTTTTCGGGGGGGGGCACGGGCTTCGCATGCGTCTTTCAATGTTCCCCGGCCGCCCCGCGCTGGAAATGGAGGGCAAATCGGGGCCTTCGGGCGGGGTCGGGGCGGTTTGGTGGGCGGTGATCGCCAGGTCGCGCGTTCGGCCGACGAGCTCGGCGCAGTGGCGCCCCAGCTTCCCAACCTGTGGGGCGCTAGCGCGTCTGCGCGCCGAGTTTCTTCTCCGAAATCCCAGGCCCCTGAGCTGACCGAGCGACGTGGTGCACGCCTCGAGCACCTCCAGCCAGCTCCTCATCCTTCTCCTCGCCGTCCGCTTCGTGGGCGGGACGCAGATAACATCGCATGCCCGCCGCCCCACCCCCGAGAAGAGCGGGCTCGTGTCTCGGGGAAAACGCCAACCATGGTGCGTCTCTGCACCACAACCTGCACCGAGCACCTAGCCCAACCCTAACCCCAACCCTAACAATGCACCTCTAGCTTCCAGCCTGAACGAAATCCTGCACATAAGCCTGCTCCAAATCCTGACCATACCTCTACTCACAAGCTGCGTTGTCTGCGCGAGGTCATCCTCTACCTTGAGACAAAACACAATGTCAATCCTGGGGCCAGGAGGGAGGGGAGGAGCGCGCGGGCGCGTTTTGAAGAGACCACCTTGGGGAGCGCGAGGCCATCGCAAAACCTGCGATTTCAATACGACAACCGGCAACCGTAAAGAAACGCGTGATGCTCAATCTCGACATCACACCTTTTCTTAGGACTTGTCGACCGAACGGTCAAGCTAGTCAATCGAGCACGACTTCGTGCTGTCTTGACCTGACAGATGACGGGGGCCGTATAGCTGCAGAGGACAGTGTAAGGCGACCATCACCATATGCACGCACCGCCCCCGTCTTCGCACTGCTACTGTCCCCTAGCCGTGGGTCTAAAAAAACACAAACGATACATAGAGATAGAGAAGAAAGAGAGAGAGAGAGAGAGTGACAACGCGATACACGCGGAGGAGGAAGCGATGCGCCAAACAGACATGCTGATGAGCGGTCACGGATAAACACTACAACAAGTTTAGGAAGCGAACACACATCATGAAACGCACACACACACAAACCACTCGATGAGCTCAACAAAACCCGTCCGCGACCTATGATGTTCTAACGAACTCGGTGTTCTCGCAAATTTCGCCATAACTCATTCTGCTTACGGGGTGGGGGGGAAGAGGGGGCACAATAGGATCGACATGGCTCTTTTCAAGGACCCCCATCCTGCGGTTAGAGACCACGTAAGGCACTTGCCAGACTCCTCTGGGATTCGAAAGAGTCCAAGAGTCGAATGGGATCTCCACAGGGTTCCAATACATTTCTAATCAAATGCCGATACTCATTCAAAGGGATGCCAATCCGACTCCAATCGGATTCCTGTAAGACCCCCATGGGATTTGAATTATGACTCCATCGGATTCCGATCTAAATCTCCTGGGATCACATAGGATCCAATTAGCTAAGATCTCAATGGCACTGCAATAGATTGCCCGGAGAATTCTAGTAGAGCCCCACTCGGATTACAATCGGATTCCCTCATCGGGTATGCGATGCAAGTCTAGTACGGAGAGGGGGATTATGCCCGTCTATTCCTTGGCAATCCCCAGGTGTCCTTACGAGCCCGCAGGAAACGAGGATGTCCTTCGGACGCCTACGGATCCCGCAGGATCCCTCAAAATCCCTTGCGTAGGACTTCCAATTGGAACTCTTGGAATGGTCGCGGGCTTTCTTCTGGTTCTTCAGGACTAGTCTTATGGTGTTGCAATTCGGGTTCCGTGGGTTGTCCTCAAGATCCCGATCGGACCCTAGTAAGGTTCCAAGATGATCACACCAATATCTCAATACAAGACATGTACCCCGTCGGTGCTAATCATCCAGCTGCGCTAGCCCCCCCAACACAAAATACCGATTTCTTTAAATAATAGTAGTGTGAGTGATAACCCTTGGGGGCTTGATTGCTTGTTCGGGCTACGCTCTCTCTTTGACATCCCCCTCCTCTCCCCACAAGTGTCATCCTCCTCCTCCTCCTCCTCCTAACCCTCCCCCTGCTCTCGCCTCCTCCTCCTCCTCCTCCTCTCGCCTCCTCCTCCTCCTCCTCCTCCTCCTCCTCCTCCTCACCCTCCTCCTCCTCCTCCTCCTCCTCCTCCTCACCCTCCTCCTCCTCCTCCTCCTCCTCCTCCTCCTCCTCCTCCTCCTCCTCCCCTCCTCCTCCTCCTCCTCCTCCTCCTCCTCCTCCTCCTCCTCCTCCTCCTCCTCCTCCTCAGGTGTTCTCCTCTCCCCCTCCCCCCCTCCTCTCTCCTCCTCCTGCCCCTCCTCTCCCCTCCTCCTCACCGTCCTCCTAAGTACCCTTCTTCCTCCATCTCCTCCTGCCCCTCCTCTCCCCACAGGTGTCTAGGGGTCTCCCAGTGTCTCTGGAGGTCTAGGTCTCCGCAGGGCCCCTGGAGGATCCCCAAACAACCTCCAGGGAGATGCCCACGAGCCAGGTCTCGAAACAATTTCGATCCACCCCAAAGATCATGGAACACCGAATCGAAACATTTGGGCTGCATCGGCACGGAATCGACATCGAATCGGAGCAGCTACGTCAGGATGCACAACAGCGACATGCAAGCATCGGGCCGCATCGAGCCGCTGGAAAACCGACATCCAATCAGATCGATTGGATTAAAGTGGACCCCGTTCCTCCTCTCCGGGCGCGGCCAAGAGGGGGGCGTCCAAGAGGGGAGGGCGCAAATCATAGCCGGCGGCATGTGCGCGGCCCAGGGGGGGGGCCGGGAAGGCATTGAGACAAGGAGAGGCGCCATGACATCTGGGGAGATATCATGGCCCCCGTCGTGATATCAGCCCCCCCCTAGTTATCGCGCCCCTCCTCGCCGCCCCCGATCCTCTTCCTCCGAATCCGTTCGGAGAGGATGCCGCGACCCCTCCTGCCTGGGCTCGCTTCTGGCCCCGCGCCCGCCGTAGCGAGAAGCGGCTCGAGAAACGCCCGCCCCCCCCAAAAAAAAAACTGCGGAGACAACGAGCGACCACAACCACATCGACGACAGACCCTGGGGAACGTGTTGCGCATGCCAACATTCATTCTTTTTACCTCAGCGCGACGATCTAGGAGAAAGCTCAGCACACAGAAATGCCACGATCTAGGAGAAAGCTCAGCTAGGAGAAACCTCAGCACACAGAGGGGAAGAGGAGCAGAAGAGGGAGGAGAGGGAGGGGGGGAGAGCTGATACGAAACTGCCCCAGGTTCGTATCACCTAGCACTGTGCCTGCGCGGACATACCCAAGTGGCCTGATCAGCCGAACACCGAAACCAATTTCGTACTGGTTATGGTCGACGTGGCGTCCCAGGACGGCCGAACCGACCACGGCCACAACCCGAGTGCTCCTCAAGTCGAGGTCGGTGGGTCCACACCCCCGAGGGGCCCTCCCGAAAAATCCACTTGGCTGCGGTTGTGGTTCTTCGTTGTGCCCAGGACCCCGCCGTGGCGACGAGTGCCTCAAGGAACGAGCCCCCAAACAGAAGGGCTTGACGACTTCTGCAGTCCCTCGACTCGCGCTGGAGCGGCAACGATTTGCTCCAAATGTCCTTGAACATGTGTTGGATTTACCTGGATTTCGCTGGATCTACCTCGATTCATCGGCACTTCCCTTCATCTGTCCGGCTTGATCCCTACAAGTCGCTTGGCGAAACACCATCAAACCCTCGAGGACGCCACACTTCCGCGACGAATATGCGAAGACCCTCCGACTTCGCCCTCCTCCTCCCCTCGGAGCCGGGCGTTGCCAGCTCCCCCCAGCCTCCGCAGCACCCCTCACGAGGGCCCGAGGCCCTTCAATACGACGCAGGCGGCGCAACGAGGGCCGACACGGGCCGCGCGCGATCGGCGGATGTCCACCGAGGCCCTTCAATACGACGCAGGCGGCGCAACGAGGGCCGACACGGGCTGCGCGCGATCGGCGGAACCGAACGGGGCAACACACACACACACACATACACACACACACACAAACACACACACACACACACACACACTTGGTCCATGAGGGCATTTTTTCCTCGCGGCCATACGGGCGTTACAGGCGCGGAGGGGGTGGGGGGACGGGAGGGGGCATAACGTAGCGTGCCCTCCCCAAAACTATGGCACTGGACGCGACGCGGCAGTGCCGGGGACGCACTGAGAGGAGGGGGGCGTTACGTAATGGGGGGGGAGGGGGGGGGGAAAGGGAGGGGGGGAGGAGAGGGGGCATAACGCGCATTATGGCCCAGAGAGGAAAAAACATACCCTCTAACACAGGCCCTGAGGATCATCGACCCAGGTGCTCCAACCTGGAGCGACAAGCTGGGGGCACCTTGGGTCAGGGGCACGTTTCTAGCATCAAATCATGTCCCCCTACAGGCGAATTTTGGACGAAAACTCAAAACTACCCCAAACATAATCGAACATACACAGACCCAGGACATGCCGACAAAGAAATGCGGGCCACGGAATGATCCTAGAACAAACGTGTGCCATAATGGCCAAACATGTTGTTGGAGCGTCACGCATACGTCATCAAGCACGGCTGTCTCAACCAGAAGTGCTCGAGCCCCGTTGCACACAGACCACAGCCGGGTCTCATGACATAACCTGGAGGGCGCACAGGTATGCCAGGACGCTTCCTCCCTCTTCCTCCCCTCCTTCTTCCTCCCCACTTCCTCTTCCTCTTCCTCCCTTCCCTATCCCTCTTCCTCTTCCTCTTCCCCTTCCTCTTCCTCCCCTCCCTCTTCCTCCCCTTGGCACCTCCTCCCTCTTCCTCTTCCCCCCCTCCCTTCTGCGGCCCAGAGCCCCGGCGTCCCCCCAACAGCCCAGAAGGGCCTCAGGGCCGAGCGAGGCGATGACGGACTTCGCGTGCACCTCTCGAGCGGGTGCGCTCGGCCACGGGCAGGACGGGGCACGAGAGAGGATCGGCAGGGACGGCAGCTGTGCCACCCGACGCCGCACACCGCGCCCCGCGAGGCGCGATCATCCTCGCGCCCTCGCGGCCTCACCCCGCACCCCCTTGAGCGGGGCAGCCCTCCAGAGCAGACCGCGACGCGCGAAGCGCGAGTGCCTTCGCGCGCCTGCGGGGGACCTCGAGCAGGGAGCAGGCGGGCCAAGCAGCTGAGGGCGGGAGACGTCTGAGGCAGCAGCGACGCAAGACCCCACCGGGACCGGGGCAAACAATAAGCTGGCCGACTGTGGCCCGACCCTCGTGGGGTGGAGTCCTCTGCCAAGAATCTGCCAACCCTCCTCCCTTGAAAGGCACCGCGACAGGCGAGGAAAGAGCAGCAGGAGGCGGATGAGGAGCCGACAGGACGAAGAGGATCAGATCGACGAGGCTGAGGACGATGAGACAGAGAAGCAGGAGCAGGGGCATGGACACGAAGAGCAGGGACAGGACGAGGATATGACGTTGGTTAGGAAGGGTCGACCAATCCCATTCAGCAGCAGCCAGACGCGCCACAGCGAAGGCAGGCGCTGTGGCATAGGCACGTGGCGAAGCCCAGAAATCGCAGCGCCTTTGCGTGATTCCCCGTGATGCCCCCATACTGTACGCATGTCCGCCGCCGTGCCTTCAGCACGCTGGGGCGTGCAATCCGCCACCGTGCCCCCGTGGCACGGGATGGAGTGCCCCCTGGGCCCCCTGGGCCCCCTCCTCGATCCCCTCGAGCCTCGGTCCTCGGTCCTGAAGATTCGTTCAGGGGCCCCGGACCGAAATTGTAAAGTCTTCCGGGGCTCCCGGGGTGCCCTGTGGGCTTCTCCGCATGCTGTCGCAGGACTCCTGAGGGCCAAGAGGGGCCCAAGACGGGCCAAGAGACCCCCGAGCACTCACCTAGACGGTCCGAGAGCGCCAAGACGCAAAAAGTGGCTCCAAGATGGCCCAACAAACCTTTGAGACGCCCCACGATAGCCCCTAACACCCTTCCCAAGAGGACCCCCCCCCCGAGATGCTCAAACCACATAGTTTCCGCGGGTGTTCTGTTTGGGGTTCTCCGCTTTTCGAGCCTCCGACGCTCCAGGACGCACCCAGACAAAAACAACCCAACCCGCCCGACGAGGGCCTGGGAGGCCGCCAAGGGAGACCCAAGGCGGCCCCAAGAGGGTCCCAAGACGGCCCCAGGAGGGCTCCAAGATGGGCTCAAGAGGGGGGACACGAACCGAAAATCCGAGCCCTCCGCCGCAAGAGGCCCGCAGGAGGCCCCAAGAGGCCCCCAAGTGTCCCCGAAGAGGCCCAAAAGGGGTCCCCCAGACCAGCCCCCAAGAGGCCTCCAAAGTGCCTCCAGGGTCCAGAGAGGCCACGACGAGATCCCAACGAACATCCAAGAGGCTTCAGACCCAGAACCCAGGCACGGTGGCGGGATGGGCCGAAAGCCATTCGATCCGCCGCCCCCTGTTGGCTGGCCACAGGGGTGCCCAGCGTGCTGAACGTCTTACGGCTTGGTTTTGGTCCTCTGCCAAACGAACCCTCCCTGGGGCTTGGGCCGATGCCGCCGGCCACCCGAAAGGCTGCGTTCGACACGGTTGCGAAGGTGTGTCCTAGTCCAGGTGGCTCCAAGATGGTTCAAAAGACGGCCAAGATGGCCCTCAAGTTCGCCGAAGATGGTCTAAGATGGCCTACGAGACGGCCCCAGCAAGTCCAAGGTTGCTCCAAGTTCGCCCAAGAAGCTTGCAAGACGGCCCAAGGCAGCCCCAGAGGCCTCCAAGAGCTCTCTCAAATGGCCACAAAAGCCTCGAAGAGGTACTCCAAGAGGGCCCGAAGAGGCCAAACTCATTCGTCGTCCTTCGGTGTTTGAAAGGTTGTGGCACGTGCTTCTTTTCGGCCTTCCGACGGCCCAAGACGCCCTTAAGATCGCCCCAACATGGCCCTAACGGCCTCCAAGATGGCCCCGTGGCGGCCCAAGAGGCTCCCAAGACAGCTCAGAGGGCCCCAAGACAGCCCAAGAGGCCTCGAAGAGGCCCCGAAGATGGCCCCCAAGACGGCCTTGAAGCGCCCCAGGAGGGCCCCAAGTCGGTTCAGAGATGCATCCAAGACGGCCGAGGCGGCCCCGAACAAGTCCCCCAAGGCTCCCAAGAGGCCCAAGGAAGCCCTGAAGAGGCCTCCAAGAGGCCCCAAGGAGGCTCCCAGGAGACCCCAAGAGTGACCCAAGAGGGTTCCAAGAGGCGTCCTCCTCCTCCTCCTCCTCCTCCTCCTCCTCCTCCTACTCCCTTTCCCCCTTTCTCCTCATTCTCCCCTTCCTCACGTATTCCCCGAAAAGCTTCGACGTCAGCTGCGGGAGCACGTGGTTCGACAGCTCTAGCCCAACTTTCGTCCACAGAGGTCCTTTCAGAAGGGCAGTGGGCGGCGGTGATTCGCCATGGGCGTCTTCGAGCATGCATCGTACCCGTCTGGCGGGACCTCTGTAGTTTCAGACATCGCCAACACCTCCCGGCAGGACGTGCCCGATGAAGTCGCCCCCCCCCCCCCGTGACGCCCCAGAACGGGGCGCCCGCGAGGCGCCCACGCGCGGGCGCCGGGCGACACCTCAGCACACACCCGCCCACCGCACGAGGCGCACGCGGCCAAACCTCCGCACACCCACCGGGGGACACGAGGCACACACGACGCGCCCAGGGGCGGGCGCCGAGCGACACCTCGGCACGGCCACCGCCCACGAGGTGACCACGCGCGGGCACCACGGGACACTGCGGCACACCCGCCCAGCGCACGAGGCGCGCACGAGGCGCCCACGGGCGGGCACGTGCGGGCACCAAGCGAAACCTCGGCCCGCCCACCCAACGCGAGACGCTCACGGGTGCCGACCAGCTGGGCAACAGCCGCAAACTGGCCACACCCAAGCAACTGACTAGATTAAGCAGATCGTGCAAGAGAGCTCCAAGACGGCCTAAGGGAGTCCCCAAAGGGCCCGAGGGGGCCACTGGAGGATCCCTCCATGGTCGGAGAGGGCCCCATGAGGGCCCCAAGACAGGCTCGGCTCCCCATGACGGGCCAAGAGGGACCCAGGACGGCCGAATGGGCCCCCAGACGGGCCAAAGAAGACGCAGAAGGACTCCCTCAAGACGGTCCAAGAGGCCGCCGAGGTTTGAAACTCTCTTCAGGTCGTCTTGGGGCTCTCTTGGGGGCCTCTTGGGCCGTCTGGGGCCGATTTGGGGGGCCGTTGGGGCCGTCGTGGCCGCTGTTAGGATTGAAAAGGCGAACATCCTAGAAATATGCATCTGTCCATCGGAAATGCTTGATTTTGGCCCTCGGGGGCCTTCTCGGCGGCCTCTTGGACAGTATTGAGGGAGTCCTTCTGCGTCTTTTTTGGCCCGTCTGGGGGCCAAATTTCGGCCGTCCCGGGTCCCTCTTGGCCCGTCATGGGAGCTGAGCCTGTCTTGGGGCCCTCTTGGGGCCCTCTCCGACCATGTAGGGATCCTCTGGTGGCCCCTGGGGGCTCTCTTAGGCCGTCTTGGAGCTCTTGTGCTGCTTCAAAATCTCTTCAGGTTGTCTCGGGGCCCTCTTGGGGGCCTCTTGGGCCGTCTGGGGCTGATTTGGGGGGCCCTTGGGGCAGTCGTGGCCGCTGTTAGGACTGGAAAGGCGAACATCCCAGAAATATGCATCTGTCCATCGGAAATGCTTGATTTTGGCCCTCGGGGGCCTTCTCGGCGGCCTCTTGGACAGTCTTGAGGGAGTCCTTCTGCGTCTTTTTGGCCCGTCTGGGCGCCTATTTCGGCGCCGTCCCGGGTCCCTCTTGGGACGTCATGTGGAGCCGAGCCTGCCTTGGGGCCCTCTTGGGGCCCTCTCCGACCATGTAGGGATCCTCTGGTGGCCCCTGGGGCTCTCTTAGGCCATCTTGGAGCTCGTGTGCTGCACCAAACTCTCTTCAAGTTATCTTGGGGCCCTCTCGGGCCGTCTGTGGCCGATTTGGGGCCGTCGCGGCCGCTGCTAGGATTGAAAAGGCGAACATCCTAGAAATATGCATTCGTCCATCGGAAACGCTTGATTTTGGCCCTCGGGGGCCTTCTCGGCGGCCTCTTGGACCGTCTTGAGGGAGTCCTTCTGCGTCTCTTTGGCCCGCCTGGGGGCCCATTTCGGCTGTCCCGGCTCCCTCTTGGCCGGTCATGGGGGGCTGAGCCCGTCTTGGGGCCCTCATGGGGCCCTCTCCGACCATGTACGGAGGCCCCCTGGGGACTCTCCTGGGGCCATCTTGGGGCTGTCTGCTGGAAGCTCTCTTCGGGCTGTCTTGGGGCCCTGGGGCTGATTTTGGGAGCCTTTGGGGCCGTCGTGGCCGCTGTCAGGACTGAAAAAGCAAATATCCAGAACATATACGCTTTTCCAAATGAAATTCTTGACTTTTGCCCTTGGGGGCCCTTCTCGGCGGCCTCTTGGACTGTCTTGTTAACAATAACTCTATACTTCGCGCGCGCGGAGCGGCCCCTGGGGTCCCCGGCCGAAAAGTACCCCGGCAAGGTCCCGGGACACTCCCGGCAGACCCGGGTCAGAGATGGTTTTCCTCCTGGGTGCGGCCTTCCACGCTCCCCGGAGCGCGCCAAGAGGGCCCCAACAGGCTTCCAAGACGGTCCAAGAGGGTTCCGAATCACCGAACGATCGGCCCAAGACGCCCAACACGGCCTCAAGACGGCCCAAGACGCTTCCAAGACGTCCCAAGAGAGCCCCTACCCTTTCCAAGAGAGCCCCAAGAGGCCAAAATCATTGATTCCCCTTGGGTTTTTCAAGGTTTTTGGCTTCCTCGCCTTTTCGCCTTTCCGACGCTCCAAGACGGCCCAAGAAGCCGCCAAAACCACCCCAAGACCGCCCAAGAGGCCTCCAAGAAAGCCCCACGACCGCCCAAGAGGGCCCCACGACAGCCCAAGAGGCGCCCAAGACGGTCCAAAACGACCCCGAGAGGCCCCAAGAGGGGCCCAACATGGAGACCACGAACCGAGAACCCGAGCCTTCCGCTCCAAGAGGCCTCCTGGAGGCTCCAAGAGGCCCCCAAGAGGCCCCAAAAGGCGACAAGGGGCCCGAGAGAGACCCCAAGAGGCTCGACAACGACTCTCGAGAGTCTCCAAGAAGCCCTCGAGAGGCATCCAACGAGATCCCAATGAACGTTCACGAAGCCTCAAAGCGCCAAAACCATTGATTTCCATTGGGTTTTTCAAGGTTGTTGGCTTCCTCGCCTTTTCGCCTTTCCGACGCTCCAAGACGGCCCAAGAAGCTTCCAAGACCACCCCAAGACGGCCCAAGAGGCCTCCAAGAGAGGCCCACGACCGTCCAAGAGAGCCCCACGACAGCCCAAGAGGCGCCCAAGACGGTCCAAAAGGACCCCAAGATGGCCTCAAGAGAGGCCCAAGATGGAGACCACGAACCGAGAATCCGAGCCTTCCGCTCTAAAAGGCCTCTTGGAGTCTCCAAGAGGCTCCTAAGAGCCCCCAACCAGCGACAAGGGGCCCAAATAATGCAAAAAGGAAACTGCAGAATGTTGTCTTGTTCCCTGCGATCAGATTCACGAGCCGCCACCTTCCGGAACAGAAGGTTCAGGCGGGCAAAGAATGGTTCCCGCCTGCGAAATCACCCCAAACCAGCCATCCATAAACAAAAAAACGACCCAGCAACACCCCATTGACAACTATCACACGGGCACTCGATAGACGTGCACCAATACGGACCGGCGGAATGCGCGAAGCGATTAGATATGTCATATTCAGTTGGTATGAAGAATGCGGTTTGCTCTCCACTGACATGTATTTCATTTCCAGCCAGTCTAGCCAATTAGTGGTGCATTATTTTAGCCAGGTCCCTGGTGACCTTTGGCCTTGGAGCTCTGACCTTGATCCTGAAATACTCGCAATCATACAACATGGGCTTTCCTGCCAATCGAAGAAGTGTAAGACAAATGCGATTCCGGCTGAACTCAGCGGGCAGACGCCTTCCATGCCTAACCACAGAAGTTGTGGGATCTGCACTTCTGGCTGCAATGAGGGGGATGTGCACTGTTGCTCATCTAGTCTTCGCACCTTCTTCCCGAACGAGTTCTCATGGCGCGCTTCGCGCGTCAAGGAGGGAGGCCCAGCGCCGATCCGAGGAATCCGCGCGGACTTTCGGGTTTCTATGTTTCTGTCATTGCGTGTTCCCCGAACCGAGGTCGCACGCCAAGCCTATGGGATGCCGATGCGCACTCTGCTCATGATAATGTCAAGTCTGGCTTTTCGAAGCACTTGTTATTGTTGATCCCCCTCCCTCCAACGCAACCTGAATTGTTTCATGTGAAGTGCCGCTTCTGGGGCTCGCACCCGGCTTTTTGAAGGGAAAACCTTGGGCCTCGCAGAATGCATATTGTTGGCCCCCGCATTACGACAACAACGGTTCCCACCTGGACCTTCCACACAACGTATTCCAAATCGCGTCTTGGAGCTGGACTTCCTCACACTTTGGTCAGGCATCGCGCTCTGACGTGGCACGTCCTGGCAATTTATGAGGCCGCCTGGATAAACCCCCGCCGCTGAATCGTGCGATCTGGGTCCCGCCCGGCAGACCCCCCGCCGCGGACGGGGGCCCCGAGACGCGACGTACACTCACGGTCGGCACACCTCGGGGGCCTTCTTCAAAAAGTCAGCGGAGCCCTCGTCGAGAACGCCCTGCGGCAGCGCGCGCTAACAGCGCGGTGCTCTCGATCATCCTGCTCGCGCTCATCCTCACCTCCCTTGCACTTCTCCTCCTCCTACTCATCCTTGTCACGGTCCTTCGCATGCTCCTCCTGATGCTCGTCCTTCTGTTGCTGGTCCTCCCCAGTCTCCTCTTGTCCGCCTCCTCGCATCCTCTCCATCGCAATGTCTGGATTCCCTAAATCTGGGCAAGAAGCGGACGGAGGCAGAGAACAAACCATGGATACCTCCGCCAGAATATGTCTCTCTCTCTCTATATATATATATATATATCTGTACATCTGACTTCTCCTTCTGCTCCTCCTTAACCTCCTTCCTGTGTGGTCAGTCGTCCCTTCTCTCTCCGTTTTCCTCCCTTATAACTCCCCCTCCAGCCGTCCTACCTCCCTCCTCCGAGGTGCCCTTCCAGGTTTCCAAAAACCAGAGGGCCAGACACGCTCGGAACCTGCAGTGCTGGCGAGCTGTTTCCTCGCACTGCCGTTCGCTTGTCTCTCTTATGCCTCACTGCTGCCACGTCTTCCCTCCTCTCCTTCCCAGGAGAAGAACCAATGGCACAAGCATTAACTTTCGGAGGTCCGCGATGATTTCCAGGAAAGGCGCCAAGCCCCCTCCCTGGCGTGCGGAGCGTGCCAGGGGCGGCGCCAGCTGCGCCGCCAGGGGGTGGGGGCTAACGATGGTCCGAGAAAACCGCGCGGACCTCCCCCAAAATGTATGTCCATGTACGGTCGGGGTGAATTGGGCAGGACACCCTAGGAGACACAAGACCCTTCCGAGGGCCACATTGCCTCAGGAATGTAGGAGGCATGGATCGGGAGCACACAGGACACCAAGGTACCCTTGATTGGCAGGGTCGATTTACTCCTCAACCTCGACTGTACAGTCGGTGCGTCGACCTGAGGAACCCTGAATCAGGAACGAGGCCCCTGTTTCCCAGAAATTAAACATCGATTTCCCATGGAAAACCTAAGGACAACCGAATGCAAACTGTAAAGCGACCAAGGAGCACCAAGCCCGTCCCCAACGAAAAGGGTTCCTTCTTCAGCGCCCGCCTCGACTGTAAATTGCCTCCTCTTCGGCTCTCCCCTCCCGCTCCGCCCTTTCGGGTCGGAACAGAGAGGGGGGGGGGAAGATAGCAGAGGGGGGTTTGGCGAGTCCCATCGCGCAGCTGGCCCTCCTGGCGCCTCCCGGCGCTGGGTGGCGCCGAAGCCAGCTACATGCCGCGCAGTCGTCATCCCGCCCCCCTTGCCCGATCCTTAGGTCGGGCATGTCCCTACAGGCGGATTCTAGACGAAAAATTTAAAGTATCCCGGCAAAGCAACCTAGCAGCGATGTGTAGAAGCATATCTGGAAGCATTCCCCTTAAGATTTAGGTGAGAATCCAGTTGTAGAATTCTGCTGTTCTCGCAGTCGCAGCCTCAGCCTGCCTCGGCTTGCCTCGGCCTCAGCCTCAGCCTGCCTCGGCCTCAGCCTCAGCCTCAGCCTGCCTCAGCCTCAGCCTCAGCCTGCCTCAGCCTCAGCCTGCATCAGCCTCAGCCTCAGCCTGCCTCAGCCGCAGCTTGCCTCAGCCTCAGCCACAGCCTCAGCCTCAGCCTCAGCCTCAGCCTCAGCCTGCAGCCTCAGCCTCAGCCTCAGCCTCAGCCTGCCTCAGCCTCAGCCTCAGCCTCAGCCTGCAGCCTCAGCCTCAGCCTGCAGCCTCAGCCTCAGCCTGCCTCAGCCTCAGCCTGCAGCCTCAGCCTCAGCCTCAGCCTCAGCCTCAGCCTGCAGCCTCAGCCTCAGCCTCAGCCTCAGCCTCAGCCTCAGCCTGCCTCAGCCTCAGCCTCAGCCTCAGCCTCAGCCTCAGCCTCAGCCTCAGCCTCAGCCTCAGCCTCAGCCTCAGCCTCAGCCTCAGCCTCAGCCTCAGCCTCAGCCTCAGCCTCAGCCTCAGCCTCAGCCTCAGCCTCAGCCTCAGCCTCAGCCTCAGCCTCAGCCTGCCTCAGCCTCAGCCTCAGCCTCAGCCTCAGCCTCAGCCTCAGCCTCAGCCTGCCTCAGCCTCAGCCTCAGCCTCAGCCTAGCCTCAGCCTGCCTCAGCCTCAGCCTCAGCCTGCCTCAGCCTCAGCCTCAGCCTGCCAGCCTCAGCCTCAGTCTGCCTCAGCCTCAGCCTCAGCCTGCCTCGGCCTCAGCCTCAGCCTCAGCCTGCCTCAGCCTCAGCGTCAGCCTCTCAGCCTCAGCCTGCATCAGCCTCAGCCTGCATCAGCCTCAGCCTCAGCCTCAGCCTGCCTCAGGCTCAATCTCAGCCTGCCTCAGCCTCAGCCTCACAGTTGGCTCCGGGCAATCAAAATGTAACCTGGGAATAATGTTCTGGGAACACGAAGAACACGAAATGGCCTACAGTTGGCTCCGGGCATTCAACATGTGGCCCGGGAATGGTGTTCTGGGAACACGAAAAACACGAAGTGGCCTACGGTTGGCTCCGGGCATTCAACATGTGGCCCGGGAATGGTGTTCTGGGAACACGAAGAACACGAAGTGGCCTGCAATTGGCTCCGGGCATTCAACATGTGGCCCGGGAATGGTGTTCTGGGAACACGGAGAACACGAAGTGGCCTACAGTTGGCTCCGGGCATTCAAAATGTGGCCCGGGAATGGTGCTCTGGGAACACGAAGAACACGAAGTGGCCTGCAGTTGGCTCCGGGCATTCAAAATGTGGCCCGGGAATGGTGTTCTGGGAACACGAAGAACACGAAGTGGCCTACAGTTGGCTCCGGGCATTCAAAATCATGCCCAGGAATGGAGTTCTGGGAACTCGAAGACCACGAAGTGCGTTACTGTTTGCTTGAAACGAGTTCCCCGGCATCCCCCCAGATCGCGCCCAGACCCCCCTTGGGCGTCATGATGCTCTCTTTTGACCCTACTAGAAACCTATCAGTCTTCGCTGCTAGGAAAATACTCGAAACATGTCCAAAAATATTCAAAGGTCGTGGAACATCGTCCCCTGGCAAAACACGCACGACTTAACCCTATCCCCCATTCGTCCGACCCGACCCGAGCAAAAGGCCCCCGCCGCTCCGAATAATGTGTTGTGCCCGTTTTGGCCTCCCGGGCCGGGGGAGGCGCGCTAATTGAGTACGTACCCCCCTCTCGTCGAGCTCCTTCAAGATGGCCCCAAGACGGTCCAAATTGGCTAAAGTTGGCCTCCAGCATTCCTCCAAGAGGCCCCAGGATGACGCCAAGACGGCCCTAAGTGGCCTCCGAGCCTCCCAAGACCGCCCCCGAGAACGCCCCATCCTTCAAAAAGTTCAGCTTTTCGCTTCAATGCATGCTCCTCCACTTCCCTGATCAAGGCAACTCGCCTGGGCATGTTGCTGGATGCGCTGATGGGATACGCGAAGCATCAATAATTGACGAACCTGATGGCGTCGATACAATGCGAATGAAACCGCACGACAGAAGCATCCACCTTACTGCTCGATTCCGAAAACAAGCTTCATGAATCACTCTCTGGTTTACCAGGTCGAATGCTGCATTACTCGAAAATGCCTCGCAAATGAACAAAACACACGTTAATATCGCCACTCTGCGTGCAGACGCGGTGCAAGAGAGGACAGTCGAGCGAATGATGGCGAAAGACATCGAGAACCTGGCTCCGACCATCGCCTGTAATGTCCGAAGGACCGCATCAAGAACTGACAGGGGGACAGACCTGTACCGACACCGCTACTCCCCGGACCTCTTCAAGGGTGCGTCCTGACGAGAATCTCGAAGCGATCCAGCCGTGGCGACGAGGGAAGTGTAGCGGTATCGGTATATGAACGTTTTCTTTTTCGGCGTCTCGACAATGGGCAGAAGGGGGGGTCCAGACCTCTGCTTAGTGCGACTGTTTGCAACAGTGCGTCCTATGGGGGAGACTCCACCTGCCTGAAACAGGCGCCAAAAAAAGCCAAGATCTGCTCTACTCCATGGGGGTGGGTGCGAGGGCCCGCGCTGACCAGCAAAACAATAATTAAGACAACGACGACGATCTTCTCCTCCGAGAACCTGCTCGAGCCATGCCTGCCATGGCCTTGGCGCTCCTCCGTGTGCGCGCGGCGGTGCGCGCTGGGCGCTCTCCAGCTTCCCAGCAAGGGCAGGATCGATCAACATCGAATCGGGGCATGATGACCAAATCGGAACGTGCGTCGGATCGGGCCGTATCGGTATAGAGCCGAGATCGCATTGGGTCGGCTGCGCCAGGATGCACAATGGCGCCCTGCAAGCCTCGGGTCGTATGGAATCGTCCGGATATCGAAGAGGAGGAAGGGGGATGAGAAGAGGAGGAGGACGAGGAGGGAGGAGGAGGAGGAAGAGGAGGAAGAGGAGGAGGAGGACGAAGAGGAAGAGGGATTAGGAGGGAGGAGGAGGAGGAGGAGGAGGAGAGGAGAGGAGGAGGAGGAGGAGGGGAGGAGGGCGGACGAGGACAAGGAGGGAGGGGGAGGAGGAGGAGGAGGAGGAGGAGGAGGAGGAGGAGGAGGAGGAGGAGGAGGAGGAGGAGGAAGAAGAGAACGACGACGAGGGTGGCGGGGTTCGTGTGCGAGAGGCGGGCGCGGGGCCATGCTCACGAGCTGCGCCAGCGCCTCATCCCTCGAGTTCCACGGCAGCTCGTGGTACTCGCCTGGGCGGACGGCCATGCAGTATCGGCTGCCTCCCTCTGTACCGCCCCTCGCTCATCCATTAACTTCTGTTCCTCCGTCCGTCACCACTGTCCCTCCCAACATCCCCTCCCTTTGCCCCTCCTGCATTCCCTCCTTCGAGTCAACCTTCTGCAACCTAGCCCCCCTTCCTCCACCAACCCTGTCATGTGGTTGGCTATCTGATGCCGGAATGCACAGCCTTCTGCCGCGCCCCTCGCCCACATGCGCCCCGCCCAACTGCCGTTCTTTCCCATCCACGGGGGTTGTATCATACAGCGCAAAATGTGGGGAAACTTACAGCAACTGGGCTGCGCGCTCACAACAATGCCTGCTCACAAGAGATCACAATGCCGCGACTAGCCCTGTTTGACGTACGCTCAAAACCTCTGCGAGTGCTGTGTCACAAGCCGAACACCTTACACTGCAGAATCGCCAGACAGAACGCTCGACCAAACCACAAAATGCTCAAACCTATAACACGCATTGCTTGCACCGTAAAACACGGCAAAATCGTTCCTGTCAAACAGGTCGAACGACACGGAACGGAGGGTACGGGAGAGGGAAAGAAGGTCGAGTTGAGGGAAGAGGTGGGAAAGCACGACGAGACAGACTTAACAATCAGCAGGGGACGGGCTGGGACAATGACAATAAGGGGAGGATAACACAAAGGGAAACGGCTGGGGGGAGGGACGGATAGAGACGAGGGGGAAGGATGGGGGAATAATGGGAAAAATGGTAGGGAAATGTGAGGGGAGGAAGAGGCCAACCTCCCACTGTCATGGCGACAGCCACGACCGCGGCGACTGTTTGGCGTTGAAGGCGACGGTCGCGGGCATGGCAAGACTGGCGACAAACGCGATGTTGACGTTCATGGGGGCGTAGGAAATATCTGGGTCTAATTCTAAACCACGTTGAAACCACACACCGATGCGCGGATCAAGCATGACTTGCCCCCCCTCAAGGTTCCTCAAATATGATTGTTGCACGATGGACCAACATGTCTATCCAAGGACATTGATGGACCTCCTGCGAAAGCCAGGAAGGAAAGGGTACTGGGCGCAGGAGAAAGTATCCTGCACCCCGAGGGTGAAAGCGACTTCTGCATGGCGAAGCTTACCAATGATCCACTCTCAACACATCAAGACGCTTGTATGACCTATGACGTTGCTGGAAAAGGTGTGTACACCAATGGTATCGCGTAGAGGTTTAGTTTGATGACGCTCAACAACTCTTGACAACGGGCAGGACGAGCTACCATATTGAAGCGCCGTATGTGATTTCTCTCAATCTCTCTCTCTCTCTCTCCCTCCCTCCCTCCCTCTCTCATATCCGCCACCGCCCACCCTGGCACCCAGAAGCGTGGTACTAGTAGAATGCCAAGCGCTGTCTGGTAGGCCCTCTTCAATAGTCTGACCCCCTTCTCTTGGCGCACTTCTGCATGCATTCCCACCAACCCGTTCCCGATGCTTCTTAGGCGCCGGAGCGCCTCCCCAGATCTCCGAGGTCGTGTCTTTTTTGATGTTGCACAACAGGACCGCAGAGGTCTGGACCCCGACGCGCGGATGTCAGGGTTCCTGGGGCTTTCCAAGGCCTCCTGGATGTCAAAGATGGCTTCCAAGACGGCCCAGGCAAAGCACCATCGTGCCCTGCCTGGGCCGTCTTGGCCGCCTTTATCCACGGCCGCCAAGATGATCCCAAATGCTAATTACCAAGAAAGCCGAAGATGGCCCCCTGGCGGCCCAAGATGCCCCCAACATGAACAAAGAGGGATCCGAGAGGACCTCCAGGAGGGCCCCAAGAAGTAAAGATCACTGTTCTTCAAAGGTTGAATCGTCTCGCGTTCTCGCTCGCTTGCTCAGGCCTCTGTCAACCCAAAAGTCCCAGGAGGCATCCGATCTGGCCTGTGGACGGCCAAGAAGGTACCCATTCGAGCCCACAAGATGGCATGGGTGGCCTGTAAATGGAGACTCGCGCGGAGTTCTTGAATCTGCGCTGTACCCGATCCCTGGCGCGCGGAGCGCGCCAAGGGCGGCGCTGGAGGCGCCGCCAAGGGGGCCCAGCGCCGTTCCAAGAAATCCGCGCGGACCTCCGAAAGTTGAACTATGCTCAGGCAGTTGTATGATCTTCGAGGTCCGAAGGAAGACCCAAACGAGGCCCCGAGACCGCCCATCCTCGGGGGCGCGCATGCACGGACTAGCGATCCATGCATTTGGAGCGCGGTCGCCAAATCCATGGATCGGGGGAAATGCCCTTCCCAAAACGCGGCCGGCACCCCCTGGTCCGGCGGCGAAGATCCGCGACGTCCCATGGAAGCGGGACCCGTCGCTGATCCGTGCTTGCGATCGCCTGACCATCCAGTCCGCCCACGAGAACGGCCCACCCTGCAGGGTCCCCTCGAGGACCCCACGCCGCCTCCGCCCGCTGCGCCTCCGCCCGTCGCACCCCGCGGCACGCGCGGCGGCCGCAAGAGGCGCGGAGCGGCTGCGGCGGGGACAGACCGCCGTGGCGTCAGCGGCAGGCGGCAAAGTGGGCACGGGCCGGCGGCGAGCGAGGGTCGGCGGCGACGACAGGGGCGAATAGCCCAGGGGCGGGCATTACTCGTATTCGCCCGGGAGCCTTGTCGAAGACATAGATCATCGGCGCACCTGAATGCATGTATTGGTCTCCCCTGGGCTAGTCGCCCCTGTCGTCGCCTCTGAGAGGGGGCATGCGAGAAGGAGAAGGCCTCCTCAGAAGAAGGCGGGGCTTCTCAGAAGCCCTCCGGCCTGCCGAGAAGTTTCGGGCGTATTCGGGGAAAGCTTCGAACACTTCTCAGAAGGCTGGAGGACTTCCGAGCCTTCTGAGGAGGCCCGCCCCTTCTCACTCCCCCCTTGCGCTGGCCGCCGAATGGTGCCGGCGGCAGGTGGCAAAGTGGACAGGGGAGCAGGCGGGAACGTTCGGTCGTCCGCGCAGATTTTCTGGATTTGCGCTGGACCTCCCTGGCGGCGCCCCCATGGCGCGCTTCGCACGCCAAGGAAGGTGGTCCAGCGCGAATCAAACACATCCGTGCGGACCTTCAAAGGTTTATGCTTCTGGTTCGATTATTCTTCGAGAGGGGGGAATGAGGCTGATAATGATGAGGACAAGGACGGACTCAGGGCAGTAGACTAGCGGAAGGACCAGCAGCGATGGAAGAGGCAGCTGCAGCAACGGCGGCACTGGCGTGAAGTCGGGCATGTCCCTCTACAGGAGGCAAATTCAAAAATTGTCAAACATTGCCTGGGGACTATCTTTTGCGTACTCTGGCGAACTGTTTGAGCATTTGTTTGGCTACTTGTTACTCTTCGCCCAAAGTCTGCCTGTACACTCGACCAGGATAGTAAGGATGCGCGGTAAAGATGCAAAGGCCTTGGAACGCCATGTTGACGTTTTCCGTGTGGAGCGCAGCAGAATGCCGAAGGGTAGCCTTGGATGCAAGAAGGGGAGGATGCAAGGGTAGCCTGGGAAAGTTGTCCCATCCTTACTATCATGGTTGACTGTAGGGGGACGCCCCCGACCTGACACTGGCGGCAGCAGAGGCGTCGCCGTTGAAGAACACCTGGACCGGGCCTCCCTCGACCGGCGTCACGAGCGCCGTGCTGTCCGGCTGGTGAGCGGCAGCGCTGCCCTCGGCGGGGCGGCGGGCAGGGCAGCGCCCGCGGAACCCATGCCCCACGCCTGCTGCCACCGCTGGCACGACGAGTCCGACATGGATGGAGGAGGAGGAGGAGGAGGAGGAGGAGGAGGAGGAGGGACGGGAGGTGGGAGGAGGAGGGGAGAGCGTTCTTTTTATTCGGCGTTTCGACATTGGGCGGAAAGGGGGCGGAGGGGGGGGCTCTGGCGCTAGACCTGTGCTAAATGCAACTGTTTGCAAGAGTGCTGCCTCTGGGGGACACTCCACCCGCTCGAAGCCGGCGCCAAAAGTAAGCCAAGATCTACTCCATGATGAGGGGGGGAACCGCGCCGATCGGCAAAACAATGAATGACAAAAGCGATCACAAGTCCGACATGGATGGGCTCTAACTCGAGGGGCCGGCAATGCATTTGCGCTACACGTGCACCCGTGCGTGCTGTGCTCACGATGCGTATACATCCGCCAGCGGGCCTCGAGGCACGAATTGGGGCGTCCTCCGGTCCTCAATGTTTCCCTGTTCTCTGTACTCAGGACTGGGGGATTCTAATCTTTTAGGGGCTGGGGGCGTTCTCGCGCGCTCGTGGGCTCGGTCGCATGGATTCTCCAGTTTTCACGAAGCCCCAAGACGGGGCTGGAGGGCCCCAACAAACGCCCAGGGGGCCTCCATGACATCCCAAGAGCGCTCCAAGACGCCCAAGATGGCCCCAAGACGGTCCAAGAGACCCCAAACAAAAACCCCTGAACGCTCCAAGAGGACCCCCAAGAGGGCCCAACGAGGCAAACATAATTGTTGTTTCTTCTGTTTTTGTTGAATGATTTTCGCGTTTTCGCTTTTCGGGCTTCCGAAGCTCTACGCTGCCCAGAGCCCCCAAAAGGGCTCATGAGGCGCTCAAGATCGCCCAAGAATGCCACAAGACGGCCGAACCGACAGTTCGAGCCTTCCGCCCCAAAAGGCCCAGGAGGCCCCACGAGGCCCCCAGAGTGCCCAAGAGGCCCCCAAGAGGCCCGAAATGGCCCCCAAGAGGTCCAAAAACAGGCCCCACGAGGTCCCCAAGCGGTCCCCAAGACGCCTCAAACTGTTTCCAGGAAGCCCCCGAGGGGTCTCCAACGATATCCAAACGAACATCCACGAGGCCTCTAACCCACGATCCAGGCACCGTGGCGGAATGGGCCGAAGGCCACCAGGTACATCAATAAACACATGCGCACGTATGTTCCCTATCAATGCTTGCGCAGACTGGAACGGACTTGGCTATTCAAAAATAGGACGAGAAGAATATATTGACAGAGTGTGCTATTGATACGTTCAGGAGATTCCGAGATTTATGACAGCCTTCGCGCGGGGTGCAATTTGCGCCGGGTATTGTCTACTCTGGCAATCGTCGCTGGTCGGTCACCCATTCGCAATCGAATGGTCGCCCGTAAGGGGCTACTTGGCAACTGCTGACCCCCATTTTCGTTGCCGAGCGCGGGGGGGACGGTGGCGCACCGTCCCATCGCCCGCCGCCGCGCACCGCGCGCCTCGAAGGATTCCCGAAGACCTGGCAAGACAAATCATGCGCGACTCTGGAAAATTCTCTGGGGGTAAAAATGAACAAATCTGGGAACATGTTTGCACATGTCCGGCCTACTTTCCGAAATATGTCAGAACCGTGTTTGGAAATTTCTGGGATCGATTTTGAAAAATTCCAGAATCAATTTTGAAAAATTCCGGATTTCAGAATTATTCAGATGTCCTGCGCGGCGGGCGCATTCCACCCCTCAAAACTTTTTTTGTTTTGAAAATTGCTGGGCTCCTTTTTTGAAAAATTCCCGAAACGCTTGCGCAAAAAAAAAGCGGAAACATTTGCTGACACATTCTGTAATCCAGAAAGAATGTCCGGGCGGTCCGACGGGCGCGGCCGGCTGATTCACGCGCCGCGCCGCGCGCGATTGGGCGCAGCGCGCGCCGCGCGTTGCGCCCGCGAACAGCACTCGAAGGGGCCACCTCGAAAACAGCGCCACGGCAGCTGCGACTCGCGGACCCCCCAAGAGCAACACAGCCTGCATCTTGGAATCTTCGAGGGCGCGCCGATGCGCAAAAAATGCACCGCGAACATCACGCAAAGAACCTGCGCGACGGAACGCGCTCGACCATTCGTCCCTGAAGCCCGCGCGGAAGAACAGGAAACCCTGAAAACCTGGAAACTATCAATATCGATACTTCACACACCTCTGAAAAAAGTGGATGGCCCCGGATGATTCCCTCGTGAACGCCCGTGGGCGCCTCATCATGGCCACCCCGTGCGCTGTCTGCGATTTGTGTGTTGTCGCCCAGAAAGCGTACGTGGGCGCCGCGCCGGGGGGCGCCCCATGCGCCGACCGGGTTCTCAGGGATTTCGCCCAGTGGGCGCCCGCGGGCAACTCGTCGGCACCCTTTGCGCTGGCCGGCGCTTCTGGCTACAAGTTTCAGATTCTTGTACCCGAGGAAATTGAAGAATTATACCCCCCAAGTGAAGGTTGGGGTCATCCTCTATGTATTTTCAATGCGTGCTTCAATGTATGGTTCACGATCTGCGATCCTGGATGTCAGAAGTGATAAATCCAAACCTGCCCAATATCGAGTCACCCGTTCATACATGGCGGAAAATACGATTCCGTGAGAATGGAAAGCTGGCCAACCACGACCAAGCACCCTTGCATATTTCACCAACAAGGTTCCAGACTGCTGCGCACGCACACTCGCAAAAATCCACAGAAACGAAGCAAGCTTTGCCTTCGGTCAAATGAGACCATGCGGGCCAAACGCGCGCGCATGTCGAAAACACCACATCATCGCGCACCCGCCAACTCTTGCAAATTTCCGCGCGCGCACGTGGAAATCCGTAACACTTCGGCGTTTTAACTATGTCAACGCCATGGTGTTCGGACGCATGTGAAACCCCAACCGTTTTCCTCCAAACCATGCTTGCACTGAAAAATTCTTGCTCGAATTATCTTACGGTGAGCCGAGATTTTGCCGGGTGGCCGCCCGTTGCCGCGTGTGGGTGCCTCGTGGGGGCACCGTATCCTGGGTAAGGTACGTCACCTCGCCACACTGCTCTCCGCTGCCGCCCGTGGGCGTCTCGACGGCTGCATAGGTGTGCAATGGTCTCGCCAGGCTGCCGTCCGTGACTGGTCGCGGGCGCGCTTACACCACATAGTTCGCATCACCACACAGCGTGCACAACATAGCAACAGCCGCGTAGTGTGCTCTGTCCCAGAAAGAACTGGAATCGCCTCCCCCCCCTCACGGCCGCAGCTTGGAGTACTGGCGCCCGGCACCCCGTGCACGCATGCGCTCTTCATCTCGCATGTCAAATAAAGCATACGCAAGAGGCTGGTATCGACGCCCTCTGTCATCCATGCCAGATTATAGCATGCGGCACGCACGTGTTGATCAGAGTGAAGGGGCCGAATACTCATTCAACGTCCCTGGGTGCGTGGCTGAAGCGGGGTTCCGTGGTGCGGATTATTGTTGCGCTGTTGTTGTGTTGTTGCTGTTGTTGTCGGCCTGGCCCGCGACCTTGCCCAGAAAGCACCCGCGATCCGCCGGCGACCCACAGGGGGCAGAACGGTCATTCACTGTCCCTAGGTGTTTGCTGCGTTGTTGTTCTGTGGTTGCTGAGTTTAAACTCTAAAAAAAATCATTATTAATCCACCTTTCCTGGTGACCATTTTGTTTTTCAATCGAGTGCTCCTCCAAGGGTTCGCAATTGGATTTATACAAAAAGACAATGGTCACCAAAGTGGGCCCGTGGCCCCCGGGTTACAACAAAAACGGCTCCCGCCTTGCACTTCCTCGCCAAGTATTTCGAAATCGCGCTCTCGCGCGGAAGTTCCTCGCAATTCATGCAGGAATCGCGCTCTCGCGTGGGACGTCCTCGCAATCTATCCAAACGCCGCGCCCTCGACGCTCAGGAATCGCGTTTTCGCGTTGGTTTTTTTCGCGAATCACTTGTGAGTCGGGCTATCGTTCGAAACCTCCTCGCGACTCACGTCATATTTTCGTTTCAACAATCCGCTTGCTCGACCTGGCCACTTGGGCCCGCCTTCCCAACCGGCCCGTACGGGTCGACCCGCCCGATCAGCCCGTCCGGTTGTGCCACTTAACCTCCCCTCCTGCGGATCCCGTGCTCCATCCTTCTACTCCCTTCCCCTTTCATCCGTCCTCTCTTCTCCTGTTTGAAGGGCCGGCAGGTAAGAAAGATCTACCCTAAGGAGGGCACGATCGAAGACAAAGAGGCGGGTATCGAGGGTTTGGGATATACGCGTTGAATGGTCCGCGAGTAGGTGAGCGCGAACAGACTTACCTGCTCGACAATTGTTGTTGGCGCCGTCGTGCGTGCAGTAAATGCGTTATGAACTCTACCATTCCGTTGCCCGACAATTCCCGCACCCATTTGGCAGAGTGTGGAATGGTGTGGTCCGCAGCCCTTGCAGTCAGAGGACCATTTGTTGTTAGTGAAGTGCCAGCTGGGATATTACTGTTATCGGGGGTGTTTCAAGAGAAATGCAATGGTCCCTCTCTCCTCCCCAATATTACCCAAATGGTCTCTCCCCCTGCTCTTCTTCCGGATTCTATCTTTCTCGACCGCGCTCGCGCGCACACGGACACACGCGGGCGTGCCCACCCACGCACGCACGCGCACGCTCGCGCACCCGCGTACAACCACCCGCCCCCGTCCACCCACCCACGTGCACACACGCGGCGCCGCGGCACAGGTACCAGGTTGTGCGAGCAACGGGCCCCGTGTGAGAGCGAGTCGTGAATACAGTGCTGGCAGCCGTGCCCCCACCCCCGCCGTCCCTTGCACATTTCCCCCATCATAGCTACCCGCCGCCGTGCCTGCAAGGAGTGCGCATATTAGAATACTTGCCCGTTGCCTGGCAACGTGTCTTTACTGCTGCCTGGGGCCCCCTCCTCGACGCATTGATCCGCACCCCCCCTCTGCAAACCAGATTGCGGGGCATGTCCCGCAACAAAAGCGCAATACAATCAAGGGGCCGAAAACCCACCCCCCCTCCCCCCAGCTCGGGAGCGAAGCATGCCCCCCGAGGGAAGTCGAACCAGGCCCCCCCCCGACGGCGCCTAAGAGGCACCAAGATCTCCGAAAAGAACCCAAGTGCCCCCCCAAACCCACGATGGCCTGGTTCCAAGAGGCTCCCAATACACACCAAGATGCTCTAAAGACCGCCAAGAGCGCACCATCACGTCCCAAACGGCCCCCACGAGACGCCAGGAGGCTTCCAATACGCCCCAAGAGGGTCCCCAGCAGACCCCGAGGGACATCCCAAGAGACACCGAAAGGCATCCAAGAAGCCTGTGGCCTCCCCGCGCTCTCCCAACAATGCCACGCTCCCCTGAGAAAGGCAGCTCCGCTGGGCATCGCGGACATCGTTCCTGGCGGGTTGGTGGGAATACTTTTCTATTCGCGAGCGCAAGCGGACGGGCCGCGCGCCGTCCAACGCTACAGCTAACAAGCAGGAGCCTAAATTGCACACGAGAGAGTAAAACAAAGACAACAAGAGAACAGCGGGAGGTGAGACTAGCCAGGGCGGGCCGCGCGGCGCTCACAGAGGGGGTGCCATCGGCAGCTAGCAGCCGCCGGAGGTGCACGCCAAAGTCGGCTGGTAGGGGATACGCGAAGAACTGAGAAATCAAACTCTCTCCTGCACCCTGTTGCGCAGGCACGGTGGCGGAGTGTGCCGCAGGTGCAGCCAACCCGTATAATAAGGACGCACGATTAGGATGCAAGGGCCTTGGAAGGCCATGTCGACACTCTGCGAGCGGGGCGCGGCCAGCGACAGCGGTCAAAGGGAAGGATGCAAGGGCAACCTTTGGAAGTCGTTCATCCTTACTGCGCGGGTTGACTGCATCTTTAAAGTCCCAAGCAGGGTGCCGCTCAAGCACCCAACTTCACAGGAGACAACGCTGCAACACAGCAGGCCACGGCGTGCGCGCCAGCGTCCAGCGTGCGCGAGGGACCCCGCTCCAGCAGCCCACGGTGTGAGCTCTCCGGCACCAGCTGGTTATCAGGGCGCGAGCGCTCCAGCAGGCCACGGCAGGGCTGGACCTAAACGTTGTTTTTCGTTTTGTGCTCGTATTGTTTTTCGTGTTGCTCTACCCGTGTTCCAGTGCCTCCCTCCCAAAACGAAAGACGAGGCACAGCCGAAGTCCAGCCAAACAGCGAGGTCCAACCCTGGGCCACGTCATACGCTCCAGCACTGCATCCAGTGCCGAGCGCAGGCGTTCGGACCTCGGCCGAAGCTGAGGCGGACGCAGTCACCTGGTGATCGTCTTCTCATTCGGCGTCTCGACATTCGGCGGGAGGGGGGGGGTCTGGCTCCGGACATCTGCTTAGTGCGACTCTTTGCAACAGGGCGTCCATCATGGGGGAGACTCCGCATGCCCGAAACAGGCGCCAACAACAGCTAAGATCTACTCCAGGGGGGGGAAGGGGGGGTGAGAGGGCCAGCGCCAATCGTCAAAACAATGGCCAGAAAACGACGACCTGGTCGAAGACATCACTCGCAACATATCGCACTGACTTTAGTAACTCGCGAGAACAATTGGCGGTTGAGAAGACGATTCAAGACGCCTCGCCGAGCTGCGGGGCATCGAACTGTCGACCGACTGAAGATAAGCATTACTCCTTTGCCGTTTGCACTGCTTTCTGGACCCAGTCAGCCCCCAGGTCGATTTGGCCCAACCATTCAGCTTCTTTGTAGGATGGGGGGGGGGGTGGTGGGGGGTGGGGGTGATCGAATCGTCGAAATGGACAGAAATGCAAATCGCCCCATCTTAGTGCACTTTGAAGCCTGAGTCAGGCTTGCAGCATGGAGGAGACTTTGCCCTTGCCCAGGCGCAGGAGAAGCGCTCCCGGACCAAAGGGAGCACCTCGACCATGCAATGTGATATGTGAAGACGCCGAGGCTGCCTGGGAGAAGCAAGAGGACGCGGAGGAGGAAAGGAGGATGAAGCGACGGCGAACGACAGAACTGGAACGGAACGGGCCGATCGCGATCCAAAGCCTTGGCTCCTGAGTGGTGGCGCTGGGGTGCCCGCTGAACAGAATCATGGAAATCGCTGGGGGGACGGCCTCTGGCCCAAAGCAGGACCGCCTGAAACGGGAAGATCCATGGCGGCGCCGAACGACAGAAAATGCGGAGGGGCAACAGGGAGCGAAAATGCGCATGCGCCCAACCACGCACTCGAATACGACCCCACCCACTCCACGAGGCCAGCCTCGCCTTACGAGCGGTCGCGCAGCACCGTCTTTCGAAACCCAAGAACAATTGTGGTGCACGTACGTACGGTGGGTTCGCCTCGTGTCAACCGGCGGCGACCCGCCAACGGCGCTCCATGTTGAACGCCGCGGGCGACCCAGAATCGTTCGATGTGGAAAGATTTAAACGTTTCGGAAACGGCCGATCGTTCAAGGTTGAACGATCCTCGCGGTGTCAGAGACCAACGCGGGAAGTCGGCACTACACGAACCTGACGTACATTCTTCCCTCCTGGGGCCAAGGGGGGGGGGCAGCGACGCGAGAGAGAGGGCCGCCCCGCAGCAGGCTTCTCCTTGAGGTTCTGGAGCTTGCGCGTCACGAACGCGGACGGGTTTTTCACGGCTGGCCCGATGGCCGAGATGACATCCATGGCGTCCTGCTCCGAGGCCTGCGCGGCTGACGCAGTCGGGTCTTCTCCTCCTCCTCATCCTCTTCCTCCTGCCCCTCCCCCTCCTCCTCCTGCCCTTCCTCCTCTTCCTCCTCCTCATCCTCCCTCCTCCTTAGGAGGTCCTGCACAGCGTCCTCACCTACGCGGCATCAGATCGGGGCCTTTTAGGCGTCACAGAGAGGTGGCTGTGCCGGGGACCGCTGACCACACATACCATCCACCAATACCAGGTGCCAACAACGGTCCCTGTTCAGACTCTGGGACCAGCACCGCAACACAAGGATGGGAGAGCCCATGTGCCCACCTGATTCGGCATGGTTATGCCTACCATCAAGGATATGCACAGTACACTGCGATCCTGCAGTCACTGTGCTACCAGAAAGAACGCCGAACAAGAAACCCAGGGGCTGGCCACGGCGAGCCGCGGCCACGACCAGAATCCCCCAGCCCAGTCCGAGGAAGAACCTCAAGTAGGGCTCCCTATTGGGCCACGATATCGTCCGGAGAACGAATATTCGGGCCCTGGCGCTGGGGCCTTCGGTGTCCCTGTGGGGGCAGGCTACGAAACGTAGAAGGGGTGCGCCGGAATGGTGAGGACAAGCCCATGCGGGCCCTGGCACTGGAGCCTTCGATGGAGCCCCCTCTGGGGCCACGAAGCGTGTAGAGGGTGCGCCGAAAAGGTTTGAAGAAGGCATGCGGGCCTTGGCGATGGGGCCTTATGGGGCCTCGGAGCGTGTGAGGAGTGTGCCGACATGACGATGGTGGTAACAGTGATGATGGTGATGGCGAGGGTGATGATGGTGATGATCATGGTCATGATGATGGATGCATGCATCAATGAATGAATGGTGATGGTGGTGGTGATGATGAGGAGCGCAGTGAGAACTCGCGGAGGACAGAAGCGAGAGAAGGGAAGAAGGGGAGGAAGACGGGGAGGCCGAAGGAAAGACGCGGGGCGATGCGTTGTCAAAACGAGGGCCCAACACCGAAAAGTGGTTGGGAAAAACCGTGTCGAGCCATACACCCTGAACCTGGCCCCAACCCCTCCTGCTGGCCAGAACCTGTCCTGGGCCACCTCAGATCCCCGCCCGACTCCAATGATTGCTCCTCTTCCTCCTCCTGTCGTCGGCCTCGGGGTCGCGGCGCGCGGGAACCCCGGCATGTTGCGCACGGTAGCGCCGCACAGGCAATCCGACGCGGGCCCGGCATCTTGGCGATCCGCTGGACCGCCCTTTCGAGGGTTCAAGGTCAGCGTTGACACAGTTCTTCCTACCATTTTCTGTTGTTCGTTGACATCCTGGTATTGGTTCTGCATCCTGAATTCCTTTTCCACGTTTGGCACACTCGACCGTCAAGGCTGTAGCGTCCGTGTGAAGAAAAACGAGTGCCAAGTCAGGCCCGTAGGACAACATATTACGCCTGGCGGGCGTAGCTGAAATCGATATAGGCGCAAGAGGCGAGTAGAAAGACAGCGGGCCCAGAAGGGCACAGAGTACACGCAAGCCAGGCCGTGTGAGAGAAGAGGAGAGACGAACGAGATCGAAATCGACGTAATTACAAGGAGAAGCCGAACCAGAAGGATTGACCTACACGTGCTTCCTCCCTCCTTCTTTTCCTCCTCCCCCTCATCATCCCTCCGGCCGCACCGCGCCCCCGTGGGCGGGGCGGCGCGACGGGCGCGGCCTTCAGCAGGAAGTCGCCGCTGGCGTCGTCCAGCACGCCCCAGGACTGCCGGGGCCCGCGGCTCGCTTGGCGCCGGGGAGGCGTACAAAGGGTTCGTGCGGCGTCGGCGCGCGCAAAGGTCTGTGACACCGCATCGACCGTTCAATCTTGAATCGATCGCGGCCCCGATCGTTCAAGGTTGAATTCCGTCGGGCCCTGTGGCGTTACACCGTGTCTCTCAGTGCCTCCGCGTCGCTCTGCCGTACGGAGTTCAACCTTGAACGCCATCGCCGGCGTCGCTGGCGCGCCAAGCAAACACGACTGTACGCCTTCCCAGCTTGCCGCTGGGGAGGCGTACAGTCGAGCTTGATTGGAGCGGACACAGGAAGAGGACACCAGACCCTTCCGAGGGTTACATTGCCATTGGAACGTAGAAGGCATGGTGAAGACAGGACACAAGGGTGCCCTTCTTTTGCTAGGGCCGAGCTACGAATCAAGCCCAACTGTATGGGGTCGGCCGTCGTCGCTACCGCCCCACGGGCGGGAGCGCCCGCCTGCGCCTGCGCTGGAAGCCCGCGCCTGGAGCGTTGCGCATGTCGGGGGCGGCCAAGAGGGAGGTGTCCAAAAGGGGGGGGCGCAAATCATGGCTGGCGGCACGTGCGCGGTCCAGGACAGGGGACGCATTGAAATGAGAAGAGGCGCCATGAATATGGGAGATATCATGGCCCCCGCCATGCTATCTACCCCCCTAGTCATCACCCCCCTCTTGGTCGCCCCCGAGCGTTGAATCCAAAGTCCGCCCCTGGGAATGCTCGGCCCCGGGCGCGGGCGCTGAGCACCGTTTAACCGATCCCCATCCCCAGCGGCGTGGCCTGGGCCCCACTGGCCGATTTAGCCCCCTATATGGGGATTTAGGCCGTCCCCTTCGGGTATCGAGGGGTGTATCCCCAACTGGGGTGGTAGTTTGGTGGGAGTCTCGCAGGGGATGAGGCTGGGGATGGGGGTCGGCTTTTTTGGAATGCTGGGCAGGCGCCCAAGCACGCGTAGTCCAATTTTTTTGGGCCCAAGCACGGCTGTCTGGCCAGCCGCGCTCACGGGTTCGCTGGCCAAGCCTTCCAGGCCGCCTACTCTTTACCTGGTGGCCTCATGGACGTGCCATGGTGTCTCTCTGGCAGTGTCTCGGAGCCCGGTGTGGGGCCTCGTGGGGGTCTCTCCCCCGGAAGCTTCCCAGTAGCGTCCTAGGGCCTCTTGGGAGCCTCTTGGGGGTCTGTTGGCGACCTCGGGGGTCACCTTGGGGCGGAAGGCTCGAATTGGCAGCTCGGGTTCCCACTTGGCACCCTCTTGGGGCCCTCTTGGGCCGTTTTCGGTACTTCTTAGTCCGTCTGGGGGCTCGCTTGGGCCGTCGAGGGGCCCTCTTGCGGGCCGTTGGGGAGCGGGGGAACGATTTGGGGGACATCTTGGGTCACGTTGGGCCGTGTCGCAACAAAAAAAGCACGCGCGCAATCTTATCACCTTCCTGAATGAAAGGGACGGTTGTTGCTTCTCTGGGCACTCGTGGGGACCTCTTGGCGCGGTCTTCAAGATTCTTGGACGTCTCTGGGGTCGCTCGAGACGCCCCGTGGGCCAGGGCTGGATTTAAACGCTGTTTTTAGCGTTGTGTTTTCGTTGTGTGCTTCGTTTTGCTCTACCTGCTTTCCCGTACCTCCCGCCCAGAACGAAAAACGGAACACAGCCGAGGTCCAGCAAAACAGCGTTTAGGTCCAGCCCTGCCGTGGGCCGCCCCGAACGCCCGGAGGCCGTCTTGAGCCGCCGTCACGGCCGACAGAGCGCTCTGGGGGCCGATCCGGGGCACCCCAGGAGCAGGCCCGGCCCCCGACGCCCCCACTTGCGGTCGGGGATGCTGCCCCTGGGCCCCCATGATGGGTCGATTCTACACCACCACTAGCACAGGTAGGACGGGGGAGAACGGAGAATGTGGATGGAGGTCCTCCCCCTCCTTCTCCTCCTCCTCCTCCTCCTCCTCCCTCGCCTACCTGTGGTAGTGGTGGTGAAAAGTCGGCCCATCACCCCAGGCCCGGTCCCCAGTTAGATGCGGATGTGCGTTTGTCACTTCATGATTCATCGAGCCGCTCTCTGGGCCTCCTGGAGACTCTGAAGGCCCCCGAGGACCTCCCGAGGACCTCTGGGGGAGGAGCGGGAGCAGCAAAAAGAACTGGAAAGGAGGAGGATCATCGTCATACCGACCAGGAGAAACCAGACAGCTGGGTCGTGAAACTGGATAGTGAAGAAGGAAGAGGAGGATCACTGCCCAAGGGAGGACGAGGAGGCCGCCAGCGGCGGCTGGGGAAGCGAAGAATGCAGGACGGTCTGTTCAGCGAGGCGGGGATCGAGAACGCAACGAGCGCGATTACAAGAAATGATGGACGCGGCGGAAATGCGAGGAGGACGATAGCCCTCCTGCAACTAGAGGAAAGCCACACCACATACACATAACATGTGTGAGCTTTACGTGGATTTCTCGGAGCGCGCCAGCGGCGGCGCCGTGGGCACCGCAAAAGAGACCCATCGCCGATCCAAGAAACGAATCCGCGTGGACATCCGGATCTAATTAAGACGCTGCTTATTATTTTTCTTCTTCGCACAGTGGAGCGGTGGCAAGACGAGGCATGGAGCACGTGCGACCTGGGTAAGACTGGGCCCGTGCCGACTTCCACGAGGCCCGAATGCACAGTGGCCTCGATCGGCAAGTCCCCGTCGCGCGGCACACACACATACACACACACACACGCACTCACACACAGACACACACACACACACACACACCGTGCCGCCATGAGGAACGCCTAACAGGGCACGAAGGCGCTTTCCTGGCCTCGGTCACGAAGAGGCTCCCTGACCCAGCTCTGCGCAACGGCCCGAACACCAAGGCCCCTGCTGAACCCCACCTGCTCCCTCGTGTCAGCGGCGTGGCCGCACCGTGGCCCAGCCTGGCGAGGGGCGAGCGCTGCCGTGGCCGGCCTCTGGGGGAAAGCAAGAGGTACCGGCACCGCTGCCCCCGGGCCCTCTCCCGGGGTGGGGTCTGACCACACTTTCGAGGCGAATCCAGCGGTGGCGACGAGGGTCACCCAGGACGCCCGAAAGGGCAAAAACAAGGGAAGGGTCACGATATCGGTACATGTCCCTCCTTTGAGCCTCTCTCTCTCTCTCTCTCTCTCTCTCTATATATATATACACAAAAGTCGGGCGGGTGGGGGGCAGGGGGCAGCTGGCTTGAGTCCAACTCCTCATGATCCTGCTCCCGGGCGCATGCTACCATGGATTATCAACACCGTGGATCTGGTGCGTGGGCGCCAGATCCACGGACCGAACCCGCTTGCCCCAATCCATGTGATCGTTTGATCGATTAGTGAGCGTTTTCTTTTTCGGCGTTTCGACATTGGGTAGAAAGGAGGGGGAAGGGGGGGGTCTGGCTCTGGACCTCTGCGTAGTGCGACTGTTTGCAACAGAGCGTCCTATGGGGGAGGCTCCACCTGCTCGAAAGAGGCGCCCAAAACGGCCAAGATCTATTCCACGGGGGGGGGTGCGAGGGCCCGCCACGATCGGCAAAACAGTGAAGAAAACGAGGACCTATCATCGTACCAATCCCCCTGCTTCTTCTTCTTCTTCTTCTCGTCCTTCCCTCCTCCGAAGGAGGAGGCGCAGAAGAGGGCGCGGGCTGGTCCTTCAGGTCCGAGACCGCCTGCTCCTGGCCAACACACGGCTGCGCTCGCTCGCGGCTGGTGGTTGGACTCGGTATCGCCCCTTGCCTGCACGGTTTCCCCCGGGGCCGAAGGCGACCCGAGGAGGAGGAAGAGGAGGAGGAGGTGGAGAAGGAGGGGGATGATGAGGAGGAGGAGGAGGAGGACGAGGAGGAGGACGAGGAGGAGGACGAGGAAGAGGACGGGTCGCCTAAGCTCTTCGGAGAAACCATCCACCCTTGCCTCCCTGCTCCGACGGGAACTTTCTGTTATCCGTGCTATCTCCAACAAGTGCTTGACGAACAAACACAGGCGAATCCACGACGTCCCTGGGCAGGAGCACGAGAGATGGCCGAGTTGTCCACCTGGCCCTCCTCCGGACCATCCTCCCTCCCCCCCCGCCCAGCCTCCTCCTCCTCTTCCTCCTCCTCCTGCTCCTCCTCCTCGTCATTGCCCTCCCCTTTCTCCACATCCACCATTCTCCGCCTTTCCTCCCAGCCTCCTCCCTCCATCCCTCCGGCCTCCATCCTCTCTCTCTTTCACGATGTTGCATCGTTCCTGGCATTGGCCAACTGATTCCTGACAGTGCACACAGGTGTTGTGATTGATGTTGTGAATGTGTTCCAGCAGACATGTGACGCCGGATGTTAAACTGATGCGATTCGTTTGACTTTGAATGTTGGCAACGATGCCGTTCACCTCCTTCAGTTTGTCCTGAACGGTGTTCTGGTCTGGTCCCAAGCCTGAGACCAAACACGATGGCGAACGCAGCAATCACCATGCCATGTTGCACGTTCCGGATCTCCCTGAGAGTTTCATGAAGTTTATCTTCATCCCGAAGAATTACTCCTCGGAGGTGGCAAAACCTCTCATTGGGGGCAAGACTGCTGTTGGTGGCCAATCATCCATCTTCTGGGCGGTTACGGGGAGCCGCCCAAGCAGTCCTGCGTCACAAGTTCCTGCACTTGCGAATGTGGGCAAATGCGATCCTGAGATGTACTTCTGGCTCCACGTGTTTCACGACACTCCTGATGTCCAGGATTATGGTGCAATTTATCTTTATCCCGGCGACGGCTGGATCCGACTTGCAGTGCATGTCACTTACATGCAGGCGCAGTTGTCCAGTCTCGCGTAGTTCGATGGTACACATGCACATCGCCGCGCGCAAAAAAAACAACTCTCCTGAACAGGATCAGGAGCCTCTTGCGTCAGCTGGATGTCTACTGTCCCGCGCATAGCGAATCCGAATTAGAGGACTCTGCCACCGCGAATGCGCCAGAGCCCAAGGGGAACGCCGAGGGCACGTATGCGGACTGTCCAGGAGAGAAGGATCCGCCGACCCTGTCGGCGTGTGTGAGGGGCTTGCTGTTCGAGTCGTCGTCTCCGTCGTCCCCTTTCCATGCACCCTCCTCCTCAGGCTTGTCAGCGAGGGAAACATCTAGCAATCTCGTAATCGAATCGAAGGGAAACTCCTTCCCTTTGATCCGTCCCCGCGCCGGGGGTCCCGGGGGGGTCCTGGGGGGGTCGCCACCCAGCTACGCTTTCCCCCCGTGGGGGCCCTGGGGCCTCAGAAATACCAAACAGGCTGCCCCAAGAGGCCGCCGAGACCGTCCAAGAGTGTCCCCAATCGCCAATGGATCGGTCCAGAACACCTTCACGCCCTCCAGACTGCCCAGGAGGCCGCCAGGATACCCCTAAAGGCCTCCAAGAGCACTCCCGAGAGGGCCCCAAGAGGCCAAATTCATTGATTGTTCGTTGGTTTTCTGAAGATTTGGGCGTTCTCACCTTTTCCATTTCCCGCCGCTCTAAAACAGCACCAGAGGCCCTCAAGATCTCCTCTCGGGTCTCCAAGAGGGCCCCAAACCAGCCCAAGAGTACCCCAAGGCAGCCCAACACGCCTCCAAGACGGCCCCAGATGCCCCCAAGACGGCTTCAAGAGCGTGCCCAGACGGGGGACCCGAAAGGACATTTCGAGCCCTCGGCCCCAAGAGGCTCCCAGGAGGCACCAAGAGGTTCCCAGGAAGCCCCAAGAGACCCACAAGAGGTTCCCAGGAAGCCCGAAGAGACCCCCAAGAGGCTCCCAAGAGGCCCCCAGGAGGCTACCAAGAGGCCCCAAAATTCCTCCCCCGAGGCCCCCGAGAGACTTCCGAAGAGACCCCAAGAACCATTCCTGAGAACTCTTGCCCATGTCAGCGTCGTCGTCGTTACCGCCGCCGTTGTCATCGTCGTCGCCGCCGCCGCCGCCGTCGTCGTCCTCGTCGTCGTCGTCGTCGTCGTCGTCGTCGTCGTCGTCGTCGTCGTCGTCTCCATTCAGGGTCGGCGGCACCGGCCGTAAGGCCTTCGCAATAAACACAGATACAAACAAACGTCGCTTCCAATACCATATGAGAACATGCGAGACGGGGGGGGGGGGAAGACGCCCGATCCAGAAATTACCGTGGCGACGTACCCAACCCCTGCGCAATGCTGGGCATGAGTAGCTTGGGAGACGTTATACAGAGGTGATGACGTGACATGGGCGCGGCATTCGAGAGGCATTCGTGAGGCTCGCAGCCCCCCAAGGATCGCGAGGTCCCGCTCAGATCTGCGTGGTGCCTCACTCCGCTGGACCCGCCACCTGCCTTCGAAAGTGGCGACGGTTTCGCTGATCCCAGCCCCCCAAGGACGGCGAGGTCCCGCTCAGATTTGCGCGGTGCATCGATCCGCTGGACCCGCCAGCAGCCCTTGAAAGTGGCGACGGTTTCGCAGATCGCACCCCCCCCCGGGACGGCGAGGCCTCGCTCAGATCTTCGCGGTGCCTCACTCCGCTGGACCCACTAGCACCCCTCGAAAGTGGTGACAGTTCCGCAGATCGCTCTGCTGGCCCCCAGCCCTCGAAAGTTGTGACAGTTTTGCAAATGGCAGTCTCCCAGAGATGACGAGGTCAAATTTGGATCTGCGGCGGCTGCCCACTATAGCAGCCCCCCCAAGCAGGCCTCGAAAGTGGCGACAGATTCGCAGATCGGCGCCCCCCCCAGGAATGGCGAGGTCTACTTTGGATCTGCGGCGGCTACCCACTACGCTGGCCCCAAAGCAGCCCTCGAAAGTGGCGACAGTTTCGCAGGTCGCAGACCCCTGAGGGATGGCGAGGTCTACTTCGGTTCTGCGGCGGCTACCCACTATGCTGGCCCCCCAAGCAGCCCTCGAAAGCGGCGACGGTTTCGCAGATCGCAGACCCCTCAGGGATGGCGAGGTCTAATTTGGATCTGCGGCTACTACCACCCATCGAAAGCGGCGACGGTTTCGCAAATCGCAGCCCCCCAGGGATGGCGAGGTCTAATTTGGACCTCCGGCGGCTACCCACTGTGCTGGCCCCCCAAGCAGCCCTCGAAAGTGGCGACAGTTCCGCAAATCGCAGCCACACAGGGATGGCGAGGTCTACTTTGGATCTGCGGCGGCTATCCACTATGCTGTCCCCCTCAAGCAGCCCTCGAAAGTGGCGGCAATTTCGCAAATCGCAGCCCCCCGGGCCCCAGGGATGGCGCGGTCTAATTGGGATCTGCGGCGGCTACCCACTATGCTGTCCCCAAAGCAGCCCTCGAAAGTGGACACGGTTTTGCAGGTTGCAGCCCCCCAGGGAAGGCGAGGTCTACTTTGGACAAGCAACCCTCGAAAGTGGGGACCATTTCGCAAATCGCAGCCCCTCGGGCCCCAGGGATAGCGAGGTCTAATTGGGATCTGCGGCGGCTACCCACTATGCTGTCCCCCCAAGCTGCCTTCGAAAATGGCGACGGTTTCGCAGATCGCAGCCCCCCAGGAATGGCGAGGTCTGCTTCGGATCCACAGCCCCGAAATGGCGACAGTTTCGCAAATCGCAGCCCCTAAGGGATGGCGAGGTCTAATTTGGATCTGCGGCGGCTACCCTCTAGATATACTGTCACCCCCAGCAGCCCTCGAAAGTGGCGACGGTTTCGCAGATCGCAGCCCCCCAGGAATGGCGAGGTCTACTTCGAATATGCGGCGGCTACCCACTATGCTGCCCCCCCCCCCCAAGCAGCCCTCGAAAGTGGCGACGGTTTCGCAAATCGCAGACGCCCAGGGTTGGCGAGGTCTACTTTGGATCTGCGGCGGCTAGCCACTATGCTGCTGTCTCCCCAAGCAGCCCTCGAAAGTGGCGACAGATTCGCAGATCGGCGCCCCCCCCAGGAATGGCGAGGTCTACTTTGGATCTGCGGCGGCTAGCCACTATGCTGTCCCCCCCAAGCAGCCCTCGAAAGTCGCGACAGTTGTTAGCACATTGCAGCCACCCAGGGATGGCGAGGTCTAATTTGGATATGCGGCGGCTACCCACTATGCTGTCCCCCAAGCAGCCCTCGGCAGGGACGACAGTTTCGCAGGTCGCACCCCCCCAGGGATGGCGAGGTCGACATTGGATCTGCGGCGGCTACCCACTGTGCTGGCCCCCTCAAGCAGCCCAAGAAAGTGGCGAGCAGTTTCGCAAGTCGCAGCCCCCTGAGGGATGGCGAGGTCTAAGTTGGACCTGCGGCGGCTGCCCACTACGCTGGCCCCCCAATCAGCCCTCGGAAATGGCTAAAACTTCGCAGATCGCAGCCCCCCCAAGCAAGATGCACACACAAGAGGTACCGCAGGCAAGATGCACACACAAGAGGTACGCACAAGGCAAGAGGAGACAAGAGGAAGGGGGCGGAGGAGGAGGAGGAGGAGGAGGAGGAGAAGGAGACGCGACCGCAGTGCTCTATCCAAAACGAATACCCAACCAAGGAGGGTTGGGAAATGTTGGAAATATGGTGGATCGCGGGGCTTCTGCCTGTTTCTCAGTCTCCCTGGGCCTAAACATTGCACATCTGCAAACCAAGGGAGCTCCTCGGGCCGTCGAGGGCCGAGGCCGTCGAGACCTGCCTCGTGGCCGTCGAGGACCATCTACCCGCCGCAGCAGAGGACCTCCTGCTCGGGCTCGACGACGAGTCCGACGATGGCCACGACTCCGACGCCAGTAACTCGTCGGCGAGCGAGGGGGGGAAGTGAGAAGGAGAAGGCCTTCTCAGAAGGCGGAAAGGTTAGACAACCTCTCAGAGGGTGGGGGGCCTTCCGAGCCTTCTGGGGAGGCCCGCCCCTTCTCACTTCCCCCTGGTCTCGCCGCCGAATAACGATACCAGCACGCCTGCCTTCACCTTGGACGAGGCAAGGCTGGCCGAAGATGGCTACGGTACGACGAACTTGCAGGAACATGCCTTTCGGAGGTCCGCCCACAAATTTCTTGCGTCGGCGCTGGATCCCTTTTCCCAGCGCGCTTCGCGGGCCATGAATGGCGCCAGACGGTCCAACGCCGATCCAAGAAATCCGCGCGGGCCTGCGAAAGTCTGTCTGAGTGGCATGGGCCAGCTTAGAAGAAGATTCCGAGAATGACTGGACTTGTCCCCGCCCCGTGCTGACGGTGCCCTCGCGAGAAGCAAGAACATTTCCTGCCTCTCCTGACGCAATCTCCGACGCCTGGTGCTTCCCGGATGTCTTCAACCGCCTGATGGCCATCCGCATCTTCATGACTACCTTTGCTATCCTCTTGGTGACTTGCGTCAACGCCGTGCTTCGCAGAGATCCTTGGTTATCTTCGTGATGACTTACGGCTCTGGCCAACACCTCCGACATTTTCATGATGGCCTAATGCACCGTTGAGTATGACAAACACGTAATGTTGCCTGAGCTGCGGCGTCGTGCAGGAGCGCATCTACCCCATTGTTACGTTTTGCACTGCATCTTTCTCTCTGGTACAGAGAATTGTAACAAGTATCTGGAACATATCCACAGGTGTAGTCGTTGCGCTTGACGTCAAGCCTCGACAACTCTCGGCAATATGACTCTTGACATATCCGTTCCGCTGTTTCCACGCCGGCAGACGCGCGCACACGACCCATGCGCTGTCAGGTCTCAAGCTGTAAACGCAGCTGCGGGCAGCAAACCTGCACTATGACACGATGGCAGTCGAAGGGAGGAACGCGACGGCAGTGGCGCAGGAGCGACCGCATTCCTCGTCTTCCTCCTCCTCCTCCACCTCCTCCTCTGCTCCCTCCCTCCTCCAGGGCGACGAAGACTGTGCCTATCCTCTGCTCCCTGGCCAGGCCCATCCTGAACCCAGCACCGGTGTCCACGCCGCGCCCTCCTAGCTTGGCCAGGAGGGCGCCTGCGCATCTCCCGTGCCCAGGGAGGGGTCGGCCGGGGGGCAGTGGGCGTGCAGGCGTCGTCGCCCGCTCTTCTGCGCGAGCCAGACGGCGGCGGCGCTGCGCGGATCCTGGGAGGTCCAGAACAGCTCCTGCTGGTGACCGTTGGCCCAAACGTGGATGACGCCGGGAGTCTGGGAGGGCGGCCGGGAGGAGCAAGGCTGGCCGACGGAGTCGGCGGCCGCCTACGCTACACCTCCTGCCCTTTTTTTTATTTCAGCGCAGACCACCAGGCGACCGCTGTAGAGTCTTGCAGTGAGGAAGCAGCCTCATCTGAATGTGCTGGTGGCTGGAGAAGAGAATCTTCTCGAATGCCATGGCAACTCCAGCCCATTCTCATCCGCTCTCTTCGACACCCGCAGGGGGGGGGGTCAAGGGGGGAGCCTCCCGGGGGTTTTGTGGGGTCCGTGGGGCAGATGCGACTCCTCCCCGGGCGGTACGGCGGCCAAGACAATGTTTCAGCGTTGTAGTTGAGTCGAAGGCCCCCTTCCTTTGATCCCTTCCCCGCCGGGGGGGGGGTCCTGGGGGGGGCCTCCCGGGGCGGGTCCCGGGGCAGATGCGACTCCTCCCCGGGCGGTCTGGCGGCCAAGAGAAGCGTCGTGCTTGAGTCGAGCGGAAGCCCCTTCCCTATGATCCCTTTCCCGTCGGGGGAGGGGGAGGTCTGGGGGGGGGGATCCTCCTCGGGCGGTTTGGCGGCCAAGAAAAGCGTTGCAGTTGAGTCGAAGGGAAGCCCCTTCCCTTGAATTAAGATCCCTTCCCCACCGGGACGGGGGGGGGGTCTCGGGGATGGCCTCCCGGGGTGGGGCCCGGGAGGGCCCTGGGACAGATACGACTCCTCCTCGGACTTGGCGGCCAAGAAAAGCGTCGAAAGGAAGCCCCTTCCCTTTGATCCCTTCCCCGCCGAGGGAAGGGGGGGTCCCGGAGATGGCCTCTGGTCGGGGGAGGTCCCGGGGCAGATACGCCTCCTCCTCCTCGGGCGGTTTGGCGGCCAAGAAAAGCTTATAGTTGAGTCGAAAGGAAGCCTCTCCCTTTGATCCCTTCCCCGCCGGGGGGGGGTCCCAGGGAGGTCCCCGATCGGGGACCTCCCCAGGACCCGCTCGAGCGGGTCCCGGGGGGGTCCCCGGGGGTCCCGGTGCAGATACGACTCTCCCTCGGGCGGTTCGCCTCGCTATCTCCCTTGCTCTCCCCCCCTCCTCGTCTGCCCATCCTTGTCCCTCTCCTGCCCCTCCTCGTACCCCTCCTCCCCCTCGCATCTCCTACTCCTCCTCCTCCTCCTCCTCCTCCTCGCCCCTCCTGCTCCCTAGCGCCCTCCGCCACCTGCTCCTCAACATCCTCGTCGTCCTCGTCGTCGCCGTCTTCAGGGTCGGCGGCACCGGCCGTAAGGCCTTCAAAATGCCATGGCAACTCCAGCCCATTCTTATCCTCTCTCTTCGACAGTCTACGGGGGCGAGGCGCCAACAGGCGTCACCTCCTCTCCTCTGCGTCTTGCCATCGCTCGGTCGTCCGATCCCACTGTGTGTGTGCGTGTGCATGTGCGTGTGCGTGTGCGTGTGCGTGTGCGTGTGCGTGTGCGTGTGCGTGTGTTGTGTGTTGTGTGTTGTGTGTTGTGTGTTGTGTGTTGTGTGTTGTGTGTTGTGTGTTGTGTGTTGTGTGTTGTGTGTTGTGTGTTGTGTGTTGTGTGTTGTGTGTTGTGTGTTGTGTGTTGTGTGTTGTGTGTTGTGTGTTGTGTGTGTGTTGTGTGTTGTGTGTTGTGTGTTGTGTGTTGTGTGTTGTGTGTTGTGTGTTGTGTGTTGTGTGTTGTGTGTTGTGTGTTGTGTGTTGTGTGTTGTGTGTTGTGTGTTGTGTGTTGTGTGTTGTGTGTTGTGTGTTGTGTGTTGTGTGTTGTGTGTTGTGTGTTGTGTGTTGTGTGTTGTGTGTTGTGTGTTGTGTGGTGTGTGGTGTGTGGTGTGTGGTGTGTGTGTGTGTTCGGTTTCGTGCGTGCTCTGGTGTCGCAAGACGATCCAAGATGATCCTCGCTGGTCAATCTTTCCTGGCGCTGGCCTCGTCGAGAAACAGATGCACGCGTTGGAGCGATGCCAAGTTGCCCGCCTCCTCTTTCGCTCAACGGGCAGTGTGGGCGACGCGCCAGCGGCGTTGCTTTGTCCTCCTCCTCCTCCGCCTTCTCCTCCTCCCTCGCTCTCGCTGTCGGCCGCTGGTTCGTCCCGCGTCTGGCGGGTGCGATAGTTTTTCAGAGGGCTCGCGAGCGAGACCCCCACCCTCCCAGTTTCCACAAACTCGCGGAGGCCAGAGGAAACGACGATAACTGGTGATCACAAGTGAATCACTGGGAGTGGGAAGCAGAGTAAATCAGGCGATCTGGCGTGTGAATTCTCCTTAGTACCCCAAAGAGTTTGAAGGAATCCTAGCGATGAAAGGTGAAACTCTTGCTTCACTCGAGGGGGCGGGTGCCGGGGTACCTCTGCGGGGGTAGGGGGGTGGAGGGGTGGGGGTACCCAGAATTCCTGGGCCCTGAGGGGCGTGGGGTCGGGGTTTCCTGGGAACATGGGGGGGTGGGGGCAGGTCTCCCCGATTTGCCCAGGCCCTCTTGGGCCCTCTACTATCGCTGAACGATCGGGCGAAGACGCCCAAGACGGCCTCCATCCGACCGAAAAAGCACCCAAGACGTCCAAAGATGCCTCCAAGGGCACCCCCAAAAGAGGGCCCAACTCGTCAAGTACCCTTAGGAAAACGTGAATGTCTAGTATATCATAACTTCTCGGCCTTTGCGGGCGTCCAAGACGACCCCAGGGGCCCCTAAGACCGCCCCGATGACGCTTCAAGAGGCCCCCACAAGCGGGCACCGGCACGGCCCCAGAGGACCCCGAGACGGCCCGCGAGGCGCCCTGGAAGGCCCAGGCCCCAAGAGGGGCCCAAGAGTTCTGCTGTTCCCATCGTACTTAAGGACACATCCCAGACTTAACTTCGAGCACTCAGAAAAGTATCGAAACAATGTCGAACGAGTATCGCCTCCCAGTGCCCGACATGAAAACCCTTAAGTTTCGGTACTTTCTTGGTGCTCGAAATTCTTTCTGGCGATCGAGGGTGAAATAGGTTGGACAAAAGGGGGAGCCTGATCCGACAATTCGAGCCTTCCGACCCAAGATGCCGCCAGGAGACCCCAAGGGGGCCTCAAGAGGACCCAAGAGGGTATCCCCCCCCCCAGATACGCATCCCCCCCGGGCGGTTCCAGGGCCTAGGAAAGCCGCAAGACGCGGCCAGAGTGCCCCAAGAGGCCCCCGAGGCGGCCCTCGAGGGCCCCGAATCGCCGAACGACCGGTCCCAGACACCAAAGCAGACTCCAGACCGCTCAGAAGGTTTTCGAAACGCCCCAAAAGGCCTCCAAGAGCACTCCCAAGAGGGCCCCAAGGGGCCAAAAACACTGATGTTCCTGACGTTTTCGAACGACTTTGGCGTTCTCGCCTTCTCGGCTACCCCAACGCTCCAAGACAGCCCAAGATGCCCCCAAGATCGCCCAAGAGGTCTCCAAGAGGGCCCCAAAAGAAATCAAGAGAGCCACAAGACAGCCAAAGAGGCTCCCAAAACAGCCCAAGAGGCCCCCGAGAAGGCTCCGAGAGGGAACCCAGACGGGGGACCCGAACGTAGATTTGGAGGCCCCCAAGAAGCCCCCAGAGGCACCCAAAAAGCCTCCCAAGAGGCCCCAAGAAGCCCCCAAGAGACCCCCATGAAACCCCAAGAGCCCCCCCCGCCCCACACGAGAACCCCAAGAGGCGCCAAAAATACCCCCAAGAGGCCCCCGAAAGCGCGTCGTCGTCGTCGTGGTCGTGGTCGTGGTCGTGGTCGTGGTCGTCGTGGTCGTCGTCGTCGTCGTGGTCGTCATCGTCGTCGTCGTCGTCGTCGTCTTCGTCTTCGTCGTCGTCGTCGTCGTCGTCGTCGTCTTCGTCGTCGTCGTCGTCGACGTCGTCGTCGTCGTCGTCGTCGCCGCCGCCGTTGGTGTCGTTGTCGCCATCGTCGTCGCCGTCGTCATCGCCGTCGTTCAGGGTCAGCGGCGCCAGCTGGAAAGCCTCTCCACTGATATGAAAACCTGACCCAAAGTGATGAGGAATCCTCTGGGTCCAGGACATACCTGCTCTTCCCGTATCGAAAACCTGTCAAAAACGCGATCGGATGCAATAAGGTGTGGTTTGATCTGGGCTACGTTTCGCTCGCGAATGGGATGCGATTAAATGCGATTCAAATCCACGGGGGATCTTTTTGATATGAAATATGACCCGTTCCTGTTGACATCCGGTTCGGGTCCGACTCAAATGCAACAGAAATCCTCTGTATCTGGGATAAAGATCTGCCCCACTTTCATTGAATTGGGCTGAGGACCCCATCCAGATTCAAAAGAAACCTTTAGATCTGAAACCACTACCCTGCCCCAGTGAAATCGTCAGGACCCGACTCAAATTACACAAGAATCCTCAGTGTCCGGGATATGTCTGCTCCGTTCCTGGAATCGTAGGAGAATCTCCTTCGGATTCAATAGTAGTCGTTTTGATATGAGACTGACCCCTCGACCACTTTCTCCGCATCATCTCTCTTTGCACATTCCTGGCAATTCCTGCTTCGCCCCTTCCCCTTTTTTTCATCCTCCTCCCACCAAATCCTCCTTCCGCCGCCGCTGCCCATATGAGAGGTATGCGGATGACAAGCAGGAGCAAAGTGAGATGAAAAAGGAACCGGAACCGGACACGAAACTTGAGTGCCAAATCCCATTGCCAGACAGGTCCCTTTGAGGGGCAGACGGTGCACTGCGCGACTCGGAACATGAACTGGTCGGGAAATCTGCAAAACTGCACAGGCAAGACTACGGAGGAGGAGGAGGGTGAGGAGGAAATGGAGAACACCAACAAAGATGGAAACATCTTCGTGCTGATGCGGGAACGCACACGACACATCACTAATTTAGCGAGTCCTTCCACCGCAAACGTGGTCTCCCTATGAGGCGCTTCGCCTCGGTCCGAAGCCGTGGCGTCCACCCGAATAACCGCCTGCTCCAAGTGTTTTGTGCGTGGAAACAGCTCAGGGTACCAAACTCTATTTTTCGATCTCGTCGAACGCAAACCCAGTTTTTGACGTTGCTTGTGGAACGATAGGCTTACACTGTGTGCGTAGAGCGCTTGGCGCGATCCACGTAAGATTCATCGACTCACCTGGCAGACCGAAGCGTACTGCGGAGCATCCTCCTCCAAATGACCTTGAGCTGGTCCTTCGATTCGGCATCCAGTGTCCAGCATTCGCACCCGTATAATGCAACCAGCATCTCGACGCTTTCAAATATGCGCACACAGTTCGGACATTGGCATGAAATCGAGCCCCGAGCGCAACGCATGCTTGAACTTTTCAAACACTCCCCACGGACAGGAAAATCGGTTTTCAGATCCTGTGCAATGATAAACGCGGTACATTTCGGACTGTGCAACCTTCATAATGCCCAGTTCATCTCCAAACACCCTACCTGATGATGCAGTAGGTGTTGAGTTCGTCAAAGTCCTTGCTCTCCCGACGTGCACTTGCAATCCGTAACGGGCCGCCTCCCGCGCCAAATCTTGATGCATTTGCGCAACGTCAGATCTGCTGCACGCCAATAGAAGCACGCCGTCCGCAAACCTCAAATTTGCCGACGGATCCGAGGCGGCATCCATGGCAAAGCCATAGTATTGCCTGGCCCTGGGTAAATTGAGGCCGCGCCGTGTTTTCTTCAGCGAGCAGAAGCAGACTTCCATGACAGCTCCGAACACCAACCTAAGGATAGAATCCCTTTGCTTCGCGCCGCGACATGGTTCAAAACGTAGCGACCGTCGCCTTCTGGTGGTGATATAGCTTCTGCTGCAAAGAAATATATTTGGCACCCGATCCCAACGATCGACGACCCCCCACAGCGCGGAACGATCTACTGCATCAAAAACCTTCTCGACATCCACAAGTGCAATCAAAAGAGGCGGACACAATTCTGCGCATCCCTCAGCAAACAGTCAACAATGAATAGATAATCTACCGTGGAAGACCTGTTCAGGCACGCAGCTTGGTCTGGACACTGCGCCGGCACGATTGTTGGCTGAAACCCATCGCACACCAAGCACGCAAAGAATTGGCATAGAGTCGGTAAAATCGCTATGAGTCCAAAGTTCTGCGCTAGGAGCGGGCCGCCCTTCTTGAACAATACCACCATTCATGTTCCCGCCCATGCTTCTGGCACCTCAGCGCCCGTCTGTAGCACGTCATTGAACACGCCGGAGAAGAAATTGCGAAAGGTAGCTTTTGATAACTTCAACATCTCCGCCACCGTGTCAGACTCATCCGTGCATTTTCCTCATCTCAAACTCCCCAAAGCCGATCTCAACCCATCCAACGTGGAAGGTAGGATCGAAGGTAGGATCCCCTCAGTGGCAGCATGGTGGATGCAATTTCCAGCGCGACGGCCCGCCATCAATTTCTCACAAACAAACACGCGAATACTCATTCAACGCTCCTTTTTGTCGGTATGCTCTGTGCCACCATCATATTAAACCGTCACAATGTATTGTTTTTTCTTGGACCTCAAGCCCAAGCAATCCGCAATTTGCCGCAGAACTCTGTCAATATTGGGTCGATACGCGCCTCACGTTCCAGCCTCAATCTGGTGCTGACAATACCCGCGATGCCTTTACTACCTCAAGTCGGCGTGCCTTCCTCTCTACAGCATTCAAGTCAAGCTTGCGCCGTCGGCCTCTTCGTTCTGCAATGAATGGCGCGAGCGAACCGCAACAAATGCAGGGCGACGCGGTCGACGTTGGAAACGGGATGACATCCTCGCGCAAACCCACCATGTATCACTCCAGTGCCCATGTCTCTGCTCAAAGTGTACACCCTTTCTGAATATAGTGCTTGAGTTTTCGCGTCTAAAACGTCCTCCGACCAAATGCTCCCATCAACTGCTGAATCCAAACTGTTCTGCAGTGTCCGTGCATGGGCCTTCGTTGGCGGTCGCACAAATATGCGTCATTCAACTGGCCTGTGGTCCGGACCACTGTCCAACCACTTGTTCACCTGGCAAAATATCATCGCTGAAAAGATACGGCGGTCAACCAACATGAAATCCAACAGCTTCCTCAAATCCTTGTTTGAATACGTCCAAAAGCTCGCCGCTTCCACAAGATCAAATGTACTTTCCAAGACAAAACCGAGAAGCATACAAACGTGCAGTAACCACTCCCAGCGAACCATGCGATGTGTGATTGTAAAATTGGCCCCAGGAGTGCCGTGTCCTACTTCTTCTTCAACAGAAGGGCCCACCTAAGCGGTCAAGTCCCCTGCAATCAGAAACCGATGTCTCGTACCACCCCTTGGGGCTAGACGATTATAAAGACTAGAATGAACAGCTTCGTCGTAAGCGTTATCTATTACTGAACGTGGCATGTAAAAAAACAAAAACTCTGAAATTAAGAACGCCTGCCACCAACTCAAAAAACAACTCTTCGATCGCATACTGCACGGAGAGACGCGTAAAACAATCTTATGGTAACCAATCTGCCGATATCGCTCTTTCCCTTGCTCCCACCGCTCCCGAACCACTTGGGGCCGCCCTCTGCAATGAAGATTTCCTCCGACTTCTGCTCCCGCCATGTTTCCGTGAACACAATCAGGTTCCAGCTCTGACCATTCAGCTCGTCGAGCAGAATTGGTGAATTCGTGGGAGCAGGAGGAGGAGAAGGAAGAGGGGTGGGAGGAGGAGGAGGAGGAGGAGAGGAGGAGGAGTGACTCATCAAAAGACCCGCCTTCTCCCCAGGGAGGGAGGAGGGAGGAGGGGGAGAGAGGAGGGCACAGGAGGCAGGAAGGCGAGGAGGAGGAAGAGGAGGGGGCGGGCGGGGAGGGGGGGGGATTAAGAAGAGGAGGCGGAGGAGGTTGAGGAGGAGACGGAGGAGAAGGATGGGGGTGCTCAGAGATCCTCAGGGTGTTCAGAGATCCTCAGGATGATCCTTATCTTCCTCCGATACCCGAATACCACCAGATATGATGTAAACATGTTGTTTTCGTTGTATGAGATGCCGCTGGACCATACTGTGCACAGTTGTTGTTGTTGTTGCTGTTTGTTGTTTTTTCGTTATTGGGCTTCTTGTGTTCAATACACCCGCGGATGATAACAGCCACAACAACCTGTATATAGTGTGGCTTGGAGGGCGTGCTCCCGCCACCAAAGCACTGTGGCTAATAGGGTCTGGCGGTATCCCATGCCGGACACATACAAATCACAAATGATCTGTACATAGCAGCGTGTGGTGGTATTCGGGCATCGCTGGGTCAGAAAGAGGAGGCGCAAACAGAAAGAAATAGGACGGGGGAGCGGAGAAAGAGAAGGATGATGATAAGGTGGAGGAGGGAAAGAGAAGGAGGATAACACGATCGGTGGATGCTGTGCTGGTTTTGAAGGTTTGGGGGGGCGCATGGGGGATACCATATCTGGATGTAGCCGTGTGTAGATGGGTGTGTATGTATGTATGTTTGTATGTACGTATATATGTATGCATACATGCATCCATGTATGTGTGCGCGTACGTACGTGTGTATAGGTATGTATGTGTGTATGCACATGTGCATATGTGTATGTATGTATGTATGCCGGCATGTGTATGCATAACTGCATGTATGTATGTATGTATGTGTATGTATGTATGTATGTCTGTGTATGTATGTATGTATGTATGTATGTATGTATGCGTGTATGTATGTATGTATGCACGTGTGTGTGCAAATATGCACGTATTGATGTATGTATGTGTATATACGCTTGCATGCACGCATGTGTGTATATGAGTATGCAAACGTACGTATGTATGCATGCACGTGTGTTTGTATGTAATCATGTATGGATGCATATATGCATGTATGTACGTGTATGCAGATATTCGTACATGCCTAGGGCTATGTGTACGTATGTGTATACTTTATGTTTAAACCTGTATATGGCTATTTGTAGGTATATGCGTATGCGTGTGGTGTGCCTCTATATGTGTATATCAAACACATGTAGCTGTACATTTATATAAATACGTGTGTATAGATGTTGACACTTGAGTATGTATATGCACGTATATGTGTATGAAGGTGTAACTGTATGTGCACATGGTTAATCATATGCATATGTATGCATACACGGGCGTATGTGTATGTGCTTGTTTGGCTGCATGAATCGTTGTTTATGTAAGTCTGTATGCATGCATCTCTGCATGAATGTATGCATGTATGTATGCATGCATGTTTGTGTGTGTGCGTGTGCGTAACTTTGTGTGTGGGTTCGGTTCGGCATGACGGCGGGGATGCAAAGCCGGTTCCGGGGATGGTGTCGAGGGCTCTAGGGTTCCCCGTCCTTGTGAAGACGTCATGGGTTCGGGGGTCTGGGGCGCGCTGGCGACGTAGCCGTCCCCAATTCCCTCACCCACCTGCGTAATGTTCGGGCGCGGCATAACCGACCCCTTCTGTGACAAAACACCTTTCGTGACGTCCTCCGGCCTCCAGGCCAACCGCCAGCCGCAAATGTGCGTCTTGGGGTGAGGCGAGGGGGACGTCACGGAAGGGGATAGTTTGCTAGGTGTCGGTTAGGCCGCCCCTGAAGTAACCGCCTCTTCTTCCCCCCCCGTCTCACTGCCCGCCTCCTTCTTCCCCCCCCTTCATCCTCCCCCCCGCATCCCTCCACCTGCTTCTGCACTTCTACTCGGGTCGGACGGAGGGGGGGGGGGGGCGGGGGGAAGCCAAAGGAGGGGCCAGCGAATGAGCTCACGCAGCTGGCTTCCCCGGCGCCTCCCGGCGCTGGAGGCGGGCACTGAGGAGAGCGCCTGGCGAAGGGGCCGAAGCTGGCTGCATGCAGCAGTTGTCGTAAACCCCTCCCCCGCCTCCGCCTCCGCCTCCTCCTCATCCTCCTCCTCCTTATCCTCCTCCTCCTCCTCCTCGCCGTCTGTCTCTCGAGTACTAACTCGGAACTCGGGCGCCCATTCGGGACGATCCAGGCAGCCCCAGAAGGCCCTCGGCGAGGCGCAGCTGCTGGAGAGCACCCTGAGGCTGGAAAACCGCCGATAATTTATGACAGCGCCCGAAAACCTCGGACCCCCCGACATCGGCGATGTGCTTTTGTTTCGCTTTGCGGACCAAAGACCCCGACCGCTTCCCCGCCTTTTTGGAGACCGTTTTTTCAATCGGCGATAACCCGGGTTATCCGGGGGGGGGGGGAGGAGGGGGCCGGCCGATAACCTAAACCTCGCGCTGTGGGCAGCCCTACATATGCCCGCGCCCCCCCCTCCCGCGGACCTGCACAACGGGCAAGGTTAGGTTATCCTGGGGGGGAGGGAGGGGGGGGCAAGCCCGATCACCCGTGCTATCGCCCGACCCTAACAAAAAAACAGTCTCCTGTTCGCCCCAGGTCCATCCTCTTGGGGGGCTCTTGGGGCCTCCTGGGAGCGTCTTGGGGCGAAAGGCTAGACTTTTCGGTTCGTGGTCCCCCTCTTGGGGCCGTCTTGGGGCCCTCTTGGGCCGTCTTGGACGCCTCTTGGGCCATCTTGGGGCCCTCTTGGGCCGATTTGGGGGCCTCTTGGGAGCCTCTTGGGCCGTCTAGGGGCGGTCTTGGGGGCCTCTTGGGCCGTCGTCAACGCAGTGAAAGCTGCCCCCGGGCCCCCGGGGGCCGAGACCGACGAGCAAAACAAAAGCCCGGTCGAACAGGACCCGCATCGTCGGAGATCCGGGACCCCCCTCGTCCGACCCGGCCTGGAGGAAAGAGAAGCGAGGGCCACGGCCAAGGAGGGGGAACTGGGACGCACAGGTAAATAGACACAGATAACCAGATTCCCCATAGTTTCCCATATTTTCTGGGTTTCTGTCTTCCCCCCCACTTCCCAAATGTTCCCCATATTCTCTGGGGAATCGACGATTCACTAATTGTGTCTGTGTGTTTCTTCCCCTCCTGAAAGACGGAACGCGGAACGTCGGCGTCGATCTTGGTCGCCGTCCACAGTGGTCAGCATCAATTCGTGGACCATCCTCACGGATCGGCGCTGGCCAGCATGGACCATGGTCAGAATCGGCGTCGACAATATCCCGCTACATCTTGGTCATGGTCCCCGCGTCTCTTCCCTCGGCAAATCCTCCCGACCCCCCCATCGTGTTGGCCTCGGAGCGGTTCATCTCGCCCTGGTTCGGGTGCCAACTGCCGCCGGCGCCGGCGGGGGCGGCCCCGTTGTCCTGGTGGCCCATGGAGGGCGCCAACCTCCTGAGGCACCGTCGGGCGCACTTATTGCGGGTCGCTGCCGTTGGCTCGGGCTCATCTTGAACGACAGCCACCCCTGCCGCGTTCGATACCACATCTCCGAGAACATGATGACTTCAACGGGCGTTTTTTTTGTGTTCGATGTCAGCTCCCGGGGCGCCGTTTGCAGGCCATGGGGCCGTTAGAATTTCCTCAATCAGTGCTTGCACTGAAGGGGTCCTAGCGGAACTTGAAAAATTTGGCGAAAATGTCCCGTCGATTTGGGTGGCCAGCTGGGTTCCCGGGTTCCCGGTCGATCTCCTTATCGATCTCTTTATCGATCCCACGATGCATTATCGATCTCATCATCGATCTCCCTATTCATCTCAATCAATCGATGGGTTCTTCTCTGGTGTCATGGGTCTGGGCCGAAAACTGGCCCTGGGGAAGCGGTCGAGTCCTCCGTGGCCGCGGATTGAAGCAACTCTCACTGGCCGCTGTTCGGGCCTGCCGCTTGCGGTGATGGGCCCCGGGGCACCCCCCACCTCGCGCTCCTGCGCCCCGCGATGCGCGAACAACTTCGCGCTCTGGCGCCCTAACGCCGCCTCCCTAAAAAAGGGCAGCCGCTCTGACCCCGACCGCCAGGCGCGAAGCGCGGTCCTCTTTTCGCCCCCGCGGGTGGGCTGGGGACCCCGGGCGTCAGCGCAAGCGGCCGACGGAAACACTCGCCTTGCTCCAAAACCCCCGGCAGGCCAGGAAGAAGCGCCCCCAATAATTACGTCACCCGAGAGGCCACCCCGGCAGCTCACGGGAAAATTCTCCAGAGACCACGCGCGAATCCCCACGACCGAGCCAAGCCACAACCACGCAGCGTTGCTGCCCCAGACGCGGCGTCAAGTGTTCCACTGCGACATTCTGGCTTTTGCGGCAGACCCGCTACCCTGCAACCAGACTAAGTCATCCACATCCTGCTTCTGCCTTTTTCCTCGGCTCTTGCACTGAATGGGGATATAGGCAATCTTGAGATCCCTTCAGCTGTGCACGCTGTGCTCAATAAGGGGACTCCGGAGCCTCTCCCGACTCTTCTCCCGCCTCCTTCTCCTTTTCCCGCCCGTGATCCATCCCCACGGGGCCTCAACGTGAGGATACATTGCGTGGCTCGTGGTAAGAAACGTCATACTTGCATCGTCTCAAGACATCATCAACACATTGGCGCTCGAAGACGATGCTCACGGAACGCTACATTGGCGTTCCAGAACCAGAACCAGTGCTTGTCTGGACTACCACACACATTGCACTGCAGAGTGAATGTGCCGTGGGATACAGCCGCGAGTGAAAGCAGCGCGGCGCACATAATGACAACCTAATATTGGGACGTTGCAGCCGCATCTGCATCCAACTACAAACTATATGAACTTGGCAATAAACAAACACTGGAAATAATATGCAATCAACATCCTTGTGACGAATGCCGATGGATTCCGCACCTCCGGCCCCAACGAGACCAAGACCTCGATGGCGGACTCCCGTGGTGCCTGCCGCAGGAAACAGGACAAAGACGGTGCAGACGAAGCAGACCGAAGAGGCCACGTACTGGCAACACCATGCCCTCTCCGAGCAGCCGCTCCTAACACCGAGACACATACGCTGCTCATAGGGAGGCATAGCGAGCCATCAGGCGGCGTGAGGGTGAGGGAGAGGGATCGGGACAGGGATGAGGAAAGCGACTGTCAGAGCAAGAGAGGGGGGGGAGAACAACGAGGAGGAGGGGGGGGGAAGAAGCAGAGGGACGAGGAACGCAAGGGGGACACGGCGAACGAGGAGAGGGAGGAGGAGGAGGCGGAGGAGGAGGAGGAGGAGGAGGAGGAAGCAGGAGGAGAAGCAGGGGCAGGACGGGGAAATCGAGGAGGTGCCCGCCGCCCACGGAGCCTTTCGCAGTGCCCCCGCGGAGCGGTCGTCCAGGATGTGCCGGGAGACGAGGAAATCCACCAGGGGGAACTCATCTTGGGGCCTGCGGCCCGCCCCAGCCCCCCCCCCCTCGGGGACCTACTGCCCTCCTCCTCCTCCTCGTCCTTGTCTTTGTCCTCGTCCTCCTCCTCCTCCTCCACCTCCTCCTCCTCCTCCCGCAGGATCCTGCAGGCCAGCCCGGGTCAGTGCAACCCTGGCTAACTATGCAGGATCCTTCAAGATGGGGCGCTCTGACTGACCCCCGTTTGCATTGACCCCCGTCTCAAGGCCCCCGACCCCCTCCGCCACCCGCCGAAGTCTCTCCGGGAGGCCAGGCAGAGGACGGCAAGTACAGCAACGTCCGACAGCTCCGATCATGGATCCTAGAGGAACCTCCTTCTCCTCCTCCTGGCATGCCGCATGGGATCATCCTCCTCGTCCCTCCTCCTGCTCCTCCCTCCTCCTCCTCCTCCTCCTCCTCCTCCTCCTCCTCCTCCTCCTCCTCTCCTCCTCCTGCTTCTCCTCCTCCTCCCCCTCCCTTCTCCCCTCCTCGTACCACCTCGTCCCTCCTCCTCCTCCTCCTCCCTCCTCCTCCTCCTCCTCGCGCGTGGGCTGTCCCCCTCCCTCCTCCTCCCTCATCTTCCCTCCGCCCCTGGGCGTAGCATGGCGACGATCTCGCTCCTCACCCGTCCGCCTCGCGCAGCCCGCATGGCCACCCGCCGGCCACGCCTGGAGGAGGCTCCCCTCTCTGCTCCTCGTGCCCCTCGACGCTCGAGGCTCAAGGCGCCTCTTTTTCTATAACAAGCGTGTTGTTTGTTTAACCACCGTCCTGTGTTGGGTCCTCTCTTAGAGTCAGCAGCGTCCTGCGTTCCTCTCCTCACCTCGCCTCCTCTTCCTCCTCATTATTAGGGAGCCCACAAGGGACGTACGCGCCCAGCTATGTACATGAACACGGCCCCTCGATCCGCGAGACCGGCCGCGTTATACGAACATTTGCGCAATGCGGACTCTCGAAACCAGCGTGGATTCATGTACATGTACGTCCTTCTTTCGCTCCTGAATTATCTTCCCTCCTCGCCCGCCTCCCTCCTCATGATCCTCGTCATCGACATCCTCGCGTGACCAGCTTCATCCCCATCAGCAATGACATCATCAGGAACACCAGCAACAACAACAACAACAACAACAACAACAACAACAACAACAACAACAACAACAACAACAACAACAACAACAACAACACTATTACCAGCATCCCCAGCCTTCAGTACCATCATGTTCCCACCTCCATCTCAAACCCACGGCCAGCTTCCAAGCAACTGCGGTCCCCGACCGCCTGCTACACTATGGGACGGGGGTGCGGACACACGCTTGGGGTGGGAGGGATCAACGACCAACTCACCCGCGCCACCGCCACAAATGGCAGAAACCACCCCCACACACGGTGGACCCTCCCCAAGCAGCCACCACTCCCGTGATCTGGGTACCATACTCCTGCCTCGGCGGGGGAGGGTACCAGTCATGGGATGGTGGCTGCTTAGGGGGGGGGATCCTCCTGTGCAGGAGGTGAGGCCCTTCTGCCATCTACCTTGGCGAGCGTGGCCAGTGCTGCCTCGCGCCACCACCGGGGGAGGGCCCACACCTCCCTCATGCTCGGTGGAAACCCCCAAAGCGGCCAAGAGGCCAACGTGCTGGGAACCCTACGCCAGCCTGCAGTCGAGGGATCCCGCCGTAGGCCTCTGGGACGCCTGTGGGGGTGTCCTATGGGCAGAGGAAGAGGCCCTTGGGCCCTTCCCCGCTGCGAGCGGCACCCCACAGAGGGCCCCGCGGAATGATGTGCGCCCTTTTCAACCCGCACAGCACCTCCTTTTAACTCTGCCCCGCACCCTCGCCACCTTTACGCCGCCACCTCCTTTGGCAGTACAGCCTACGCTGACCTGCTTCTGCCCGCTTCGAGGCACCTCGCACCTTTCCCCCTGTCACCCAGCTGCCGCCACGCTACATCTGATACCGCAATATCTCACCTCCACTCCGCGCCTCCCTCTTTCCCAAGACAAGTGAGGGCACCTCTGCGGAGGGGGACCCTAGGGCTGGGCACTGGCCCAGCGAGGCCAGGGAACCCAACAGGGAGGACCCTTCAACACGGGGCCCCACGGGGTCCCCACGCACCACACGCCGCCCACGCCACGCTGCCGCCTCAGATCTCCCCTTTTCCCCTCCCTCCCGATGTTCTGATTATCTGAGAGAGCGTGATCCACCGCCGCTTTACTGTGGAAAATTGCCAACCTTTTCCTCCGGAACCCGGGGGTCTCCCCCCCCGCCCTCCGAAAATCCCCCCCCCCCCCCCCCCCCCGCTGGAAACCCCCCCTCCCCCCCCCCCTCCCCCCCCGGCAAACCCCCCCCTCCCCTAACCCCCTCCCCCCCCCCCCTCCCCCTCGAAAGCCGGGGGGGTCACTACCGGTTCGAACCCCTCCCCCCCCCCCCCCCCTCCGGATCCGGAAAACTGGGGGGGCCACTACCGGTTTAACCCCCCCCCCCCCCCCTACTCACCGCCAGCAAACGACTCCCGGTCCCCACCACCGTCCGCATCACATCCCCCACTGGTGTTCCCAGCACCACTGTCCTCACCACCGCTGTCCCCACTGGTTCCACCACCGCCCCTACTGTCCCCACCAGTGGCCCCACCACTGTCGCACTGTCCCCGCTGTCCCCAGAACTGTTCCCACCACGGTTCCACTCTCCCCACTGTCTCCACGGCCCCAACCACTGCCCGACTATCCCCACTGTCCCCACTGTCCCACTGACTCCTCCGCTGTCCCACTGAGCTGTCCCACTGTTCCCACCACTGTCCCCACTGTCCCCACCACTGTCCCCACTGTACCTCTGTCCCATTGTCCCACCGCCGTCCTCGCCACCGCCTTCACCACTGTCCCCACCACCATTGTACCCTCCACTGTCCCACTGTTTCCACCTCATTCCCATTGTCCCCACACCACTGTCCCCACCACCACCGTCACCACCACTGTCCACTGTCCCCCCCTGTTCCCACCATTGTCCCCACCACTGTCCCCACCACTACCGTCCCCACTACTGTCCCACTCCCCACTGTTCCCACCACTGTTCCCACCACGGTTCCACTCTCCCCACTGTCTCCACGAACCCAACCACTGCCTATCCCCACTGTCCCCACTGTCCCACTGACTCCTCCGCTGTCCCACTGAGCTGTCCCACTGTTCCCACCACTGTCCCCACTGTCCCCACCACTGTCCCCACTGTACCTCTGTCCCATTTTCCCACCGCCGTCCTCGCCACCGCCTTCACCACTGTCCCCACCACCATTGTACCCTCCACTATCCCACTGTTTCCACCTCATTCCCACTGTCCTCACCACCACTGTCCCCACCACCACCGTCCCCACCACTGTCCACTGTCCCCCCTGTTCCCACCATTGTCCCCACCACTGTCCCCACCACTACCGTCCCCACCACTGTCCCACTGTCCCACTGTCCCCACCACTGTCCCGCTGTCCCCTCGCCACTGTCCCCACCAACACCGTCCCCACCACTGTCCGCACCCCCACTCGGTTTTCGAGGGGGGGGGGGGGGGGGGTTCGAACCGGTAGTGACCCCCCCCCCTTTTCATGATGAACTGGGGGGGGGGGGAGGGGTTCGAACCGGTAGTGACCCCCCCCGGTTTTCCGGTGGGGGGGGGGGGGAGGGGTTCGAACCGGTAGTGACCCCCCCCGGTTTTCCGCCAGCAGCGGTAGAACACGCTCTTTCGATTATCTGGATCTGATCCTCTCTCCTTCTTCCCTCCCTCCTGTTCTGCGAAACTCCGGTCCCAAATGTTGTGTTTTCGTCTACTCCCCCAGGGGGTCCCGACCGGGCCTTCCTGGGGGAAGCGGCAACGTGTGCAGACATTCATGCCGTGAGGAATGAGGAACGAGTACTGAGGAATGAGGAATGAGGAGGAGGAGGAGGAGGAGGAGGAGGAGGAGGAGGAGGAGGGGGAGGAGGAGGAGGAGGAGGAGGAAGAGGGGCTGGCCACCCACCCTGGCCCCGCCCGAAGCCCCTACCCCTGGGCGAGCGCGAGCGGTCGCGCGCTGTCATCTCAGATGACCTTGGGCCGTAGCCGCTGCGGTGGCGCAGCGCGGTGGCGCATAGGGCCCCCACCCCACCCCACAACCGGAGGGGGCGGCGAGAGTGTGCGCGCTCCCCGACGCGCACCCGGACACGCGACCCGGGCACGCGCGCGTCGTAAAAAATCTGTCCTGGCGTTCTCGGCCTCTACGGGTCGGCCACTCCGAAGGGTGCGGTCTGCCAAGGGGTGTGGTCCGCCACGCGCACCCGGGGGGGCGGGCGAGGACCTGGGCAGAGTTCTCCGCTGCGCCCCCGGGAGGCCCGACGGGGACCCCCAGCCCGGCGCGGCCGGGGAAGGCCCGACGTGGGGACCCCCAGCTCCAACGAGAAACCACACCATGACATAACCACATCCTCTGTAGTCGCCGAACAGAAGCCCTTTCCGGGCCCCAGGACAGTCAACAAACGACTCGGGCGGCAAAACCCGTCCAGGGGAAAGGGTCGGGACTACCGGGGACCCCACATTGAAAGAATCAAGACGCCGCATGGCTGGGCACGGGCGACCCTTGGCAGGAGGTACCTCTGGCGCGCGGCTTTCGGGGGCCGCGAGGGGTTCAGGTCCAGACGCGCAGGCCAATGCTGGGGGGGGGCCTGCTCACGAGCGGCGAACGTGTCCATTATCAACGTCCTCGCGGTCTGGATTCCAGGGTGCGATCCCGCGGATACGCGGTCGCACGGATACGCTCCGCGCAGATCATCCGCGAAAAAATGCCGCCGTATCTGCGGGGTCATGGCCCAGGGGCCCAGAAACTAGAGGCCTCATGGATAGGGTCGGAGTAGATGGGGTCGCTGGATCACGCCGCATCACCGATGAATCGCCGACGCATCGCCGATGCGTTGGCGATGCATTGGCGATACATCGGCAACGTCGGCGGTGCATCGGCGACGTCGACGTGAAGCAAATCGGGCTCCACATCGAGCCGCATCGGCGATGCATCGGCGATGCGGCGCGATCCTCCCTCCGACCCCATCTACTCCGACCCCATCTAGGAGGCCTTGAGGAACTTTTGGGCAGCGTGTCGCGGCGGCGGGCTCGGCGAACTCTGCGGGGTGGGAGACTCGCAGAGGCTCGAGACGTGGACGTCTGGGGACCGCGAAATGGATAGCGTGTCGCGCCGAAGCGGAGCGACACGCTATCCAAAGGCGCCCCTGCTGGATCCGACGTCCTCGGCGGCGGCACGGGGGCTGGCCGAAACCGCTCATGCAATGCGAGGCGTGGCTCGGTGGCCCTCGGAGTTTCACGCTGTACCACCCAGATTTTCGGTCGACCGCATCGCCTCGAGCACCACCGCCCATCAAGCACCCGCCGTCCACCATGCCTCATCTCAGAGGAGGAGAGGGTGCCGATGCCGCTGCCCTTGCCACGATTTTTCGCCCTTTGGGGCCTCCTGGGAGGCCCTTGCCGCCACGGCTGGATTCGCCTCGAGAGTTTCGCCAGAGCGTACCACGGGAGAGTCCCGCCCGGAATGGCGGTCTCGGGATTTCTGACTTTCCTCACCACCGCTCCCTCCCTTCCTCCGTTCAGTGGGTGCTTGAACGCAGGAGGGTCAGCTCGCCCCGGGAGCGGGGGAAGAAGAAGAAGACAGACACAGAGACAGGGGAGAGGAGGAGGCGGAGGAGGAGGAGGAGGAGGAGGGCGACGACGACGAGCAGGGCGGCGGGGAGACGCAAGGGCTCTCCGCAAGCCGAAGAGGCCTCCGGGCGAAGGGCAGGCACTGCCCGGGGGGGCAGGTGCTCGCTCCGTCGAGGGAGCCTCGGGCCCGCAGAGGCCCCCTGTCGGAGTGACCCTTCGCTGGACTGCCCTCGGGTGCGGGCCCACATGTCTCGGGCGTTGGTAGAACTGGGTTTAGTGGAACCTGGTTCAGTGATCTGTACCGGGGGCGCCCCCCCGTCCCATTTCCACTAACCGGAACTGCCGTCACCCGAAAAAAACACAAGCTATAGCAAACCTGGTTCAGTGGTTCTGGCGAGTTCAAAAGCTCCAAGGCCCATGTGCGTATCCACGGCCAGGGCTGACCCTAAACGGTGTTTTTCGTTTTCGTATCGTTTTCGCTTTCCCTCGCTTCTGTCTCGAATCCGCCTTTACCGCAAAACGAAGTCGAAACGAAAACGGCCTACGAAATCACAAAAAACACCGTTTAGGTCCGGCCCTGGCCCACAGGTCGTGGGGGGAACGCATGTACGTATCCACGGCCTCGCGGGCGCGGCCCCTGGGCCCTGGGTGCGGGGCGATCTTTGTGCGGATGCTCGCGGGGGACGTATCCGAACGTTCGCGTACCCGTGGACCGCGCCTCAGAATCCAAGTCGCGAGGGGGCGGGTACGGACATGTTCGCCGCTCGTGACACAGGTCATCGGCGAAGCACATGTCTTCCCATCGCGTTAGGCCGAAAACTTGTACAGACCCTTCCAAAAGGGGACCGAGTAGATGGGGTCAAAGGGTCGCACCGCATCGCCGATGCATCGTCGACGTCGACGACGCATCGGCGGCGCCGGCGTGGAGAGAGTTGGGCTCCAGATCGAGTTGCATCGCCGATGCATCGGCGATGCGGCGCGATCGTCCGACACCATCTGATCGGAGCCCATGCGGGAGGCCTGAACCGCTACGCGGACTTCTCCACCACCTCCAAGTGCCTAGGACGGGCACGTGTACTTCGGCGGCGAGCCCGGGGGAAATGAGAGGGGGCGGGCCTTCTCGGAAGTCTCGACAGTCCACTGGCCTTCTCAGAAGTTTCCGAAGACTTTCTCGAAGGCCCAGAAAACCCTCAGAAGGCGCGAGGGCATCTGAGAAGCCCTGCCGTCTTCTGAGAAGGCCTCTCCCTTCTCTCTTCCCCCCCTCGCTTAACGCCGAGATTTTTGATTCCCTTCCAAAAACGAGTGTCGGCTCAGGCCCAGACCTCGACCCCCAAAGGTCTCAACCCATTCCCTGGGACCGGCTCGTCATCCCGAGTCGTGTCTTGACGGTCCCGGGGCCTGGCGAGGGTCTCCAGAGGCCGAAACTAGCGAAAAACCTCCGTCGTGATTTTCGCACACGCTCCCCGCCGAGTACTGCGCACGCGCTCGTCAGCGATCTTTCCTCGCCCGCATCGGCCCAGCTGGCGCCGCGATGCGCCGCCAGCTGCGGCAGAGCACTGGCAGACCGCTGGTCGTCGCGCGCCGCCTCACTCCAGCTTCATTCCTGGCGGCGGGGTGCGGACGGGGAGGTTCACCATGGGGAAACGGGTCGACGACGAAGACGGCGACGACGACGACGACGACGACGTCGACGACGACGACGTGGGGGAAGGCCCCAAGGTCCAGGACCCGTTTCCCTCGGGACCCGTTTCCCCCATGCTAAGAGGAGGAGGAGGCAGGGATGGAAGCAAGGGGAGGCAAATGGAGATGGAGGAGAGATGAGAGAGGGCAGGGATGAGGAGGGCGCCCTGGAGGTAATGGAACGTCGCAGATAGCTTGCAAAATATCTTCGCCCTGTGCCCTCATCACGCTTGCCGGCGGTGACGCTTTCTGGGCAGTACTCTTCGAGGAACTCTCGCGTGACCTCTGCCAAATCGTAGCGTCAGTGGTTTCCCCCCGACACACTAAGCGGGGTTTGTGTTTTCTCTGCAGTCCCCACGTGCAGGAGCAATCCACACACACACACACCTCGTCGTCATCGTCCGTAGCATCACGTTCATCATCATCATCATCTTCATCATCATCATCTTCATCATCATCATCATCATCATCATCATCATCATCATCATCATCATCATCATCATCATGATCCTCATCATCATCATCATCATCATCATCATCCTCATCCTCATCCTCATCATCATCATCATCACCATCATCACCATCACCATCATCCCATCATCATCAATCCAAACATCAACACGCGCGGGATTATTGTTCGTCACGTCCTGGGTGGGGCTCTTGTTTATTTCTAGACAACCCGCGTAGGAACCTGTTCTAATCCCGCCCTCACCCTCCTTCACCACCACCCATCTCATAATCATCCATCTCCCACCATTCACCAACCACCACGACCACCACCATCATCATCATAATGGTAATCATAATAAGAAACATCATCATCATCATCATCATCATCATCATCATCATCATCATCAGAATCATCAGCATCATCAGCATCATCATTGTCATCATCATCATCAGCATCATCATCAGTATTATCATCATCATCATCATCGTCGTCGTCATGTTCATCATCATCAGCATCATCATCATCATCATCATCGCCATCGTCATCGTCATCGTCGTCATCATCATCATCATCATCATCTAATCATCATCATCAGCAGTTCCATCGTCATCATCATATTTAAAGTCATCGTCATAACCATCACCATGGACACTCAGAATTGTCACCCACTATCGCCACTAGGACCCATCGTCACTCACAAATAGACACACTCAAATCATCTTCGCCACCATCATCATCATGACAATAATCGGCGTCATCATCATCATCATCAGTATCATATTCAGGAACATAATCATTATGATCAGCATCATCCTCATCAACGTCATCATCATCAGCAGCATCATTATGATCATCATCACCATCATCATCACCAACATCATCACCACCACCACCGACACCATCATCATCATAGTCATAATCACTCTCAGCATCACCATCGCTCATCGTAATCATCATCATCAATCCCCCCACGCACACTCACATTCTTACGCACTCATGCGCTCACAAATTCATACACTCGTTTTGAGGAGCTTTCGAGCGGGAGCCTCGTCTGTCAGTCAATCTCAGGCAGGAGCCCCTCCCGATGAGACCCGCATTTCATGTTAGTAATTCGAAACGGCGGTCGAGATACATGTAAAAACGTACGGTTTTGTGATGACCGAAGCGCCAGAACTCTACTCCCAGTGCTCATTTCGAATGTCTGGAGCAATCCAGAAGTCACTTCGTGTTTCTCGAGATCCAAGACACGTTCTTCCAAGCCTCATGTCGCATGCCCAATGCCAACTATAAGCCACTTCGGGCTCGCCGTGCTCCCAGACCTTGCCTTCTGGGGCTGATTTACTGTTGAAGAATTCGGGCAAGTCGTGTGCTCCCAGAAACCAACTCCTGGGATTGACTCACAACCAAAAACACAAGCGTGTCGAGCGCGCCCAAGCTCCAGGAAACCTCATCGCTAGAACAACTCACTCGCGTGCGCAGCCGCAACTGGCTGAATCGCGCACTCAATGAGCAATGAAAGCGCCGACCGAGCAGACACGTAGTACCAACAACGATCGGCCCAATCATCTCCAAAACGAACCAGCACAATAAAGCGCAAATCAATGAAATCCAATGCAGAGCAGCGAAAGGAACGCTTTGCAACGCAATTGATCGCGCAGGCAATGTTAACGAAAGACAGATGAACGCAACATATTGTAAGGATACGTAAAATGAAGCGAACGCATGGCGACATGCGACTAAAGAAATTCTGGGAACTCGGAGAACGCAGCAACCTGCAACCTGGACATAGAGCCTGGGCTTGACGCAACGACTAGGGGGGGGAGAGGAAGGAGGGAAAAACGAGGAGACACGTGGGAGGAGGGACGGGAGGATAATCAAGCAGGGGGGCGGCGGAGGGAGGCGGGAAGGAGGGAGAGGAAGCAGAAACAACAATTGGGACACACATTCGGATGGATAGTCGAAGACGACAGGAGAGGAGGGAGGAGCGATGAGGGAGGAAGTAAGGAAGAGAGACGGAGGACTGCAGAAGCCTCCATGAAAAGAGGATCGACCAACACAACGTGATAAATTCGCCGGCCCTTCGGGCCAGAGGCGTGCTAAGACCTCCAGCACCTGATTCAAAATACTTCCACTTCGCGCGCGCGGGGCGGCCCCTAGGGGCCCCCAGACGCAATGTACCCCAGCCAGGCCTGGGTCAGAGATGAGTTTCCTCCTGAGCGCGGCTTTTCAGGCGCCCCAGAGCGATCCAAGAGGACCCCAAGAAGCGCCCAAGATGGTGCACGAGGGCTCCGAGACGTCGAACAAAGGGCCAGAGGAGACCCCAAGAGGCACCAACAGAAACCCCACGAGGCCCCCCAGAGGCCCCAAGAGGCCCCAACACGGCCCCAACACGGCCCCCAAGAGGCTTCAAAACTGCCTCCCAGAGGCCCCCGAAAGGCCAACCACGAGAGTTCAACCAATAACCATGAGGCCTCTGACCCACCACGCGGGCACGTTGGCGGGATGGGCCGAAGGCCAATAAGGAACGAAAAGGCTTTTCTGGCGACTACGGCCCGAAGAGGAGCCCAAAAGGCCCCCAGGAGGCCACAAAAGGCTCCCAAGCGAGCCCAGGAGGCCCCGTGGAGGCCGCACGAAGCCGCCAAGATGCCCAACAAAAGGCCCCAAGAGGCCCCAAAACTCCAAACGGCCCCCAAGAGGCCCCCTGAGGTCATGAACGCGAAAGTGAATGTCTGCGATGGCACAATACGGGCTGGCGGAATGAACGAAACAATTGAATATAAGGGCCCAACTGCCGCACGATCGCCATTGTGGTTGGTTGACCTGAACCTCCTCCTTCTCCTCCTCCTCCTCATGACAGGCAGCAATTGTTCCACAAGTCCTCCGCCATGGCGGTGGCCTTCCACTGTCGGTTCAACGACAACTCTGGCGGGGGGGACCGCTAGCGACTGGAACGGGTCAACTCGATCCAGTTCAACGCTTTTTCGCAAACGACGAAGCGGACACCGACAATTAAATCGCACCCGCCACCATCAAACCAAGATTACACAACGAAAAAACATCCATGGGGGGATTCCGGACCATCAGCCCGGAGAGCCAATTTTCAGCCATATGAGGAAGGCGATACCATTGTTCGACCATGACGGTAATGGAACATAACATGTCCACAACAACGTCAACGACGCGGAAAAAAAAACGTCCCCCGTCAGTCCAGCAAACAAACGCAGATGGAGCTGAACCTGTCGCGAGAGGCATTCTGACCCACTAGCCAGGATCGAAACTGCTCTGTTTATATATATTGAGAAAAAGGAGGAGGGCACTGACAATTATGTCAGGTCCGAACGAGGCCGCGGAGCGGTCAAGATGTCTTTCTCCAGCGCACCGCGCCATGTCCAGATTTCAGCGGGGACCTTTGCACACCCAGTCGCCCGGACTTGGGCGAGGACCGCAAGTTGGTCAATGGCCCTGGAAATATAGCCAAACCATCGGCGGGAGGTAGGCTGGGTGAGATGGAAGCCCAGCGGCCCAGCGGGGGAGGAGGGATCGAGGTGGTTGGAATGCTGGCGGGCCCGACCTCCTCGGCCCCTCCTCGCTGCCGCCTCTAACTGAGCGCGGCCCGTCCGATCGCGCCTGGCAGCCGCGGGTGGAACATGAATTCTTCTCCGCGCTCGCCTCGACAAGCTCGAGAGTGACCACGGCATACGGCGTCAATAATAACAAGAACGTGCTGACCCTTTTTTCATCAAGTCGAACTCGGTGACGAACTCAAGATGATGCTGCAAGCAATCTTCTCGGATACGCAGGTGCCAGGCTGTTTGCAATCTGCCGTCGGGGAGGGGCTTCGGGCACGCAGCGGCCAGGAATGCCTATCGCTGCTCCCATGCCCTTCTGCCAGCCAATATGCTCGACCATGGAGCTGCAGTAGCCAGAAATGCCGTCCGCCACTCTGATCGCCACGGGCGCGTCGCGAAGGTTCTTCTCCTCGAGCATCTCGCGGGCGCAGGCGAACGAGAAGTCCGCGGGCGCCACCTCCGGTTCGGCTTGGAGGTGCCAGCGCGTCTCACCGCAGCCCCCGTCTTGTCGCCGCCGGCCTTCTTCCGCAGCGGAACTCACCTCCAGCTCGTCTCCGGAGAGATGATGTCCGAGACGACCTCCACGCCGTCTGACGGGATCTCCTCGCGCCTCGCAGCCGCCGTCTTCGGGGCGGGCGACGGGGCGCGCTCCCTCGGTGGGATCGACCTCTGCTGGACTCGGCCGATCTGTCCCGCAGCGCCCGCCAGCCCCCGCATCTGCCACGCGAAGTGCACCGCTGCCATCGCGAGAAAGGCGAGGGCCAACAACAATGCCAGAATCACGTCATCTGGATACCCATCATCTTGCGTCGTACCAGGCGCGGCTGCCCAGGATCTGACACAGGGCGCCGGGGCCAGTTGCTTGGATGCCCGCGCCGCCGTCGATATCCACGATCTCGTCGCTCACCCCGCGCGCTGTAGGCCCGGCCTAAAAACTCTCGTCGGCGCGGTAGCCGTGCCCGTGGCCCTTGCCAATGGCGCCCGACTCGGGGCCTGCTGCCGCCGCTTCTTCATGGGCGGCGGGATATCGCACTTCTTGGAACCGATAATTTCCAGGACAAATGCCGCCGGTGTCAGCAAATTCGCGAGACAATCTGCTACCGTAGCTTCCGTTCGGGCCCAGATCCGAACGGTGACCTCGGATGATCCATCGCCTCGCCGATTCCGCGGGCCTCGGCCGTCAGCGTGGACCGCGACGCGCGAGTGGCCCAGGCCCAGAACCGCGGGGCCTGCTCGCCGCGGTCTCCGAGGTTCACGCCCCGCGGGTCGTTCGTCAAGCGAACGCAGACCTGCGCCAGCCTGGCTCTTCTCGCCTTCGGCGTTCACGAACAAGGGGCCCCCGCGCGCTAGTGCCGTCGCGTCCTGAAGCCTCGCCGCGCTTTTCCTGGAATAGAGGGGGTGCTCGACCGTGCCCTTAATGTACTTCACCAGCTTATTGCTGGTGATCAACTCTATCGCGGTGAGCTTGGACGTCTGCTGCGCCAAACGGTTCTGCTCGAAGGTGATGTCTGTTCTTGAACGGTGGGAGAGGCGCTGCAGCTGGAGTTCCTCGGTCGTCTTCATCGAAGCCAGAATGACGTCGATGTGCCATGCTGCCTTCGCAGCCGTCGCCTGGGAAACTCGGAAGCCCTTGTCGCCGATGTCGATCCACACCTTGCAGTATTCGGAGGCCGTGTCATGCTTCGCCAGGCGCGGGAATCTCAGCAGGTCCTCGAGGACCCTGTCCCGCTCGGGACAGTCTTGTGAGCCAACAGCACGTCGTCATGGGTGTGGAACGCCATCTTGAACTCGCATCCGCCCATGAAGCTGCACACCCCGCTCTCGAGACTCACCTTGTGGATGCCCTTCTTCGCCAGATGTGCGCGGGGATGCTCGTGCGAGACCCGGCCGACAACCTTGGCGCCGTTGATCGGGCCCCGGGCGTAAGGGGCCGTCGCAGGGGCCGCCGGGTGCCGCATGGGGACGCGGAGCAGCAAGAGCCGGTCGATCCCTTCCGCCATAGAGGTACGCCAGCTGCGCGTCGTAGGTCGTAGGAGCATCCTGCCCAGCCATCCTGGGATATGATGCCGGTAGTGACTAGCAGCGCGTTCACTGAGCCCGCGGGGGCGTCGCGTCGCCCCTGATGTACGCTTAACGCTCTCGGCTGCCCTGGCCCACGAGCCTTGACTTGCATTTGGACCGCTTGGTCTACTCGAGCGTGACACACCTGGTGCCCGCAACCTTGGCGCCCTTCCTCACGAGGCGCTGGAACTCTTGGCCGGGGCGACGCCAGGCGGCTCCGAAAGCCGCTCACGTCTCCCATTCGGCCTCCATGGATGCCACCAGCTCGTGGATGTCGCTGCCAGACTCGGGATCGATTTCCTTGGACCTGGCCGCCTTGATCAAGTAGCAGCCTCGAACGTCATCGACCCTCAGAACCAGGGTGTGCATTGCGTCCTTGTGCGGGGGCTGGCCACGCTGGCCACGGTAGGTCCTGGGCCAAGGTTCTAACCCAGCAGGTCTCTTGATGGAATGCGGGGCGTCGTCGTGGTGATCGTTGCGAGCTGCTAGCACCTCTCTCGCGCGGCTGGAACTGTGTCTGGGCATCGTTGCGCTCAGACCTGCCGACGAAATCGCGCCAGCCGGAGACGGCCCCAGCACCTGCACGCGCCCCTCAATGGCCGCGAACTGTGGGGCCTCTTCCGCGGCCGTGGCGTTGCAGTCGTAGGCGACCTCCTCTGCAGGCTCCTGGGGCCCAGGACGCTGAGGATGCTGTGGCTCAGCGGGTGGAGGCGAAAACACAGATAGTTCGGGTCCGAACTGGACCTGAAGTGGTTGCCGTGGCCCATCGGGTGGAGGCAGATGCTCGGGTAGCTCGGGCTCGAATTGGACCTGGCGTTCGTGCCATCCTGGTGCGGGTGCCTGCCAAAGTGGCTCCCGATATTGTTCCACAGCGCCCTCGACACGGCAGGCCAGCTCGGCGCGCGGGGCAGGACGCATCTCGGCCGCCTTGCGGCCCTAGCCGATGGTCCGGCGCCGACGCCCGCCTATCGGTCCGCAGTGCTGCGGCGCCCAGTCCACCTGCTGCGACGGAGGCGCCGCGGCGAGCTGGTTGACCGACATGTCCAAGTAGGCCTCGTTCGCGGGCGGCGGCTCGGCGATGACTGGGTCCTGGGTCCTGGCACTCCGATCCCGGGGGGGCTGGCGACCGCCAGGCCCGCTTCTCGCTGGCGGGCTTGGAGCCCACCGCGCGCTCGAAGATGCTTTCCAAATCGACCGCCTCGTCGACGCCTTGATCGCGAGGTTGCGGTGGGCCAGGCAGAAAGTGCTCGCCTCGTGCCCGACCACGGCCGCCGGTCTGTACCACCGCTCAGCCCAATGCTGCTTCGCCTTGGCCTTCCTGATCCCGCGCCAGTGGAAGACCTGGTCGCCCACCTGGTAGGTTGACGCCGCTGGAGTTGTCGTGGCAGTCCGACTCTTACCCAAGAACGCTTCCCTGAGCATGTGGCTCGCCTCCATCGCTACGGCCGACCTGTGCGCTGCTGCCGACAGCCCAACACGCTCTTGCAAGCTCCGGCCGTGGTTGTCCAGCAAGCGGTGGTGTAGTCGCAGGTTGCTGGTGAGATAACATCTGGGAGGTCTTCACAAGAACGATTAAGGGCGAGTAAGCCCGATTAAGCCTGGATTAAGCCAAATATTCAACCATACTAAGCCGGGTGAAGTGGGCTTCAGCGGGACTATAGGGACCTTGCAGGATGAGGCCGCCTTCCACCACGGATACACCAGCTCCGATGCTGAATTGAACATCCCAGGAAGTGCATCCTGTGGTGTTCGGGGGCGTCCAAGACGATGGGTCGCAAATCATGGCTCGAGGCATGTGCGCGCACCCAAAGAGGGGGCAGAGGAGTACTGGAAGGAGAACTGGGAGATATCATGGCAATCCCGCCAGTCGTGGGCGCCCGACTTATCCGAGAAAACTGCTTACGGGGGTACTTCTGGTTTGGGCCCCCGAGGCGCGAAGTTACCCCTGACTGCCCCCAGCCCTGATGATTCGGGAGGGGTGGGCGCCCGAGACATCTGGGATAACTGCGGTCTGGGGAAGATCTGGTTTGGGCCCACGAGGCGCTAATCAATGGCTATCCCTGAGAGCCCCCAGCCCTGATGACTCGGGGCTCTGACAGTCATCACCATCCTCCTCTTCCTCCTCCTCCTGCTCCTCCTCCTCCTGCTCCTCCTCCTCCTCCTCCTCCTCCTCCTGCTCCACCTCCTGCTCCTCCTGCTCCTCCTGCTCCTCCTGCTCCTCCTGCTCCTCCTCCTCCTCCTCCTCCTCCTCCTCCTCCCCGTTCCCCGTTCCCCGTTCCCCGTTCCCCGTTCCCCGTTCCCCGTTCCCACTCCCCGCTCCCCTCCCCCTCCCCCTCCCCGTCCCCTTCCCCCTCCTCCTCCTCCTCCTCCTCCTCCTCCTCCTCCTCCTCCTCCTCCTCCTCCTCCTCCTCCCCCCGTCCTCGGCTCCCCCCTCCCCGTTCTCAGTTCCCCGTTCCCCGATCCCCGTTCCCCGATCCCCTTCCCCCTGGCCCTGCTCCTCCTCCTCCTCCTCCTCCTCCTCATCCTCATCCTCCTCCCCCTCCCATCCTCCTCCTCCCCTCCTCTCCTCCTCCTCCTCCTCCTCCTCCTCCTCCTCCTCCTCCTCCTCCTCCTCCTGTTCTTATTAATATGAATATCAGCACCAGACGTATGATTATTAGTGGTAATAATATTATTAGTAGTATTGTTAGTATTGTTGTTGTTATTATATGATAACGATTATTCGTATGCTTACTACTACCAATACTACTCTTCGAGTTGATAGTTTTTTTTTTTTTTTTCCCACGACCCGCAATACATTGGTTTCAATAAGGAGATGTGTTGGCTGCACCACCAGGTGCAGCAGCGTTGCTCAGGCAACAAATTGTTGGCAAGGATGTTGCCAGCATAGATGAGCTGTAAGTGAGCGGAAAAGAGGGAGGAAAAACAGCTACTGTGGAGGCTCCCACCTGCCGCGGGGGGTGCCAGGCATCCTGGACGGCAGCGCCTCTGTACCTGTTCCATGAGGCAGAGGGGCAGAGGGGGGAGGAGGACGACGGGTAAGTCTGTGCAAAATGGCGGGCGAGCGGCCCGACCACGCATCAGATAAAGCCTGGTGTCTCCGAGCCGTGACACGGAGGCGGGCCTCGAAGTGCTCAGCAGGAGAGCCAGCACACGAGAGGCGACGAGCATTATGAGCAGCCAAAAAGGCATCACAGCATGCAGCACGCAACAGGCAGACATGAGGGGGCTCACGGAAGAGGAGGAGGAGGAGACAGAACCAGTACGGTCGCTCGCCATTCGGTCCACGGAACGGTCCAGAATACTTTTCAAGATAGGGGCCCAGCCAGAAGTCCAGGAGGTCCCGAAGCCCAGGACAAATACAGTAATGATCAATAGAGTCCAGGTCTTTCCCAGGAGTAGGCGGAGCGCATCCAAAGAGGCAACCAGCAGCTTGACAGTGAAATCTCGCACTCGTGTTGAAAGAGGCCGTGAGCAGACGCAGAGGGGCAACTCCCAGATACATGGATGTAGCTTTCACCACTCTCTTCACATTCCGCCGAAAGTCCAGAATCATCGAGGCCCGAGCCTCCGGCATAAAATACTGAGCACGGCGGAGAAGGATAGACTGAGCAGGTTCCGTTTGGTGGTGCTGGCGGAGAAGAGCGTACAGCTTGGATTGAAGATTCTTGCACGTGATATCGATGATGGGATTGATGCTATGGTACCACGTATACAGGCCACGCATATACGTGATAAACGAAGACTTATGCCACCCACGGTGCCAGCGAAACGGAATATGCTCGGGATCATCACGGTCCGACTCGAGATTAGTAAGAGCCTGTTGAAAAACAGATGAGCGAA
>CAUYUJ010006557.1:712500-772500 GCA_963575745.1 Prorocentrum cordatum
GCTCCCTGTATGGCCACTCGCTCGGCGGCGCCTTCAGGCCCGCCGAAGCATGGTGACCTACAGACGCCAGTGTCGCAGTCAGCATCGACACCAGACCCGACATCCACCTCGACGTCAGCAGCGAGGCCAGCACCGACGACAGCTCCGACGCCAGCAACGCCGACGTCAGCTCCCTCGCCTGCGCCTATGCCGGTACCCACGCCAGAGTTGCAGCCAGCATTGACGCCAGCTTCGACGGCTGCATCGACGCTAGCATCGACGGCAGCACCTACCACAGCGTCGACGCGAGCACTGCCAGCGGCAGCACCCACGCCTACGCCTACGCGGGCGCCAACGTCAGCGTCGCAGTCAGCACTGACGTCAGTTGAGGCGCGAGCACCGACGCCAGCACTGACAGCAGCTCCGACACCAGCATCGGCAGCGTCAGCATCCACGCCTGCCCCCTGGACGGCAACGTCAGCGTCGAAGGCAGCACCGACGTCCCTGTCGACGCCAGCACCGACGCCAGCACTGACGACAGCTCTGACACCAGCACCTCCAGCGCCAGCAGCCGCGCCCACCACGCCGGCACCAAAGCCAGAGTCGCAGACAGCAGCGACGTCAGACCCGACACCCACCCCGACGTCAACAGTGAGGCCAGCACCGACGACAGCTCCGACGCCAGCACCGCCAGCGTCAGCACCCACGCCTGCGCCTACGCCGGTACCCACGCCAGAGTTGCAGCCAGCATCAACGTCAACTCCGCCGCCTGCATCGACGCTCGCATCTACGGCAGCATCGACCATAGCTTCGACACCAGCATTGCCAGCGGCAGCACCCACGCCCACGCCTACGCGGGCACCAACGTTGACACCAGCACCAACGCCGGCCCCGAGTGCAGCCGAGACGTCATCGCCGACGCCAACTCCCACGCCAACCCTGCCAGAGCCAGCACGCCCTAAGTCGTCCGCGGCGGCGCCAAAGGTGGCACCCACGTCGGCATACACGGCAGCGTTCGTGGAGCGTGTGTGGTTGGAGGGCATCGAGTTGTACAACGTGGTGTCACCGTCCACGTGGGCCACCCTGTGCGCCACGTACGTCATGTACTACTTATTCATCGGCTTCCGCGACGAGTGGCGAAACCATTTTGACCGCACGGAGCGCCTACAGCGCGGCGGCGACGTCGACTGCAGACGCCCTCTAGGCCACCAGACGGCCGCCCAGGGCCGTCCTGTCATCAGCCCCCACACTGCCTCGAGCCTCGAGTCGACCCCCCCGCCAAAACCTGGTAGCACGCCAGCGGGGGCGGCTTCAGCCCCCTCGCATGGCACTACGCCTGCCATTCCTGTCATCGGCCCCCACACTGCCTCAAGCCTCGAGTCGACCCCCCCGCCAAAACCTGGTAGCACGCCAGCGAGGGCGGCTTCAGCCCTCTCGTGCGGCACCACGCCTGCCATTCCTGTCATCGGTCCCCACGCTGCCTTGAGCCCTGGGGTGACCTCCCCGCCACAACCTGGTAGCACGGCAGCGGGGCCGGCCTCGGCCGTCTCGCATGCTCACACGCCCGCCCTGGGTCCTGGCTCCCACGCAACCTCGAGTGTTAGCACCAGCACTTCCAGCACTAGCACTGTGACTGTACGGGAGCACCTCGAGCGTTACCTCGGACCACAACCAGCCACCATCGGTTACCTCCGAGCCGTCAACCGTCGCTTGGCAGCTCGGATCCCACCGCGGCCCCACGCCGGCACCGAGGTTATCGTACAAGGCCAGGTCCACAACCCCATCAACGGCCTCCGAGGCATCGTACGAGGGCCGTCCAGGGAGTATCCAGGCCTCTGGACCGTCACGCTGCCTACTGGTGACACTGCCCACCTCCGCGGTTCCAGTTTGACCGTCCCAGCACCTCCGCTGCGCGCCGAGGTGCCGCCCACCAGTACAGGCATACTCACGAGGGCGCCAATCCAGGACCCCCAGCCTGGCCCCGCAGCGTACACATGTTGCAGCAGTCTGGCGGCACGGCGTCCTGACGACACAGCGGCGGCACCCTGCAAGTCGGCCTCGCTGCCTGCCGCCAGCAGCCGCGATCAGACGGACAACGCGGCTGGCCACGACGAAGGCCTCGGTGGCTCACGCGATGACGGTGACGACGACGGCCTCTCCCTCGGGGTACAGGTCGAGATCACCGCACCGACCAGCCCTCTGCGTGGATACATCGGCACAACCATCGACTTGTCTGGCGACCGCGTCGTGGTCCATTTCATCGGCGGTCTCACCGTCGGTTGGAGCCGCTCCGATGTGACTCGCGTTCGCAGAGACCCAGGGCTTCAGCTGTCAGGCAGCGCGCAGAAACTGATGCGGCGCCTCGACCAGTCGCCGCGCCCCTTCCCCGGGACTGCCCTGGAGCCCCTCCATGACATCCCGGAGGAGCCTGACCCTGCTGACCTCCCTCCCGTCTGGCCCCGCACCCGACCCACCCCACATGGTAGTGGTGCGCCCCTTTGGCGTTGAAAGCCTCTTCAGCTTCTGCGACATGAGCGACGACGACGACGTCGCAGTGCCGACGACGACGCCGAGAACACCGCGGACGTGCTCGTAACTGTGTGGGCGAGGCGCACGGCCTCCAGCACGGCAATACCTGCTCTGGTCAGTACCTTCGCGCACTTCTTCGGCTCCCTTCCCGCCTCGTGCACGCGTCCTGCCTGCCCCACCCGGGCTGCGCCCGGAGTGAGCCGTGCCCGTGGCGGGTTGCTGACTTCAGTCGCATCCTATGCCTGGGGCCGTCATGTCCTGCCATGTCTACCTCGTCGTCTTGTGGGTGCCGTTCGCTGTCTTCCTTATGTCCGACGTCCGTCCTGCGTGACTCGACCTGCTGATGGAAGGGGAAGCTCGTCCAGTACATGTTCTTCCGCATGAGTGATTGAGTCGCCTTCCCCTCCCTCCCCCTTCCTCTCGCGGTCCGCCAATGGGGGCGAAAGGTTAGCTGGCAGCGGCTGGTGCCGCTGTGCTGTCGGCTAGCTTTTGCCGCCCCTGTTGGGGTCCGCGGCCTGTCGCACTTTTATTTTCCTGCCCGTGTGTACGCGCGGCCTCGCGTCCACGGTGCCAGGGCGCAGCGGCGGGGGGTGCCCCGCTGCTGTGCGCCGCGCAGCGGCCAAGCGCCCGGCCGGCGGTCCGCCAAGCCGCCACACGTAGCCACGTGCCTGCACGTCGCCTTCTGTGCCGGGGCCTCTTTCAGCACGCCGTCCGAGAGGCGAGATCTTCGCACTCCGTCGGCCGTCCGCAGCTTCAGTCGCATTGCGCCGGGAGAAAGGCGTTTCGCCTTCTCTCGTTCTATAGTGGAGCCGACTGCCCCTAAGTGTTTGAGCCGGGCTGCCGCACTGCAGCGCGCCTCGGTGACGGACCCGTGGTCCGCCAGATTGTCCGATCTCTCTCTCTCTCTCTCTCTCTCTCTCTCTCTCTCTCTCTCTCTCTCTCTCTCTCCCCCCCCTCTCTCTCTCTCTCTCACTCTCTCTCTCTCTCTCTCTCTCTCTCTCTCTCTCTCTCTCTCTCTCTCTCTCTCTCTCTCTCTCTCTCTCTCTCTCTCTCTCTCTCTCTCTCTCTCTCTCTCTCCTCTCTCTCTCTCTCTCTCTCTCTCTCTCTCTCTCTATCTCTCTCTCTCTCTCTCTCTCTCTCTCTCTCTCTCTCTCTCTCTTCTCGCCTGTCTCCTCTCTCAACTCCCCCTCTCTCTCTCTCTCTCTCTCTCTCTCTCTCTCTCTTCTCTCTCTCTCTCTCTTCTCTCGCTCTCTCTCTCTCTCTCTCTCTCTCTCTCTCTCTCTCGCTCTCTCTCTCTCTCTCTCTCTCTCCTCTCCCTCTCTCTCGCTTCCTCTCTCTCTCTCTCTCTCTCTCTCTCTCTCTTGCTCTCTCTCTCTCTCTCTCTCTCTCTCTCTCTCTCTCTCTCGTCACGGGCTCGTGAGATCAGCCAGGGTGGCTCCCCCTTGGGGCTCCCAAATGATGCCCCTGGCAGCGTTTTGTGACCATGAGGCTCTCAAGAGATACATGTTGGGGAGGCCAAACGGCAATTCTAGCTGAGGCGTCCCACCAAAATCGGCGCGAACGGGCTCGTGAGATCAGCCAGGGTGGCTCCCCCTTGGGGCTCCCAAATGATGCCCCTGGCAGCGTTTTGTGACCATGAGGCTCTCAAGAGATACATGTTGGGGAGGCCAAACGGCAATTCTAGCTGAGACGTCCCACCAAAATCGGCGCGAACGGGCTCGTGAGATCAGCCAGGGTGGCTCCCCCTTGGGGCTCCCAAATGATGCCCCTGGCAGCGTTTTGTGACCATGAGGCTCTCAAGAGATACATGTTGGGGGCGCCAAACGGCAATTCTAGCTGAGACGTCCCACCAAAATCGGCGCGAACGGGCTCGTGAGATCAGCCAGGGTGGCTCCCCCTTGGGGCTCCCAAATGATGCCCCTGGCAGCGTTTTGCGACCATGAGGCTCTCAAGAGATACATGTTGGGGGCGCCAAACGGCAATTCTAGCTGAGACGTCCCACCAAAATCGGCGCGAACGGGCTCGTGAGATCAGCCAGGGTGGCTCCCCCTTGGGGCTCCCAAATGATGCCCCTGGCAGCGTTTTGTGACCATGAGGCTCTCAAGAGATACATGTTGGGGGCGCCAAACGGCAATTCTAGCTGAGACGTCCCACCAAAATCGGCGCGAACGGGCTCGTGAGATCAGCCAGGGTGGCTCCCCCTTGGGGCTCCCAAATGATGCCCCTGGCAGCGTTTTGTGACCATGAGGCTCTCAAGAGATACATGTTGGGGGCGCCAAACGGCAATTCTAGCTGAGACGTCCCACCAAAATCGGCGCGAACGGGCTCGTGAGATCAGCCAGGGTGGCTCCCCCTTGGGGCTCCCAAATGATGCCCCTGGCAGCGTTTTGTGACCATGAGGCTCTCAAGAGATACATGTTGGGGGCGCCAAACGGCAATTCTAGCTGAGACGTCCCACCAAAATCGGCGCGAACGGGCTCGTGAGATCAGCCAGGGTGGCTCCCCCTTGGGGCTCCCAAATGATGCCCCTGGCAGCGTTTTGTGACCATGAGGCTCTCAAGAGATACATGTTGGGGGCCAAACGGCAATTCTAGCTGAGACGTCCCACCAAAATCGGCGCGAACGGGCTCGTGAGATCAGCCAGGGTGGCTCCCCCTTGGGGCTCCCAAATGATGCCCCTGGCAGCGTTTTGTGATCATGAGAGAGTGTGGGTGTGAGCTTAACTTATATTATCTTATCTTGAAATATCTTCTTATCATATCTTGTGCTATCTTATCTTATCTTGTAGTATCTTATCTTGTCTTGTCTTATCTGGTGATTATCATTGGGAGGAGGGAGGCGCGAGCGGGAGGAATAAGGAGGAGGAGGAGTGGGAGGCGTCAGAGTAATAACAAGAACCCCAATCCTTAGGATATGGGGAACAAAAAGGAAGGCGGGGCAAACTGGACCGCCGTGGACGTCCCCGCCACCGCCCTGGCAGTCCGCGTCCAGGGGCAAACTCTTGCGTTGGATTCGCGCGGGGGGGCAGGTCGGGAGAGACCCCCCGCGTCAACGACGATCGGAGCCGACACTCGGCGCGTCAACGACGATGGTCGCCGACGCTTGGCACCGACGCTCGGCACCGACACTCGGCGCCGACACCCGGCAGCGACTCTCGGCGCCGACATTCAGCACCGACGCTCGGCGCGCGCACAAACCATGAGTGCACTCTCACCCCTATCGCTTCACCAGAATGCACTCACCAGAGTGCACTCTGGTTAATGCACTCTGGGCATCCAAAAGGGGACGCCCAAAGTGCAGTGACCCGCGCTTGGCGCATTTTCCATCGCGAACAACAAGAAACGCAACACGCGCGCGTCGGCACGTTGTAGGGTGCACCGATAGACGAAAACGTAAAGACCGCATTCCAAAGTGGAAACCCAATCAGCAACCGCCAGACAACGTTCGATTCAGTTCGCAGGCCCACACGGCGACGTTCCTATTACGGACAAAACAGAAACCACCACGCGAACTCGCGCGTCTGCGCACTGTAGGCTGCGCCGATGGACGAAAACGTAAACACCAAATGTTACGTGGGAAATCCCATCGGCGACCGCTAAGGGTTCACGTCTAGTTCCCAGACCAGCATGGCGACTATCCTATTGCGGGCAAAACGGAAACCGCCACGCTCGCCCGCGCGCGTCGGCACACTGTAGGCTGCACCGGTGTACGAAAACGTAAAGACCGCATGTCAAGCTTGAAATTCCAATCCGCAAGCGCTAACGGCTCACTTTAATTCCCGGGCCAGCATGGTGACTTTCCAATTGCTGACAATACAGGAACCGCCACGCGCGCGGGCCGGCGCATTGTAGGCTGCACCAAAAGACGAATGCGTAAAAAACCTCATGTGCAAGTGGAAATCGAACCGGCAAGCGCTAAGGGTTCACGTGAATTGCAGGGCCAGCAAAACGACTTTCCTATTGCGGACAAAACGGAAACCGCCACGCTGACGCGCGCGTCGGCGCATTGTAGGCTGCACCAATGGACGAACATAAAACGGAAAGTCCGCATGTTCTGTGGGAAATCCAATCGACAACGGCTGCGGGTTCACGCCGCACGCGCGTGCTGGGGCGTCGGCGCATTGTGGGCCGCAGCGACAAACAAAAACGTACAGAGTGTATGATGCATTGGAACGCGCAAAAGCAACCGCTGCGGGATCACTTGAGTTCGCAAGCCAGCATGGCGACTTTCCGATTGAGGGCCGCCGCGCGCGCGGCGGCCCATCTTGCCGGGAGGGGGGGGGGGGAGATCCCATGCGAGAGGGGCCAGAGCCGCCATGCGCGCCGCGGCCTACGCGCATCTTGCATGGGAAAACGCAATGCGCGAGGGGCCATGGACCGCCGCGCGCGCGGCGGCCCACGCGCATCTTGCATGGAAACAGCAACATGCGCGAGGCCCCAAGGGCCGCCGCGCGCGCGACGGCCCACGCGAATATTTTCTGACAAACACAATGCGCGAGGGTCCAACGGCCGCCGCGCGCATAATCCATTGAAAAACACAATGCGCAAGCGGCCGGGGCCACCGTGCGAGCGATGGCCCACGCGCGCCTTGCGTGGGCGAACACAACGCACGAGTGTGCCGAGGGCGGCCGCGCGCGCGGCGGCCCGCGCGCACTTTGCACGAACGTGCGCAATGCGCGCGGGTCAGGGTCGCCGCGCGAGCGATGGCCCGAGCACCATGCATGGAAACCACACACCTTACCAGTGTGCAATGGGCCGCCGCGCGCGCGGCGGCCCACGCGCATCCTATACCGACGCATGCAGTGCTCGAAGGGCCAGGGCCGCCGCGCGCGCGGCAGCCCACGCGCGTCTTGCACGAGCGCGCGCAAAGCGCGAGTGGCCAGGGTCGCCGCGCGAGCGATGGCCCAAGCATCTTGCATGGAAAAACACACCACACCTTACCAGTGCGCCACGGGCCGCCGCGCGCGCGGCGGCCCACGCGCATCTTGCACCGACGCGCGCAATGCGCAAGGGGCCAGGGCCGCCGAGCGCACGGCGGCCCCCGCGCATCTCGCATGGACATTGCGCGAGCGCGGCGGCCCACGCGCAACTTGCACCGAAAAATGCAACGCGCGGAAGTCAATGGGCTGCCGCGAGCGCGGCGGCCCACGCGCATCTTGAACGGAAGCATGCAATGCGCGAGAGGCAATGGGCCGCCGCGCAAGCGCTGCGGCCCACGCGCACCTTGCACTGAAAAGCACAATGCGCGAGGGGCACAGGGCCGCCGCGCGCGCGGCGGCCCGCGCGCATCCTGCATGGAAAAACACCATGCGAGCGGAGGAGAAACAAACCAACAGGACACAAAAATGCGCGAGGGGCCAGGGTCGCCACGCAGGCGACGGCCCGCGCGCATCTTAATGGAAAGACAGCATGCGCGAGGGGCCAGGGCCGCCGCGCGGGCGGCGGCCCACGCGCATCCTGCATTGAAAAAACAAAAAAACAACGCACGAGGGGCCATGGTCCGCCGCGTGCGCGGCGGCCCACCCGCACCCCAGCCCACGCGCGTCCTGCATGGAAAAACACAATGAGCAGGGGGCCAGGGCCGCCGCGCGCGCGGCGGCCCACGCGCATCTTGTAAACAAAACAGCATGCGCGATGGCGCATCCTGAATGGAAACAGCACCATGCGCGAGACGCTATGGGCCGCCGCGCGCGCGGCAACCCACGCGCACCCTGTACGAAAACAAAAAATACGCGAGCGGCCAGGGCCGCCGCGCACGCGGCGGCCCACGCACATCTTGTGGAAATAACACCACGCTCGAGGAACAATGGGCCGCCGCGCGCGCGCCGGCCTACGCGCATCCTGTATGGAAGAACACAATGCGCGAGGGGCAATGGGCGGCCGCGCGCGCGGCGGCCCCCGCGCATCCTGTATGGAAAAAAGCACTGCGCGAGTGGCCAAGGCAACCGCGCATACGGCGGCCCGCGCGCAACTTGTAAGGAAACGCGTACTGCGCGAGGGGTCATGGGCCGCCGCGCGAGCGATGGCCCACGCGACAACCTTGTATGGAAAAACACCATGCGCGAGGTTCATAGGGCCGCCGCGCGCGCGGCGGCCCACGCGCATCCTGAATGGGCCGCCGCGCGCGCTGCGGCCCACGCGCACCTTGCATAGAAAAACACAATGCGCGAGGGGCCAAGGCCGCCGCGCGCGCGGCGGCCTTGACCCATTCTGCAAGGGAATACGCGCAACGCGCGAGGGGCGCGAGCGGCGGCCCTGGCCCATTCTGTGCGGGAAAACGCGCGGCGCGCGAGGACAAGGCCGCCGCACGCGCGGCGGCCTTGGCCCATTTTGCGCGAGAAAACACACCATGCGCGAAAGGCGAGGGCCGCCGCGCGCGCGGCGGCCCTGGCACACTGCGTGGGACGTAACACTGCGCGAGGGGCAAGGCCGCCGCGCACGCGGCCGCCGTGGCCCAGGCTGTGTGGGAAGCGTACGCACGTACACTGGTTCCAGTAGGCTGAAACTACTTATTCGTCGACCGGAGCAGCCTATACATCTGCACGCATGGAGTTCGAATGCATTTTCCAATGCGTGCGCGTGCGTGTACATGTTTATAATACTCACGTGTGTTCGCTTTCCGTCGAATACTTTTCCAGGGGGACAGTAAAACAAATAATTACCCGCCGGCGTACTAATGACACTCGGGATCCAGGGTGGGGGGGAGGGGTGGGGGTCATCATTGCTTTAACAGGTTTTGGACGTTACTCCTCCTCCTCCTCGGGGTATCGTCATCCGCACCTCCAGCGCCATCGGCACGCTCTGAGGCGAAGCGTGACTTCGAGGCTCGGGCTGCCGTCTCCGCTGATCCCCCTCGTCCTCCTCCTCCTCCCCCACCGCATCCACAGTACAGCTTTAAGGACCTGGTCCGCCTGTTGACCCGATAGGCCCGAACTTTTTGTTCCGTTTTGGCCTCTGAGAGGCCTCGGGTTTTTCAGGATCTGTCAATTCGTGTCCGAGCTCTGAGGCTGTGGTCGAGCGAGGTTCACTTGGGGCTCCCGCCGTGGGGCCGTCCTAGTCGACGTCTTCCGACGCGCACGGTAGGTCGCAATCGTCTGCGTATGTCCAGATTGATGGTTTGCGTCGATTTTTTATCGACCTTCGGCCCGACACCGTTTCGCCGCCGCCGCCGCCTCCTCTTTCCTGCCCTCCTCCTGCCCCTGCTCCTCCTGCCCCTCTTCCTGCCCCTCCTCCTGCCCTCCTCCTGCCCCTCCTCCTGCGGGCCGCGCCCGCGCAGGAATAAGAGGGCAAGGGACATGAACTGAGCTGAACGCTGGGGACGATCCCTGATTCAGCTGCCAAAGTCGGCTACGCGACTGCGTGGAGAAGCATCAAAACCCGTCCCCGCGACGGCGTTTGGCCGAGCCAACCATTGTTTCGCGGGGGTCTTGCTGGGCAGAGTGGCCCCCGCTGGCCCCGAAGGCAGGCTCCGTCGAGGCGGATGGCCACCAGGGGTGTATGCGGGCACCAGCCTCACACTGAACCCAAACTAAATGCCAGCGCATGGGAGGAGGAAGGTGGAGGTGGGAAGGGGACAAGGAGAGGCATACTGGAGGAGGCAACGGAGCGGACAAATCGTGGGAGGAGGAGGAGGTACGTTGCAGGGGGGGGCACTTTTGTTTTTGATATCAACGCCCTCATTGCCACAACAATGCCCAAATGACACGGCAGGCGATGCTATGCGTCGGCAGGCGGGGACTGACCCCCTCCTGGCCCAGCAAAGCTGGGACAGGAGCAGGCACCGAGCAGATCGCCAAGCGCCTGGAGCCATCGAGGGCTTGCGCAAGAAAGGCGCATAGTGACCGATAGGAAGAAGGGCTGAGGCCCCTCTTGACGCGGGCGGCCCTTCAAGAAGAAGGGCCAACCCGCAGACTGGTACGAATCGCCGGACAAACAAAAAAATCGACTGCGCACTGCATCGGCAACACCTCCCTTTGTCAACTTCGCTTGGGCGACTCGGCGCTTCGGCCTCTCAGCCTGTCGGGCGACCTGCTCAATTGGGATCGGGGGCTTGAAGACCGCAAGGCTGTCCTTTCCAGCCGTTGGGTGCCTTCCCTCCTAGAGGCGTTCGCAGGCGTCTCTCGAAAACTTAGGAGAGAACTTTCTGGCCGCACAGTGCATATGCAACACCAAACCTCTCTTCAACAACTCGATGGAACACCAACAACTTGTGACCGTTAAGCAAAAGCGCCAGATTTTTGCCAGGGCAGCAACATGTCCTAGACAGGGCTCGTTAGCTCTACCATTCTTGACTTCATCATAAAAGCATCGCGAGTGGCATAGGCAACAGAGACAAATGTTCTTCTGCCAGTACCAGACGTGTCCGATGCGGGCCCGAGCCACGGCGGGGAAGGGCGAAGGGGGGAGGGGGCCACAGCAAGCCGAGGGCACGAAAGCGCAACCCCCGAGTTAGCTTTGCCATGCCACACTTCCGAGGCAGAACGTGCTCCAACTGCTGGGTTGGTCAGTTTGGTTGGGCCCTCCAGGCCCCTGCCCCCGATCCTGGGGGCTGTGGCGAGCCGCAGGGCGAGAACCTGGGGGACGTATTGAAGGAAGCGCGTCATCGAGACAACAATCGGGACAACCATCGGGACGACCATGAGGACAACAGTCGGGAACACCATTGGGAAAACCAGCGGGACAACAATGATGCCAATCATCGGAGCGGGAAACCCATCGGGCCAACAATCGGAAAATCACTCGGGATAACCATCGAGACAGCGACAAGCATCGGGACAACCATGGGCCCAACCACCCGACCACCCATCGGGACAACCATCGGGACAACCATGAGGACAACCATGAGGGAAAGCCATGAGGTAAACCACAGGAACAACCATGAGAACTACCATCGAGACAACTCTCGGGACAACCATCAGCACAACCATGGGGACTATAAGAGGGAACACCATCAAAACAACTACCATGTGAACAACTATCGTGAAAGCCATCCGGACAACCATCGGGACAACCCTCTGGACAACCACCAGGGCAACCACCCGGCCAAACACCGGAGCAACCATCGGGACAACCATTGGGAAAACCATCGGGACAACCATCGGGGCAACCATCGGGACAACCATCGGGCAAGCCATCAGGACAACCATCGGGACAACCATCGGGACAACTATATAGACAACCATCGGGACAACCATCGGGAAAACCGTCGGGCTAACCAAAGGAACATCCGTCGGGAAAACCATGCAGAAAACAATCGGGGCAACTATCGGGACAAACAACGAGACATTCATCTAGACAACAATTAGGACAACCGTCAGGACAACTAAGGAGAACACCATTGGGTCAACCATGTGGCAAACCATCGCAATGACCACCGGAACAACCATCTGAACAACTATGGGGACAACTATCGGGAAAAACATCGGGTGAACAATCGGAAGAACCATGGAACAACTAGTCCATCGGGACAAACATCGGTTCAAGGCAAAAAATCGGGACAAACACTAGGCCAACTAACTGGCCAAGCATCAGGACAACCATCGACGACACTAACGGGACAACCAGCGGGCCAAACAGCCTGGCAAGCACAACTACCTGGACACCCGTTAAGACAATCGACGGGAAAGCCATCGGGAAAAGCATCGGAACAAAAACCATGGGAACAACCATCGGGAAACCAATCGGGACAACCATCGGGAGAACCATCGGGACATGGGTCAACAGTCGGGACAGCCATTGGGAAAGCCGTCGGACAACCATTGAGACCATGGGAAAGCTCCCAAGGCGACCATCCGGACCATCGGGGCAACTATCGAAGCAACTATCGGGACAACCATCGGGACAACCATCGGGAAAACGAGCGGGGCAACCATCCAGACCACCATCGGGACAGCCATCGGGACAACCGTCGGCAAATCCTCGGGAGACCTATCGGGACAACCATTAGGACAGCCATTGGGCCAACCATCAAGACAGTCATCAGAGCAACCATCGGAACTATAAGAGGGAAAACCATTGGGACAACCATCGAAACAACCATCGTGGCCAATCATCTCGACAACCATCGGGACAACCATGGGGACAACCATGAGGACAACCCATCGGGACAACCATCGGGACAACCGTCGTGGCCTAGCATCAAGACAACCATCGGGCCAACCATCAGGACAACCAACGGCAAAACCAGCGGGGCAATCATCGGAACAACCATCGGGACAACCATCGGGACGACCATCGTGACAACCATGAGGCCAACCATCGGGACAACCATCAGGCAACCATTCAGACGACCATCGGGACAACAATAGAGGCAACCAGCGGGAAAACCGTCGGGACCATTATCGGGAAAACAACCATCGAGGCAACCAACGGGGTCAGTCATCGGGACAACCATCGGAAAGACGACCATCGGGGACAACCATGGGAAAAATCATCGGGAGAACCTTCGGGACAACCATCGGAAAAAAACTATATATCGGGACAGCCAGCGGGACATGGGCCCACCTTCGGAACAACAATCGTGAAAAACATTGGAACAAAACTCGGGACAACCATCAGGGCCAATCATTTGGACAATCATCGGGACGTCCATCAGGACAACCATCGGGACAACCATCGGGACACCTATCGCGACAACCATCGGGACAACCATAGGCCAATCATCGGAACAAGTATCAGGATAACCCTCAGGTGAACCATCGGGAAAGCCTCCGTGCGAACTTTCGGGACAACCATCGGGACAACCATCGCGACGATCATTTGGACAACCAGCGTAACAACCATCAAGTCAACCATCGGGAAACACATCCGGACAACCATCGGGACAACCAGCGGGCCAACCATCGGGATAATCATCGGGACAACCACCCGAACCTCCATCGAGACAACTACCCGGAAACAATCGAGAAAACTATCAGGACAACCACTGGGACCACCGGGACACGGCCGACCATCGGGATCACCATGGGGCCGACCACCAGGCCAACCATCGGGACAACCATCGGGCCACCTATGGGGACAACAATGGAGACAACCATCGGGACAATTATCGGGGCAACCATCATGACAACCGTGGGGCGAACCACTTGGACAACCATCGGGCCAACCATCCGGACAACTATTGGGAAAACCATTCTGACAATCAGCAGGCAAATCATGGGGATAACTATTGGGACAATAACCGTGGGGAAGATCATCGGGAAAGCCATCGGGACAACCATCGGGTCAACCATCGGGACAACCAGCGGGACAACCAGCGGGACATGAGCCAACCATCGGGAAAGCCATTGGGAAAGCCAGCAGGACAACCACAGAGAAAGCCTTCGAGGCAACAATCCAGACCATCGGGGCACCTATCGGGGCAACTATCAGGGCAACTATCGGGGAAACAATCGGGGGCAGAACAAAGTCTCATGGCTCTGGCAAGATGGCGCGAGACCTCATCGGCACAAAACCAAGACGGAATCCCAACCGACCGAAACACACATCTAAGACGCTTGAGAATTCTGATCTTCGACGACGTCTCGCATGAGGCAGGGACCGCGCGTCCTGCCGGATGTCGAAGTTCTTCAGCAGGAAGTCGCAATCCTGAGTGGGGACAAGAGGGCGCAGGACCAAATATATAAAGGTCAGTTCCTCAAAACAGAGCTTGACGACGTCCTGACTTATGACTAATTTACCGACAAATCCTTCAAGACATCTCACCGCATGACCTCCGAAGACTCAGATAATCGAGCCACACGGCGTTGTGACAGGCTCCCCTACGGCCGTGACCAGAGGTAGGTCCTCGATCTATCACCCCTAATTCCACCGACCCTTTGGGCGAAGGTGGTCTAGCGAGTTCTTTTTTGCTCTTCTGAAAACCTCTTCCCTTCGGGGAGGTCTACCTCCCCACCTCCCAGATTTTGTTGTGGGGCCGGTCGCGTTCGGTCAGGTCGCCCAAGATCCAAGATGGCCCAAGATGGCTCGAAGAGGGCGTCCGCTGTTCCAAGATGGCCTCAAATGGCTCAAAGTAGACGACGATGGTTCAGAATTGTTTCCGACATACCTCCAAAAGGCCCAACGATGTTTACACGACGGTTCCAAGCCCGGAACCCCCTTCAGGACCCCCGAAGAGCCAACATCCTTCAAACACATACGGAAAGTCAATGATTTTTGCCGTCTCGCTGTTTCGCTCCCGACGCGCTTTTGAGGCTTCAATATGGCCCCAAGATGGCCCAAGAGAGGGCCAAGAGGGGCCCAAGAGCGCCCCAAGAGAGCCCCGAGATGCGAGTTCGAAGGAACCAAGGGAGGGACCAAACGTTCGCACTTCGCACCCCCTTCTGTTCACCGACGCCCTTCACAATGGCCCAAAGAGGCCCTCCAGGGCTCCCACTCAAGAGGGCCGCGAGACCTGCAAAAAGAGCCCCACGAGGACCCCGAGACCCTGTTCGTCCTCGTCCTCGTCCTCCTCCTCCTTATCCTGATAATCGTTATCGTGAATGTCATTGTCCTTTTTCTCCTCCTTGTCTTCGCCCTCATCCCCGTCGTCGTCGTCCACCTCCTCCTCCTCCTCCTTCTGCTCTTCCTCATCCTCCTTCTCAACTTCCCCCTCCTCCTTCTCGTTTCGGAGGCCCTCAGAGCCGTCTTCGGCCAATCTGGGACTGAAAAGGAGAGAACCCAAACAACAATGAAAAACCGCAAGAACATCAATATTGGTTTGCCTCGTCAAGCCGTCGTGGGAAATCTCGCTTACTAGGTACATTCTGGGCCGTCATGGGAAACTCTTGGGCCGTCTTGGGAAGCTTGGGCCGTCTTGGGGCCATCGTAGGCCCGCTTTGCAGCCTCCGATTGCCGTCTTGAACTCTCATGAGACCGTCTTTGGGCCCTCGTGGGCCCGGCTGGGATGTCCTGACTTCCGCTCACAAAAACAGATCGTGACGGAGGGTCCAGCCATCCGCAGTTGTAAATATTGCCGTTGTGGGTAATTATCGCTGTCGGTGGATCTCCTTCTGGGGCCACGAAGCGTGTAAAGGGTGTGCCGAACTGGAGCGGGGCCGCCATGAGAACGTCGCCGCTTGGGCCTTCGGTGGAGCTTCATATAGAGCCACGAAACGTGTGAGGGGTGTGCCGTAATTGAGCTGGGCCGTCATGCGAACGTCGCCACCGGGGCCTTCGGTGGAGCTCCGCATGGAGTTATCAAACGCGTGCATGTGATCACAACCATTGGGGCCTTTGGTGGGGCTTCCTTTGGGGTTACGAAACGCCGCACTGGGTGGCGCGGGACGCATGTGATCACAACCACTGGGGCCTTCGGTGGAGCCCCCTCAAGGGGCCACGAAACGCCGTACTGGGTGACGCGGGACGCATGTGATCACAACCACTGGGGCCTTCGTTGGAGCTCCCTGTGGGGCCACGGAACACCGTGCTGGATGACGCTGGACGCATGTGATCACAACCACTGGGGTCTCCGGTGGAGCTCCCCATGGGGCCACGAAGCGCCGTGCGTGGTGGCGCGGAACGCACGTGATCACAGCCACTGGGGCCTTTGGTGGAACTTCCAGTGGGTCCATGAAACGCTGCACTGGGTGTCGCGGGACGCCTGTGATCCCAACCACTGGGGCCCTCGGTGGAGCTCCCCATGGGGCCACGAACCCGTACTGTGTGGCGCAGGACGCATGTGATCGCAGAAACTATGGCCTTCGGTGGAACTCCGTATGGGGCCACGAAACGCCGTGCTGGGTGTCGCGGGACGCATGTGATCACAACCACTGGGGCATTCGGTGGAGCTCCCCGTGGGGCCACGAAACGCCGTATTGGGTGGCGCAAGACGCATGTGATCACAAACACTGGGGCATGCGGTTGAGCTCTTATGGGACCACGGAACGCCATGCGTGGTGGCGCGGGACGCATGCGTGCACAGCTAAGCGCCGTACTGGGTGCGATGACATGGTGGGCATGCGGAGGGCAGAGGCAAGGGTGGGAGGAGGAGGAGGAGGAGGAAGGAGAGGTGAGGTGAGGAGAGGAGAGGAGAGGAGAGGAGAGAAGTACAGGAGAGGAGAGGAGAGGAGAGGAGAGAAGAGGAGAGGAGTACAGGAGAGGAGTGGAGAGGAGAAAAGAGGAGAGGAGAGGAGAGGGGGGGCGCTGTCTCTTCAAAACGAAGGTCCAACATCACAAGATGCCGGCCACCGTCGCCCTGGCGCACGGGGCGCGCCGACAAGAGAACCCATAGATGGCAGTCGGCACACAGAACGCCGTGCCAGACGCCCTGACTTCCGAACGCAAGTGACGAACGATCAACACACGCCCGTACGACAAGTTCGTATCGTGCCGACTTGGGCGTTGGTTCCTGACACCGCGGGACTCGTTCAACCTTGAACGATCGGCCGTTTCCGAAGCGTCAGCTCGTTCGACATCGACCGATTCTGGGTCGCCGGCGGCGTTCAACTTTGAACGCCGGCAATGGGGTCGCCGCCAGACGACACGACGCGAACCTACTGTACCCATAATTAGGGGGGACGGAGGGGGCTATGGGTGCATGTTGTCGGATGGGGGTCCCCGCTCGAACGGAAGCCTTCACAGGGGCCCAACAACCCTTCACCAGGCCTCCTCCCTCCGACCCCCTTAATCATGGGCATGAGTGTTAGTTGTTCGCTTGTTAACGAAGACAGTTGCCGCCATCGTGCTGCGAGGCACGAGTTAGAGAATCCTCTGATCCTCCGTCGCCCTGGACCCCCAATTTCTGAGTCTTCCGAAACTCCTGGCGTGCCGCGCCACCAACGCGTCTTCGCGCGTGACTTCTCCGGCCCAGAAACGAGCCCCGAAACGGGCCTGGAGGGCCAAAGAGGTATCAAAAGAGACCCAAGAGGGTCCCAAGAGGCCTTGAACACGGCCCCAGAAAGCCCCAAGACGGCCGCCAAGGGCCCCAAGAATTCCAGATTCTCTCGAAAGGCCTTTTTCGGCAACAGGCAGCCCCGAGGACACTGACCCTCGCTCCAGGGCTGAATACCACCACTATCCGCCGCCCCCTTGTTGATTTATCACAGGGGTGCCTGGCATGCTGAAGTTCTTAAGGTTTGGTTTTGGTTATTTATCCAAAGGGACGCTCCCCTGGTGCTTCGGCCCGTCCCGCCGGCCACCCGCAAGAGGTGGTTGCAACCATTTTCCCGGTCCAGATGGCTCAAAGATGGCTCCAAGATGGCCTCGAAGAAGGCCCAAGAGAGTTCAAGATGCCTTCAAGTTCGCCCAAGAAGCCTCCAAGACGGCCTCAAGATGACGGCAGACGGCCCTAGAGGTCCTCAAGAGGCCTCCAAGACGGCCCAAGAGGCCTCCAAGAGGTCCTCCAGGAAGGTTCGAGGAGGCCAAAATTATTGATATTCCTGCGGTTCTTGCAAGACTTTGGCATTTGCTTCTTTTCGGCCTTCCGACGGCCCGAGACTTCCCAAGAGCCCCCAAAGATCGCCCCAAGATCGCCCAAGAGGCCTCCAAGATGGCCCCCGAGGCCGCCTCCACGACGCCCAAGATGGCCTCCCAAACGGCCCTGGAGCATCCCAAGAGAGCCTCAAGTCGGCCCAGTGAGGCCCCCAAGCCGGCTTCCGACGGCGTCAGACGGGCCAGGAGGCCATCAAAACTGCCCCAGATGGTTCTAAGATGGCCCAAAAACGGCCCAAGAGTGTTGGCCCCACATGCCTATTTGAAGTAACTGTGAATGCATGTTGTCGTGTAGTGTGGCACAGCTGTAGCGGTGACCGGTTGTTCGGTTGCTGTGTAGCGTGGCACATCCGTAGCGGTGACCGGTTGTTCGCACGAGGCAGCATGCACGTTTGAAGGCATCAGTGCAGCAGCGAGTTGATGCAGCAATGTGGATTCCTCAGCCCTCTCGGCTCTTGAGAAAAGAGTCGTCTGCGCACTCCGTCATGGTAGCGGAGCCGTGGTTGCATGCGTGAGCTTCCAGTGCTCGCTCGCGCGTCCCACGGCTCCCAGGTGCCTCTGTCATCTACCTCTTCCACGTCGGCGTCGCGGTCGCCGACACCGCCCCCGGGGCCTCGAGAGGAGGCTCCTGCACCAGCGGCCCCAGAGGCCGCGCCGGAGAGGCCAGTACCTGAGTACCTGGCCCGCGCTCCCTGGCGCCTCGAACGAGCGAGGGCTGGGAAGGAGCCGCGCCCCTTGCCGCAGCCCCGGCGCACGGCGGCAGCGTCTGGCCCTGGAGAGGCCGGAGCTCCTCCGAAGAAGCGGAGGAAGGCCGTCAAGCGCCCGAGGTCCGCTGAGGCCTTTGGGCTGCGCCAGGCTAGGAAGAAGTTCAAGCTGTTCGTCCGCAGGACGGGGCGCTTGGAGGACGGCCGCACGCTGTCCGAGGCTGCCAGGAACACGCTAGCGCAGAGACAGGTCGACAACCTGTTCAACAGCATCTGACGTCACAATGGCGACGGCAGAAGAGCAACTGAGAGTTCTGCAGGCACAGCTGGCGGAGCTGCAGGGCGTGGTGACCACCCTGACCCAGCAGCAGCAACCGCAACCGGCAGCGCCTGCCGCAGCAGCCGCGGCCGCTGCTCCCAGCCAGCTTCCACCGGCCATCGATACCAGAGTTATCGGTAAGCCGGAGATGTTCTTCGGCAGCAGGGAGAAGTTCCCAGAGTGGTCGTTCGTGTTCAAAGCGTACATGTCCGCCATCGACGCTAGGTACTCTGACCTGTTAGAACACGCTTCTGATAAGGAGAGTATCATTAGGAATCTAGACCTAGAGCCACACGAGAAGCAGTTGTCAACACAGCTATACTATATATTAGTTATGCTTTGTCGCGATAAGGCACAAGACAAAATGAACACAGTGGGCTCTGGAGAAGGTTTCGAGGCCTGGAGACAATTCATCATCGACTGGGACCCCAAGGTCCGCACGCGCAGGGTTGGCATGATGATCAAGATCTTGACAGCTACGTTCGGAGGTGACATACCTCAATCCCTGGACCAGTTCGAGACGATGGTCAGGGAGTACGAGCAGCAAAGCAAGAAGGTGTTCGACGACGATCTCAAGCTAGGTCTTGTCGTGGTGAACATGACAGACCCGGAGGTCCAGAAGCACCTGGTTAAGAATGCCAACCGCCTGGACACGTGGAAGGCGATGAAGGACGAGTTGTTGGACATGGCTCGCACTGAACAGTACCTCAACTCACAGGCCAGGCCTATGGAGCTCGGAGGGCTCCCCAGGCCCAAAGCAAAGGAAGGAAAAGGAAAAGGCGACCACAAAGGAAAAGGAAAAGGGGACGGAAAAGGGAAAGGAAAAGGAGACGGAAAGGGCAAAAGCAAGAGCGACGGCAAGGGTAAGGCAAGCAAAGGTAAGGGCACAGAGACGCGCAAGTGCTTTTACTGCGAGAAAACAGGGCACCTGAGCGCACAGTGCCCCAAGAAGGCTGCCGACAAGAACCGGCAGCTTGCGGCGGCCCCAGAGGCCGCGCAAGACGACGCCGCCACAGGATCAACTCATGTGCGGCCCGCCCCAACGATGGGCGCCCTAGTGAGGCCGGACAGTGATGACGAGCGCGACTATGGGTTTCTCATGCCCCTGGTCGGCGACGACGCGCCGCTGGCACCACTGCCGTCCAGGAGGGTGATGGTAGATTCCGGCGCTGGCCGAAGCGTTTTGCCCACGGGTTTCGACCCAGACGCTGCCGACGATGGCTCTGTGAGGCCGTCGCGGTTGTCCACGGCAACAGGAGAGGACGTGCAGCTGACGACGGGCAAGAGGTCGCAGTACCAGACCAGCGATGGCAGGCCGATCACACTGACGTACAACGAGAGCGATCAGGTGAAAATTCCGGTTGTGGCTGCTTCTGAGGCAACAGAGGCCGGCAACTGGATTGTCTTCGGCCCTGGAGTGCAACGAGTTGTGGCGCCGGCAGACGCCCGTGAGTTGCAAGAAGCAGCTCTGGCCGCCAGGGATGTAGACCTGGTCAAGGACAGGGGGGTCTATTGGTTAGATCTCTTCGAAGACGACGGGCAGCAGCAGGCCAGACCTCTGTGCCCTGCAAGGCCAGCAAAGAAGGTCTACGTACCGCCCGGCGGTGCGACAGAGTCGCCCGAACCACAGAGCGCGCCACCGGGAGCGCGCCAGGAGGGCGGCAGCAGCAGCAGCAGCAGCTCCGGGCCAGCAGCTGCACCCGGAGCGGCGCCTGCGGCTCCTGAGGTCGCCGGCCCGCCTCCGCAGCCAAGGGTTGTGGACGCGCGGTCGCCCATGCTGATGGTGGAGTCAGAGGAGGCCAGGAGGCCGCGAGCCAAGGCCATTCCACCTACGGTCAGCAAGGCCGAATGGGACCTGCATCAGCTGACGCACCTGCCGTTCAGGAGCTGGTGCGAGGCATGCGTGACTGGCAAGGCTGCAGAGGACCCTCACTGGCGGAAGCGACCAGATGAGCAGCAGCAGGGCTTGCCCAAGTTGTGCCTCGACTACCTGTTCCTCTCCAAGAGGGAGGAAGACAATCTCCTGTATGCGGTGCTGAATCTCTTGGACGAGCGATCCGGAGCACCATTCCCGAACATGGTGCAGAGGAAGGGCGACGACGACTTTGCTGTGAGTTGCATGCATGAGATGGTGCGCTTCTGTGGCCGGAGTGATTTCATCGTCAGGAACGACGGTGAGAACCCCATCAACGCGTTGGTGGCCAAGTTCGTAGAGACGAAGCAGAAGGGCATCACTGTCCTCCGGGAGAACACGCCGAAAGGTTCGTCCCAGTCAGCCGGAAGCATCGAACGTTCGAACTACGAGGTAGAGAAACAGCATCGGGCTTTGAAGGCTCGATTGGAGAAGGTGTACCGGAGAACGTTCGAGATGTCTCACAAGATACAGCCATGGCTGGTGAGGCACGCAGGGTGGCTGCTCACACGTTTCCTTGTCAAGGAGGACGGGAAGACACCATATGAGCGGCTCAAACAGAAGCCGTACAATGGTGAAATATGTGAGTTTGCTGAATGTGTTCATCACAAGCATCCGGCGGATGCTGTGGGCAAGGCTGACGATAGGTGGTCGCTCGGCGTGTGGCTTGGTAAGTCGCTGAGGGCAGACGAGCACTTGGTAGGCACCGAGAAGGGCGTGACTACGTGCCGGAGCATCTGGCGGAGGCCAGAGGCGCAGCGGTGGCAGACATCGTTGCTAGACCAGTTCGTCGGGAGCCCCTGGCAGCCCGTGCCGCCAGGCGTCAAGGAGGTCAAGCCCAAAGATGTGTACATCACCATCGAGCGAATCATAAAATTCAAAGCCACGGAAGGATGTCCTGGGTGCAGAGCCCCAGGGGAGGTGCGCCACACACCTGCGTGTCGAGAGCGGTTTGCCCGCCTTGTGGCGGAAGAGAAGGAGAGACAGCAGAAGGCTCGAGAAGAGAAGGCCCTGCGCCTCGAAGAGCCTCCTCCTGTGCAACCAGAAGCACGCAACTTGCCGGCAGCTGCCGGCAGCGCGCCCGCGGCCCGAGAGGCAGCGAGCGCGACGGGCACAGGAAACGCTGCGACCCGCCAAGGGGCCAGTTCGGCTGCTAACCCTGCGCCTGCGGCCCGCGAGGCCGCGAGTGCGGCAGCTGGCCAAAGACCAGAGGATGTGGAGATGCCGGAGGCACCGCGTCCGAGGGAGGCAGCCGATGATGATATGGAGGGGGACCAACCCGTAGAGGGCGAGCCTGCGAACAAGCAGGCGCGAGTGGCTGCCCTGGCCACGCTCCACGAGCCGGACACGGTAACTGTGCCAGTCGGCATGGAAATGGCTTTCCTGCTAGCGGCCCCAGGAGGCCGCAGAGCCAGTGCTGCAGGAGCTACCTGTGCACATGGATATGAGCAAGGAGTACTATTCCACGAAGGATGGTGTCCGGCTCGATCCAGAGAAGGTGCTGCAGGGTAAGCTAAAAGAGCTATCCCAGATCGACAACTTCGGTGTGAAGGACGACATCCCCTGGGAGGAAGTCCGCCAGCAGGGTCTACACGTAGTGAACTCGAAGTGGGTCCTTGAGCCCAAACCCACGCCTGATGACCCCAAGGCTGTCAGAGCCCGGCTGGTAGCATGTGAAGTAAATACGTACTGAAGGGAAGACGTAACACAGAGCACACCTCCTATCAAGGTCTTCCGGGCCATCGTGTCTGCGGCTGCTACAAAGCAGCGGTCGGATGGATCTTGGAGCCGTCTGATTGCAGGCTACGATATCAGTGTGGCTTTCTTCCATGCTGATTCAGACGGTCGAACCGTAGTTGTGCCGCCCCCGGATGTTCGGAAGCCTGGGGTCGTTTGGTCTCTGAAGAAAGCCATGTACGGCACCCGGCCGGCATCCAGAGCCTTCGGTAGCTATGTCATTGACAAGTTCAAGGATGAGAGCTTTGACTTGGTGGCAGTGGTGCCGATGACGTTCGTGAGCACAGAGTTGGATGTATCGTTATGCTGCCACGGAGACGATTTTCTCGCAGAAGGTGAAGAGAGGTCTCTTGATGTTCTGGATGACATCATGAAGAGGCACTTCGAAGTGAACATCTTGCCTCGTGTAGGGCCCCCGGAGTACGGCGGCCAGGCTGTGCAGCTCAGCCACCTGAAGCGCGTCATTCGGTGGACGCCCGAAGGCTTCACGTGGGAGGGCAACATCCAACACATCCGTGACCTCGTGGGCCTGCTGGGCCTAGTTCCCGGCGCGAGCAAGGGCATAGACACGCCCGGGTCGAAGGACACGGCGAAGAACCGCAGGGATGCCCTGGATCCGCTCGGCAAGGAGGACGCGAACCTCTTCCGGAGCGCGGCAGGCACCCTGCAGTATCTCGCAGAGGACGTCCCGACGGTGAAGTTCTCGAGCTCGCAGGTCATGGAGGGGATGACGAACCCCACTGTCACCCACCAGCTGCGCTTGCACAGGGCGGCCCGGTATCTGCTAGCTCACCCAGGCGAGATCTGGGAGTACAGGTACCAAAAGGATCCACGTCTTTTGACTGAGTATGTGGATTCAGATTGGGCAGCAGATTCAGAGACGCGTAAGAGTGTAAGTTGTGCGTGTGAGACGTACGGTAATCATTTGTTAGACGTGTCTGTAAGTAAGCAGCAGATGTTGGCACTCAGCAGTGGAGAGGCAGAGTTCTATTCCATCATCAAAGGCACAGCCATGGGGATCCAAACCAGGCAGGTGCTAGAGGCCGTGCTTCGCCACCCGGTCTCGGTGGAGATCCTGAGCGACAGCAGCGCGGCCCGGGGCATCTGTCAGAGGCAGGGGAGCGGCCGTGTCCGCCACCTGTCGACGAAGGACCTGTGGGTCCAAGAATTCTTCCGCACAGGGCAGGGAGGATTGAAGAAGGTAGGTACTAAGTACAACTGGGCGGATCTTGGGACTAAGATTCACCCCAGGGCACGTCTCGAGGAGCTGATCGAGATGATGCCGCTGAGGAGGAGAGAGGGCTCGAGCTTAGAGAGGTCCAGGGAAGCATCTGTAGCAGTATTTTTGCTTCTGGCATCTTTGGCTACGCAGTCTGCCGCAGCCCGTGGGCTGCGCGAGAGTTAGACAGCAGCGGTCCGCTTTGAGTCCGTGCTGTGGAATGCCCTGCGTGGGCTGCACACGAGATGTGCAAATTTATTCTGCCACGAGTGGCGGATGGGCAGCGTGCCGGAGAGCACGTCCAAACAGCGTGCCTGTGAGCATGCACTCAGCGACGGGAGTCTGGAAGGGAGCGTGCCCGAGAGCAAGCCCCAAGAGCGTGCCTGCGAGCATGCCTGGATGAACGGACCCTGGAGGGAGAGTGCCGGAGAGCATGCCGCAGCAGCGTGCCTAAGAGTACGCACTGTGGAGGACGGCGCTTGGAGAGGGTCATGGAGCAGACTTCGGAAACAAGTGGTGCACGAGTGCACCATAGCAGCAGTGAGTGCTAGCACTAGTAATACATATATTAGGTACCAATTCACGTGCTATAATACGAGTGTACATAATATCATGCATGATTGTAGTTCGTAGCTTTCGTTCGATGTTGTACGGTTAGGCCAACCGAGTTTCACACTGACACTGCGTGGACATGCGTGTCCACACACCCTTGTGAGAGGGAGATAGCTGAGGAGCACAGCAGGGGCACCATGGCTCGAAGAAGCCACGAGTGCAGAGAGCTTCAAAGAGGCGTGGCGGAAAAAAGGCACTGCACAGGCTAAGTCCTGTTGGTGTGGAGGGGTGTTGGCCCCACATGCCTATTTGAAGTAACTGTGAATGCATGTTGTCGTGTAGTGTGGCACAGCTGTAGCGGTGACCGGTTGCTCGGTTGCTGTGTAGCGTGGCACATCCGTAGCGGTGACCGGTTGTTCGCACGAGGCAGCATGCACGTTTGAAGGCATCAGTGCAGCAGCGAGTTGATGCAGCAATGTGGATTCCTCAGCCCTTTCGGCTCTTGAGAAAAGAGTCGTCTGCGCACTCCGTCAAAGAGGCCCCCAACTGGTCTCCAAGACGGTCCGAAATGCCTCCAAGAGGGCCTCCAGGAAGGCCCGAAAAGGCAAACATAGTTGACTGTCCATCGATTTTTGAAGGGGTGTGGCATTTGCTTCTTTTGAAACCCACGAAGCCCCCAGGCGGTCCGAAACAGGCCCCCGACAAGTCCAACGAGGCCCCCAAGAGGCTCAAAAGAAACCCCAAAATGGCCTCCATGACGTTTCAGGACTGTCTCCAAGAGGCCCCACCAGGCCCCCAAAACAGCTCCGAAAACGCCCAGAAGAGCCCCCAAATAGTACATACAAAGCCCACGATGCCTCACCCGTGGACTTCCCGCCTCCTCTGAAAACGGCGGAGTGGCGTAAGCCTATTGGGTAAATTCACGTTGCCTCTCCATCCCTTCCTGCCTTCCCACCTTGCCCGCTTACATCTTCCCCATTCGATCCGCCCAAATTCAAGAAGCCCGAACATCAGACTTGTTTGGTTGGTGACGAGTACCCGCTGGCTTCCCAGCGGCCAACAATCCTGTCTCAGCGTGGCCCGCGTATTGCCAAGCGTCTCGAGCTCCTTGATGGACTCACTGGGCAGCGCGCGGGACTAGAACCAAAGCGTGCGGAACCGCTCTCATGTCCCCTGCCCGCCAAGCACTCCGCAGTCCGTGGGTGTGTCTACCAAGAGGGTGATCCTCAGGGAGGGCCAGCCCAAAAAGAGGGAAACATCGACACGAAGTCGGCGACACATCGCCGACAGATCGGCGATACGACGACGACAGCGAATCCGCACGTTCCAGGGCGGGGTGCGCTATTGGGACCGTATCAGTGATCGATGGGCGGTTGGGGGTTGATGTCCCTTCCCTCCTGAGCCGATCTCTCCCTAGCATTGCCCTTGATCGGCACTTTCATCACATGTTTTCAACAATCACAACTCTTCGCCTGTGCAAACAAGTGTTTATTGTAGGTGCCCCCATATCCCTCGACCGCGCGTTGGTATACCCGCTCCCCCCCGCGTACGACTCTTTTTCGCATAAGGACATACACGCACACGCTTTCGGTCTGCGCGGGCGGGCGCAGCGCCGCGCCGTCCAAAGAAAACGCCGACGCGCGCACGCCGGAAACACATGAAGTGGCCAGCCCCCCACGGGCAAAGGTGGCACACGTTAGTACACACACACACGCACGCAAGCGCTGTTCCTCCAATGGCCGAGTGGCGTAACCACTGCGAGAGTCAGCTCGGGCTACAACCTACAGTGGGGGCGCCGCCACAAGAAACCATCGCAAGAAACCGAACCCTGAAAAGCCGCGAAGTTTCTTGCCCAGGGCTTGGGTTTTTTCTTAACCGACGGCGTGACCGGAGAAACCCCAGGGGGCCCTGGCCCGCGCAGTTTCTTAGCAGGCCGCGCTCGTAGAGTACGCCAGCACGGCTAGGGGAAAAACTCATGGCGATCTGGGATGTAAACTACATTGGATTGCGGCAGCGTCCCCGTGGCCAAAGGAAATCCTCGGGTGCCCCGCGAAAGCCCGTAACATATTCTCTCGTCGCCGCTGACGCCCACGGGCCAGTCCCATGGTTCCAAGGAACCGAAGGCGCATTGGCGGGCCGCGAAATTTCCCCGCACCCCCCGCCGCGCCACATCCTGTCTGGGGTTGCGCCACATTCACGAGAACCCACGCTAATTTCAAAACGCAATCGGTCACCGTCAAGGGTTGCCTTTAGTGTCCAGGCCAACATGGCGACTTTTGTATCCTGGACAATTCAGAACCGATGCTGGCAACGCAAGCCTCGTCCGGCCAGGGCACACGGCGCGTACGCGCGCATACGCGCGCGCGCCCACGTGCGCGGAGAATGCTGCATTGCCCACATGAGAAAACACTCGCAAGAGCCGATGTTAACTTCAAAATCTAAGTGGTCACCGTTAAAGGCTGACTTTAGTTTCCAAGCGAATATGGCGACTTGTTGTATTCTGGAGAATACAGAACCTACTTACGCGGGCAGTGCAAGCCTTAGCAGGCTAGGGCACACGGCGCGCACGCGCGGATACGCGCGCGCTGCGCGCGCGGGGAGTGCTGCATTGCCAACAACAGATAACGTTCACAAGAACCCACGTTAACTTCACAATCCAATCGGTCACCGTTAAGGGTGGACTTTAGTGTCCACGCCAGATTGGCGACTTTTCAATTCTGGACGATACAGAACCTGTTCTGAAAAATGCAGCCCGTATCAGGCCTGCGCACGCGGCGAGTACCCGCGCATGCGCGCGCGTACGCGCGCGCGCGCCCGCGTGCGCGGGAAGTGCTGCATTGTCCATAATTAGAAAATATTCACAAGAGCCCGTGTTGAGTTCAGAATCCAACAGGTCACCGTTAAGGGTTGGCTCTAATTTCCAGGCCAACGTAGCGACTCCTGTATTCTGGGCAACGCACAGCCAACGCTGACAACGCGCGCCTTATCAGGCCAGGGCGCGCGCGCGGGGAGTGCTGCATTGTCGCAAGGATGCAATAAACTCATGGAGCCTTTGGCGCCTGGGGGGTTCTTCGGTAGCGGGCCGCTTGATTGCCCGAAGTGAAACCGGGGGGGGGCCCAGAGGATCCTGGACACGAAGCTTTCTTGGCAGCCGCGGCAACCCATCGCGCAACGCGCGGCGCGAAGAAACCGAAGGCGCCCTGACGAAAGACATCAAATTTCTTGATGCGCGCCCCACTGCACCGCGCAAATGGATCAACCAGCGATGAGCGGCAGGAGAGCGGCAGCAGAAAAATAATCGCACACACAAATGCGTTCCTCCAGAACGCCGTTGGGTTGCAGTCCGCGCGTCTGGAAGTACGCGGGCGGGGCGAGCGCAAGTCCAAGCTCGCGCGCGCCGCGGAGCGCGGGGGCAATGCAGCGCCTGAACCTCCGGCGCGCACACATGTGTCCTTCGCGGCTGGCTGTTCCAACGCAGCGAGGGCGTTCGCGGAGCGCGCTCAACTGACTACCGCCGAAAATGGCCCGATGGGGGGGAACAGAAAAAAAGGTTGCGCGCTCGGGGGAAGTGCGAGCGACTGCATATATCCTCGACGTTCACACACACACAAACACACACACACACACACACACACACACGCACGTGCACACACACACACGCAACACGAACACACACACACAGACACAACAACACACGCACACACACACGCGCGCGCACTTGTAACGAAGTTTGCGCGCATGTAGCCCTGGGAAACCATGAAGAACCCCCTTGATGATTGTCAGCGCCGAAGTGAAAATCCGCCAACCCTGTCGGCGTGTGGAAGAGACTGTTATGTTTAACTCGTCTTCGTCGACGCTGTCGTCGTCGTCGCCGTCGTCGTCGCCCTTCCCCCCCTGTCCCTGGGCCCGTAGCCGCTCCCCCCTGTTCCTGGGCCCTCCTCCTCAAGCGCGCCAGCCAAAATGCAAATGAGCAACGTCGCAACTGAGTCGAAGAAAGGCCCCCTCTTTTTGATCCCTTTCCCGCCACGAAAGGGGGGGGGTCCTGGGGGTGATCTCATGGAAAGGTCCCGAGGGGGGTCCCGGGAAGGGCCCCCGGGTCAAAATGCCACCCCTCCCTGGAGGGACCCAGGGCCCAACAAGTGTAGAGAAGAGCCAATGCTGCATCAAGAGGCCCCCAAGACGGTCCACGAGGACCCCGAATCGCCGAATGATCGGTCCAAGACATCCTTAAGGCCTCCACACGGCCCAAGAAGGGAAGAAAACGCCACAATAGGCTTCCAAATGTACTCCCAAGAGAGCCCCCAGACGCACCGTTTATCTATTTCCATTTTTGAGATTTTCAAAGATTTGAACGTTCTCGCTCTCAGCTTCCCGACGCGCCAAAACGGCCTAAGAGGCTCCAGCGATCGCCCCGGGAGGCCTCCAAGAGGCCGCCGAAACAAGCCAAAGAGGGGCCCGATGAAGACCCAAGACGCCGGCAAAACTGCCCAGGAGGCCCTCTAAGAGGGCTCCAAGAGGGTGCCCAGACAGGGCCCCAAGAGGCCCCAAACCCCCACGAGGCTCCAAGAGGCTCACAAGAAGCCATCAAAAAGCTTCAAAAGGCCTTCAAGAGGCCCCCAAACAACCCCCAGGAAACTCCCAAGGGCCCCCCAGAACCGCCCCCCAGAGGCTTCCGAGAGCGCTCCGAAGACGCTTCAGTATCCCTGGGGACCCTGACCCGCGCCAACGTCGCCATCGTCGTCGTCGTCGCCCCCCTGCGGGGTCGGCGGCGCCAGCCGCGAGGCTTTCGCAGAAAGAATCCGCGGGGGCAGCTTCGGCGGAACGATATCTTTGGCGCCGCGGCAAATCGCGACGCATAAACGTTACCCCCCCAGCCCCCAGACCCCGCGCGCGCAAGGGGGCCCGAGGAAGACCGGGCCCCCCCGGGCGCGCTAGGGCCGAGCGCCGCCGCCCAGACAAAGGAGATCGCCCAGGCGCAGAAGTGCGTCAGCAGCAGCGGCTAGCCTCGGCGAGCCTGACGGAAGAGGGCGGAGAAGGCCCGGGGGCAAGCAGCTGCGACGACCGGGGGGCGCAGAGGAGAAGGGAGACTAACACAAGTCATCCCGCTGCGGAGCCTGCGAGCGCTCGTCGGTCGCGCGGGGCCGCGGCCGACGCGCGCGGAGGGGGGCAGGGCATCCCGGGCGCGCGAGGGCCGGGCGCCGCCGCTTAGGCGACGGAGCTCACCCATGCGCAGAAGTGCGCCAACAGCTATGGCCATGCCTAACACCCATGCGCAGCGACAAGACTTCGGCGGGCGGCCGTTACTCGCGTTGACCGACAATTGCAAGGAAAGAATCGAGAAGGCGGTCGCTGGCAGACGCGAAGTGCGCAACGCGCGCACGGGCTGAAGAAGGAAGAGCGGACAGAACAGGCAAGACGGCGGGGCGGCTCGGAGATGGCACTCAGCGCTAGAGGCCTGGCTCCAGCGGCCCCGCCAGAAGACGCGAGGTCCGTCTCCCGTGGCCGCGTGGAAATCCGACGCCCCTGAAAATCGCAAACAGAAAACAGCAGACTAATTCCAAGGGCCTTGCCGACGACCTATCAGAGCAGCGGGCGTGCGGCGGCGGGTGCTCGGCGCCTTTCCGGCAGGAAACGACGTCGCCGCTGCCTTTCCAAACGATCGCCTGGCAGCGAGAGGTCAGAACGGCAGGCTGCAAACTGTTCACCTGCAGGGCGGCGATGCCCATCGGCAGCAGCGCAGCAGTGATGGGCCAGCCCCAAATCGCACCGCGGCCCACAATGGCGCCTACTGGGATTACGTCAAGAAGCGCATCTTGAATCAAGAACGGCCATGTACATCCAAGAAGCAACATGGCCGCAACTTAGATCTAAGAAGGAACAAACCTCCTGGAAGGGGGGCGCGGGCCGCGGGCGGGCGTAGCGCGAAAGGCTCGGCGAGTTCCCGCTGCCGACCGCATCCCACGCTTCCTAAAGGAAGGCGAGCCAGCGAGGGCGCTCAGCTTGAGCGTGCAGAACGGCGCGCGCGAACATGCAACGCGGAGAGCCCGCGTCGCGAAGCCACGCGCCGAAGATGGCGAGGACCTCGGAGAACAGCAGTAGCCCGGCGCGGTAAAGTGCGGCAGGAGCAATGCGGCTGCGCCCCCCGAGCCAGAGCTCGAAGGCGTCGACAGATCTCGAGCGTCGATCAAGGCAAGGAGAGCAAGGTGATGGTCGCGCACAAGCGGGGGCGGGGGGGCGCGAGGGCTGGGCGCGCCAAGCCCCGGGCTCGCCGCGGCGAGGGCGCCGGCCACCGAAGCGGCGGCGTCTGCGGCGGCGAGCGGGCGCGGCGGCTGCCGACGAGATGCAGGGGCCGCGCGCGCCGCGGAACCCACCCGCTCGCGACGCCTCGCGCCGCGCGCCCGTCAAACTCGACCCCCGAGTTGACAGCGACGTCGTCGCGCGCGGTCGCGATGGGCGCGCCCGCGCCGAGAGCGACGCGGCCCGCCGAGGCCTCCACCTCCGACGCTGGCGCCCCCCCCGCCTTGAGGGCCAGCCAGTCGAAGGGCCCCCGAGGGCTCGCCCCCGCGAGGATGGTCGCGATCGCCAACGACGGCTCGCGGCGCTGGGCCGACGGGAGATGGCCCGTGGGCGACCTGGCTGGAACCGCGCGCTCGAAGGGCGGCGGCGACGATCGCTGCCAGACGGCTCTCAGCAACGTCGTTTCTCGGCCCGACCCCCCGAGAGGCCCCTTGAGGGAGGGGGGCGAAGCCCTCTCCCTGCAGATCCAGGCACTGTCTCGAACAGGCGGCGATGGGACTGGAGGGCGCGGCGGAGGCAGAGTAGGCGGGGCGCGCTCTCTGCCTCGTCGGCCCCCCCTGGCAAACCAGTGGAGCCGCGACGCGGCGCCCTGAAACAGGCCACCCCAGTCCTGCAGCCAGCGGACGACTGTCAGAGGCTCGCCCGCTACCTCCAGGCTTCAACCCAGCGCGCCCGCTGCGACCGGAGGCAGCGCCGACTCCACAGACGGAGCCCCGAGCGGATCGCCCGGAGCGAAAGGCGCGCCGGAAATCGCAGCCGGGAACGGGGGGGCAGCCGAGCAATTCGCCGCGCGCATAGCAGACGCGTGCGGTTTGTCTGTTGGGTCGAGGTCTCGTAGCAATTACCGGGCAGACCTGATGTCTGGGTCGAGCCGTCTGCCTGCGTCTCGCGCCGCTGCGGTCGGGCCATCCTGGGAGGGGAGGATTGGCCCGGGCCCGACGGGGTGGCCCCCGTGAGTCTGAACGAACAGTCGAAGTTCCAAACGCTCCTTATTCCCTGAGAGCGAATCTGACTCGAAGATGAAACCGCCCGCGCTGGAGTGGCTTTGATCTGATTGGGATGCGAGTTCCGCAAGTTTCCGACCCCGCGTACCTGGTCTCCAGGCATCCCCCCATGACTGGCTGGAGTTCCGATGGATCTTCCGCCCCGGCCAGAGTGTTGGACATGAGGGGAAGTATTTCGACGCGCTGGCCATCGTGCACTCGATGTTCCCTGATGCGGAACACAGAGGCGAGATCCTCATGTCGGTATACTAAGGTGGACTCGTGGTGGCCGCTGCCGATATCGGCGAAACTTCAAGGGCGCGCGACGTCGCGTGAGGATCGGCTTCCCACCAGTTTCGCCTGCGACCGGAAGTCGAAAGTGGACGCTCCGCCTCCTGGCGGCTGGGGCCCCAGGGCTCGGCCTTGCCGAAATGGAGAAAATGCCGGCAAAAGTCCCGAGTAACAGCTGGTCGACGGGAAGCGAAATCAATTCCGGGCCCACGTTGACCATCAAAGTTCAGCTTGGAGACAACATCAGGCTGGAAGGTGTTCGGATTAACCAGCGCGCGGCGCGCTTCACCAGGGGATGACTTCGGTGACAGGGGAACTCGGTCCCAAACCCTTCCAACATCCTGTGACCAGGCTTGACCACAGCACCACATCCGTCGTTTGGCTGAAGAATGCTTATGTGGCCGCGGCTTCCCACTGCTGGGCTGCGATTCGCTTGGCGGGGGCAGGGGGCCCGAGCGTGACTGTTGACACCACCGCAGTTGCATGTCGGGGCGGTTCGGCGCTCGCCGGCGTCGCGCAAGCGCGGCGCCTGACGTCGAGAGCGCAACGGTGCTCGACAAGCTTGACAGAGGCACGATGGTCACTGATGGGTGCGATAACAATACTCCCGTGCACGTCTACATGCCACTGTAAGGCGGCGAAGACCTTTCGGATCGCATCGGGAAACAGAGCGGCGCAAAGCGGTTTCTGCACGGCGCCAGCTTTCGGAGCCTAGTGTCCCTAAAGGAGATGGGTTGTTTGCTGGAATCCACAGGGACCGAAAAGCACGATAATTATTAAGCTGTTCGTTCGAGAATGCAAACTTCCGATCGTGGTGTGACTGGGTTATATATGGCAACCATAGGAAAGGGGACGACAGTGAAATAGTGGTTCGGCAATGCTACGACGGCCGTTCCAGGCGGTCCGAGGATTGCCGTTCGGACTGCGTTGCATGTCTGGAGCGACCAATCGAACACAGTGAAACCTGAAGGCCTGGCGACACTGACTGAATGAACTTTGACACAGTGTTCGAAGCAAGGCAGCGGGACCTGACCTGAGCCAGATAAGGAGTTTGGAAGAACTGCCAGGTAACGACGGACACATAGCCGCCTTTCAGCTAGGAGGTCGGCCCAGATAAGGAGTTTGGAAGAACTGCCAGGTAACGACGGACACATAGTAGCCGCCTTTCAGCTAGGAGGTCGGCCCATGGGCTCCGGGTCTGGATCCAATAAAGGTATTGTCCATTGGATATTTGATCGACTATACCTATTTGGTCGGGTCCGAGATGCGACGCGCCCCCTATGGTACCCCACATTCTTGCTGCATGGTGACGTCTTGCGTCGCATGTTTTTGCCACGCTAAGATTGCGGTGGCCATGGCGCCGCGGGGCGCCGCAAGACCCCCGGCGGTCATCGACTAAGACCGCGGGAGAAGGTGTCAAAGACCTTCCTGGATTCAAGTTTGGTATATAAATACCACTTCGGTGGAGATGCTTTCGCATACCAGCCCTTCCCACATGGGGGTGCGATCTGACCCTGGCGGAACGCCCACGCGAGCCCCGTCTGGTCTCCGTGCGGAAGCGTCCCAGGAAACTCGAGCGCCGTGGGCGGTGTCGAACTGCAAATCTCAAAAACTTGCTGGTGACCACTCATGGTCCGGCTCCGCAGAATCGTTCCCTCTGGAAGCGTTCGGGATTTCTCTGAAGCAGAAATTCGCATGCAAATGATTATGGGGCGGGCGCGCTGGGTCAGCTGATGCGCGGGGGGAACGGCCGTCCCCGGCCTCCGCAGAACGCAAAGAGGCCCGCGGGCGGACCGACTTAGTAGGGTGGCGGGCCTGCGTTTCTTCTTCCCCGGCCTGGGAAGGACGGCCACGGGCATCAGTGCAGAGGGCAGGGTGGTGGTCCCGGATGCAGCTGAAGACAGATCCCTCAGTGCCTCCTATTGCTCTGGCCACTGGGCCGACAAGTCTGAGCAGAGAGTTGATCAGGAGTTCCACGATTCAGGAGGGAAAGAAACATACAGACACAAATAAGCGTCGATTCCCAAGACAATGTAGGAAATTATGGGAAGTGGGGGAAAGACGAAACTCCAGAAAATATGAGAAAATACATGGAATCATTGGATTTGCTTGCATTTACTTTATGTGTCCCTGGGTCCCCTCGACTATGTTCCATTGACCATGGCGGAGGAGCAGGAGGAAGAGTGAGGGGGAGTAGGGAGGAGAACAAAGAGGGAGGATGATGTGAGCAGGATGAGACGCGAGGGGAGGGAGGAAGAGTGACGCACAGGCACCGAGGAGGAGAACGGAGGCGACGGAGGAATGAACTGGATGGGTGGGAGGAGGTGCAGGAAGAGAAAGGGAGGGGGCGGAGGAGCGCGCCACTGCATGATCTTCCCAGCCTCACGTGTGGACCCCCCCGCAGAGAGCAGGCGGACCCCTCGTCGATCTGACCCTGCTCGGACAGGCCTGCGCAGACCCCCCCGATCGCCCTCGGAGGCACGGCGGGGGGCGGCTGGTGCAGTTGAACAGGGACCTACCGTCCCGGCATTCCTATAGGCCTACCACGACATGTTCCTAGAACCCAAAAAGGTCCTAAGAACAAGAACAACGTTCTTAGAGAACAAGCCCGATGCGTTCACACAAGACAGTCCCAGCAAGAAATGTTCTAATAACATTTCGTGCAGACCACAAAAGGTTCTTAGAACATTCTTTGATGGGCCCATAGGCGAGCCAAGACGCCGCGCCACTGCTTGGTGCTGGCGCCCGGCGGCTGCGCCGGCCTGATGGCGCCCTCGACCTCGATGAGCTTCCCCTTCGCCTCGTGGGCGCGCGACGGCCGGCCGGAGGCAGAGAGCCCACGCCGCCAAGCCAAAACGGTCCCAGGGAGAGCCAAGGACTGCCCAGGATGGCCGCGGGACGGCTCGAAGGGGCCCCCAAGACGGCCCAAGGGGGCTGCAAGAGAACGCCGAGGGGGCCCCCAGAGGCCAAACTGAGCAACCGGACCGGCGGTTCGTTCTTACCAATGTCGGCCGCTCGGCGACCCTCTCGATGATCCTCCGAACGCGTGTTAGCGCCAACGTGTGCTTGTCCACTCGAGCCCTTCAGTACGACGCAGGCGGCGTTGTAGAATGAGATCTGGCGCAACCTGTGTGCTGCCGGTGGAGCTGAGCAGGGTGAACACACACTGAGCTAACACACGTCCTGATGACATCGACCCTCGCACGCAGTGTCTCACTGGCGGCTCCCGCCGACGCTCTATCGCACCGTGCTCGATACCCTGTGCTGGCCAATCGCGTGGGGGGGCCCGCGTACCCCAACGGGCGGGTCGTGTCGGGCGGGCGAACCCTGGCGGGCGCGTCGGGTCGGGCGGGCAGGACATTTCAGTGCGACGTATCATCGAATACGGGCGGGTCGGGTCGGGCGGGCTGACCCTAACTAACGGGCGGGTCGGATCCGGCTGGCAGCACATTGAAGTAGGACGCATCATCGAATTAGCACGCGCGAGCACTAACTGGCGGGTGTGTCGGGTCGGGCGGGCGGACCCTCACGGGCGGGTCGGGTCGGGCGGGCCGGCGTACCCTAACGGGGATCGCCTCGGGCGGGCGGAGCTGGACGAATCGAGACTCGGACGAACTGAGCCTGAACGAATCGAGCCAGGCGATTCGAGCGCACGGCGAATCGAGCCGGGCGAATCAAGTTCTCTGCGAATCGAGAATCGAGCGAATCGAGCCCCGGGCGAATCGAGCCGGACGAACCGAGCCAGGACGGATCGTGCTGGGCGAATCGAGACTCAAGCGATTCGAGCCTGTCGAATCGAGCCCCGTGCGAATCGAGACTCGAGCGAATCGAGCCGGGCGAATCGAGGATCGGCGAATCGAGCCTGGCGAATCGAGACTCGGGCGAATCGAGCCGGGCGAATCGAGCTGGGCGAATCGATACTCGGCGAATCGAGCAGGGCGGGCGAATCGATACTCGGCGAATCGAGCGGGGCGAATCGAGCTGGGCGAATCGAGACTTAAGCAAATCGAGCCCGGCGAATCGAGACCCGGGCGAATCGGGCCGGGCGAATCGAGCTGGGCGAATCGATACTCGGCGAATCGAGCGGGGCGAATCGAGCCGGGCGAATCGAGACTCAAGCGAATCGAGCCCGGCGAATCGAGCCGCGCGGATCGAGCCGCGCGGATCGAGCTGGGCGAATCAAAACTCGGCGAATCGATTCGGGCGAATCAAGCCATGCGAAGTGAAACTCGGCGAATCGAGCCAGGCGAATCGGGCCGACTGAATCGACTCGGGAGAATCAACCCTACGCCACTCCTGGGAGGTCGTCGTAAGAAGAAGTAAAGTCTATGAAGCCCGATCGAGAAGCCATTGAGCAGGATAAGCCCAGATTGCGCCCAGGAACAAACCCGAGTAGACTGAATTGAACAAGATTAAGCGGAACGAGACGGGATTATGCAAGATCTGCAGGTTTCAACCACGGATATACCTGCGCCGATGCTGAATGAAACCACCTCAAAGGAATGAGGAGCGGCATCCTGTTATGCGAGAGGGAGGGGCAGTCGTAGGGGAAGGACAATGGATGCGGACGGGAATGACAGGGTGGCGGACGGGCGGGAGGGGAGAGCGCTGGCGGGAGTACTCGTGCCCTTGTTGGTGCCACTGGCATTGGGTGATGGGTGGCAGGGGCGCTGCGATCCCATCGAACATTTCTTGATCGCTTGGTCGCATGAGCAGTATCGGTGCCCTTTCCTTCTCTGGGAGAGGGGCGTCAGCGACCCATTCTGCAGAGGTCTCGACCTATTCCCTGGGACCCCTGGGACCAGCTTTTCCTCCTGAGTCGTTCTTGATGGTCCCCAGGCCCCACGAAGGCCCCCAGAAGCAGAACATCGAAAATCCGTCGTGTTTTCTTCGTGACGCGAAAGGGCATTGGAGGGAAATGGGGGGCAGCAAGGCTCTGAAGGACGAGCTCGAACGGAACCGCTGCGTGGCGGCGACCCCAGGCGGCGCCTTCGCGTGGACCTCGCCCTTGTTCACGAGGCTCTGCTGCTTGTCCTGGCGGGCCGCCGCTCGATGTTCGGCGGCCGGCACTCCGGGCACGCCAGGAAGCTTCTGCACGCGGGATCCCGCAGCTTGAAAGGTCAGGTGGCCCCGAGATCTGGGGCGTCGCAATTTGTTCGCGACGGGCGATAATGCCATGCTTCGGTCCCTGGGACCCTCCCAGATCGATCCAACTCGAAAAATTCTGCAGAAGATGGGATCAGGGCTCGAGCCCAAAAGAACCTGGAAGAGGTTGACTCAGCAGACGATGAGCTTAGCCATGAAACGTGAACAACAACACAGAAACGCGGGCGATGCATCGGCGGACGTCGACGTGAAGCACATCGGGCTCCACATCGAGCCGCCTCGGCCATGCATCGGCGATGCGGCGCGATCCTCCGAGCCCATCTACTCCGACCCCATCTGGGAGGCCCAGAAGACTGGCCTTCCGGAGGGAAGCTGGTGCGGATCTCCTGCTTTGGCAGCCGTGCCAGGTGCCGCGCACGTCTCGTCACGAGAAGGCGCAGGCCCCCGCGGCAGTGCGTGTGTCCCCGTGCCTGCTCGACAGCGCGCACTGGCCGCGCGATTCCTCGGACCAGCGGCGGCCCTCCTGGGCCCGTCGTAGTTCTGCAGGGATCCAGGCCACCCGAGCTCGAGCGCAAGAGCCGGAGCGCAGCCGAAGTCACAGACTCACTTTAGGTGCGCTCCGTCGAGGGTCGCCCCCGGTGGGGTTCACTGTCAGTCTCATCGGGGGCGAACACCGATGGAGAGCGGCGTGGGTGCGTGGAGCTCAAAATGCGTGCTGGACGTGCGCTATCAAGGAGCCAGTGCTGAGCGGGAGCCGATCGGCGTGGGCCGGCTGGACACGAGGCGGTCAGCAGAAAGGTAAGCCGCAAGCTCCACAGGGGTGAAAGTGGCCACGGCTGCAAGGGCTGGCCCGGGCTGGGGCGAGCAGCCCGGGACGCATGGGACCTGACAGGGCTCGAGCTAAACAGCGTTTCCGTTTTCGTTTTGGTGTCGTTTTCCCTTGTTCTGTCTTCGTTCCGCCTCTGGTGCGAAACGACATTAAAACGGAAACGGTCCACAACATCGAAACAAAAACAACTGTTTAGTTCGAGCAGTGCCCCAATCCAAGCTGGCCCTCGTTCTACCGCAGGGAGGCCGGAGAATCTGGCCAGGGCAGGCCCTTGTCACTTTTTCTGGCCGCGAGCCTCTCAGAGTTCTTTGGGCACCCGAATTATCCGGAGTAGGCCTGGTCGGGGCATGGGGCACTGTTTGGTGTCCCCACATGTGATTCAACCAGCCCTGGAACCGCTTGATTTGCACTGGTGCTTTTGAAGGCACCGGGTCGGCGGGCCTCCGCGTCGAGCCACTGGACCCGAGGAGGGGAAGCGCTCTAGTCGGGATGCGCGCGAGTCTGTGGGCGGCACCCCTGCTGTCGTCGCTTGAAGCGAACTTGAATTAAGACACCGCTTGAGTCAGCTGAGGCAAAGCTCGTCAACGTCCGATCCCAGGAGGGAGGAGGGAAGGGATGGAGGAGGGCAGGGAGGGCGGAGAGGCGCGGGAGAAAGGGTGGCGAGGATAAGGAGACATTTGGCTCTCCCCCTCCCCCCACTCTCCCCCTCTCCAAAGGCCCAGAATTCAGATCTCGGGTGAAGGGTGGGGGGGCACGAACTCGCCAACGCATCGAAGACGGCCCAATACAGCCCCACGGGGGCCCAAGAGGGCCCCAAGCCGGCCTCAGGGGCCCCTAAGAAAAGGCCCAAGGGGACAATAAGGACTAACATCTCGAGCCGTTCCCCCCATGGCCCCAAGAGCCCGCCAGAGACCCACTAGGCCCCTGAGAGTTGAACCCTCGCGGGCGTGATTCAAACAACCAGCCATTTCAGCTCCAACATACTCGACCGAACGTCCTGGACGTGGCTAACCCGCTAGGGGTCGGCGGAATAACGTAAGCCGCATGAATGAATAACCGCCTTTGCAATGCACCAAGCAAATGTCCAAATTTACACCGATGTCGCTGCAATGCGACCCGAGTACATGACGGCCAACGATTTACGCAAACGGGGACTTCGCCGAAATAGAAGGCTCGCGCTATTGAGCGCTATCCGCCGATAGACATTCAATACAAGACGAACGGAAGCTGATGTGATTTACTAACTACCCGAATCCACCCCGCCGGATTTCCCGAAGATCCCTCGTCAGGCGGCAACTACCGACAAGTCCCCGCCCTGGACTCCCCACGCCCCCTCACCCCACCCGCACACCCATTAAGCCCCGCCCACAGGAGCCCCCTCCATCGAGAGCTCGTGCTGGGGTGGCCCCCTGGAGGCCCAGAGAGCCCTCTGGAGGCCACTGGAAGCTTCAACAGCCTCGCCCGAACCGTGCTCGGGCCTCCTCCTGCCCCTCCTTCTCCTCGATCCCCCTTCCTCGACCAGAGAGCACATATATATATATGTGTATAATTAAATACATATATATATACCTATACATACATATATATGTACATATACATATACATATACATATACATATACATATACATATACATATACATATACACATACACATACACATATATATATATACACACATGTGTATATATATATATATATATATATTACCCGGGAGCCCTCCCCCCCTAAACCGGATTCCCCCCGGGGACGCCCTGAACGCCCTTTCGGACGTCTCAGCGACCCCCTGGACGCCCATGGAACAGGTCCGCTGGCCCTTCGGGACCTCCCAAGGCGCCTTGCCAGGCCCTGTGAGCAGACTCAAGGCGATCATAGGGGTCATCAGAGAGGCGCAAGAAAGACCCAAGGCACCACAAGAGCGCTCCAAGAGGAACCTCGATGGTCTGAAGACGGCCCGAGAGGCCCCCAAGACGCCCCAAGAGTCTGACAAGCGAGCCCCGAAGAAGCATCAATCGTCCCGTCCCCGGGGAAAAATGTATGAGTTAAACATATCCGCTGTTTGGGACTTCGCAGCGTCCAAGACGGCCCGATGGGCCCCCGATATCGCCCCAAGACGGCCCAAGATGCCCCCCAGAGGGTCCGAAAACGGCCCAAAAGGGCCCCAAGACTGCCCGAGAGAGCCCCGAGACTGCCCGCAAGAAGCTTAAGATGCCCCCAGAAGGCTCCCAAGAGAGACCCACGAAAGCCACGGGAGACCCCCAAGAAGGCCATTGGAAGCCCCCACAACGGCCCTAGATGCCTTAGAAGACCACTGGAGGGCCCCAGCTCCCCAAGACGGCCCAAGGCTCCGGGACGGCCCAAGAGGGCCCCAGGACGGCCCAAAAGAGCCCCCAAAACGCCCAGACGGCGTTTTCCTACGAAGTATATCGAGGTGACCCGACGATCTTGGTTCCACGCTTGAGGCTAGAGGTTTAAGCTCTTTGATCGAGAGAAACAGGCAATGGATCGATATTCGAAGTTCGACGATCGAACACTTCCTGGGTGCCTGGAGCCCTCCAGGCATCCAGGAAGCTACCAACAATCGATTTGTTCGGAGCTACTGCGACTTCTTCGGCGAGTCATGGGAGAGCTCCTTACTTCCTCAAAGGACCTTCGCGCGCGAAAAAATCAGCATTCCTCCCCACATCCTGCGCACAAGCGTGCAAGCGCATCGGGCGAACGCGGTGTCAGCAGGCACCAGGGATAGCAGAACAATGAACTGGTCGCCCGTCCAGGCTTCGAGGTCCCCCCCGCTGAAGCAAGCGATGATTTATTGCTTTGCCGGGGAGGGTCCAGAACAAAGCGCATGGCGCGAAATGCCAATGCAATCTCGTATGTACATATATATATATAAGTTATATATATATATATATATATATATATATATATATATATATATGCTTGGGGGCGGCAGGGGGGTCTGCCCTGGGTGGCACCAGAAAAACCAGTCCGCGAATTCGGCATTCAATGCCAGCCGGAAATTTTGTTGTTCACATCCACGCTCTCTGACCCCCTCTCAGGGGGCTGTTTCCTCTCTGTCTGACCGCTGGTACAGGCGCAGCAGCAGAGATGCTGGGCGGGCCGTGCATCGGGAGCAGGCAGGCCAGCGAGCTCCTGAAGGACCGCCGGCTTAGAGCGGACAGACAGGGAACGAAACTTGTGCACAGGGGTGCCTCCCCCATATCTCCAAAGGCTGGAACCAGTGATGCCCTACGGCAGGTTCGCGTCGTGTCCACCCAGCGCTGGTTCCTGACCCCGTGGGGATCGTTAAAACTTAAACGATCGGCCCTTTCAAAAAGGCTGGATCGTTCAAGGATGGGCCGATTCTGGGCCACGGGCGGCGTTCAACCTTAAACGCACGCACGCGCTGGAGTCGCCGCCGGTCTGCACGACGCGAACCTGCCGTACCGCAGCCCTATCAGCGGGCTCACCCAAAACGCCGTAAACATGACCTGCCAGAAGTCCGCACGAGTTCCTTGGATCCGCGCCTGAGGCCACCCCTGGTGCGCTTCTGAGAAATCCGCGCGGGCCTGCGAAGGTTAGTGCTTGAAGATGCTGGTCTTCTTCAATCGGGGTCGCACTGACACGGATCAATGAAAACTCGAGTCCGTCGGACCTTGCAAGTTCCTGCAAAAACCTGCAGGATCCTGCGCGCAAGCCCGGGTCGGTGGTGCAACCCTGGCGCTGCAAAATCCTGGCTGACCTCCGTCTCCACTGACCCTCAAGGCTGGGTATATCCTTCGAGGAGGGCCGACGAAAGGCTGGCCACACACGCCGCCACACAGGGCTGGACCTAAGCGTTGTTTTTCGTTTTGTTGTCGGTTGGCTTTTCGTTGTGCTCCACCCGTTTTCCCGTACCTCCCTGCCCAAAGGAAGAACAAAACACGGCCGAAGTCCAGGAAATGGCGTTTAGATCCAGCCCTGCCGCCACGCATGTCGTCCGCGACGCACCGGCCGCCAGCGCCCCCCCCCTCCCCCCCGATGGGCCTGGACGGCCGTGTTCGTGTCCTGGGCGCCAGCCAGAGACGGAGTGTGAAGGGGAGGGGAGGGGAGGGACAGGGGAGTTGGAGGTCGTGGAAGGGGGATCAGAGGGGAGGGAGAAGGAAATCAGAGACCGAGAAAGGGGGATTAGAGGGGAGGGCAGGAAAAAGGGGACTGGAGGCTGAGGAAGGAGGATTGGAGGGGAGGGGAGGTGGACCAGAGGGCAGGGGAAGGCAGGCGGAGGGAGGGGAGGGAAGGGGGACTGCGAAGCGCGCAAAAGGCGTAATGGAGGAGGAGGAGGAGGAGGAGGAGGAGGAGGAGGAGGAGGAGGAGGAGGAGGAGGTACTATAGCTGTGGGGCGCCTTCACCCCACTCGTGGGGCCAGTTTCGTTGCATACCACCCTGTCGGGCCCGATGGCCCGATGGCGCGAATGCCCTTCAGCCGTGGTCCAGACCGCACTGAACGGGGTCGCTCTGTGCTGGGGACCTAGCAGAGTCGCAGGAAGGCCGCAAGAGGGTCCCAGGAGGAGGGCTCCCAGGGCGGTCGTAGGGAAGGCCACAAGGAACACCAACAACGTCGATCTGCAGGAAGGCCTCCAGAGGCTCCCAAGATGCCCCGAGTCGATCAACAGAATGGCCCACACGGCGGATCTGCAGTGTAGATTTCCGCATTTGAAAAAGCAGCACTCCCAGGTAGTTACCAGCGGATGTATGAACCCTGGTGTTTGCGAAGTGCGACTAGTGCACTGGGACCTTGGTGCACAACGGGCACATCAGAGGATTGATTGATCTGAGTGTGGGCGTGAAGCACGCGCCCGAAACCCGCAGGAGCGTCAAGGTTGGTATTGCAGAGAATGTGGGCTGCACATGAGAACTACGCACAGCATGAATTGCTGTGATTCCAAAGGGAAGGGGCTTGTGGGTCGGTAATCTTATCGGCCGCGCGGCTGTGACAGAGATTCACAAAATTGCCCCACTCCCCCCTCCTGGGAGAGGAAGGCAAGGTTCCGAGTGGAACAACAAAATGGCACGAAGTCTGGTGTCACGCCGAATGCCAATAAGGGCCCGAGAGAGTTTCACGTCCATGACAAGCTGGCCATACTGGAGACCTGGGACGTGCTGGCGCTGTTTAGAAAACTTTGGGGAACATCATGCGACGGCGACTACTCAGCAACCACTTTTCGATGTTGGAATTGCGCTGTGTGTCTCCTCGAGACGCGAACCTGGCGTGATTTACACGGGATCGTGACCTAAGGAGCGCTCCCCAGGATCGGTATCGGTTCTCCAGAAACGTGAACCTGGTACAATTTGCAAGAAAGATTCTTGGGGCGCGCGAGTCTGGAGAATGTTGCAAACGGCTCTTGCCTCGGGGGCGCAAACATGGCACAATCTACCAAGGGTTCTGGCCTCGGGAGCGCGAGCCTAGCGCAACGTGCCAAGGAGCCTGGCTTCGGTAACGCGAGCCTAGCCTGATTTACATTTGGTGGTTGCTTCGGGCGCGCGAGCCGGGCGCAACTTACCAAGGATTCCGGCCTCGGAAGCGCACATCTGGCGTCCTCTGCTGAGGACGCTGGCCTCGGGAGCGCCAGTCGGGCGCAACTTGCAACAAGGATTCTGACCTCGGGAGCACGACTCAATCTGGCCTCGAGGGCGCGAATCTTGCATCTCTTGCAGAAGATCCTGGCCTCGGGGGCCAGAATCCGGTGCAACCTGCGAAACAACTTTGCTCCGTTGACGCGAATGTCACGTCTCCTTCCGTGTCCCAGGGCCCCTCCGTGAAATTCTGGGAACCCCTGGAGACCGTGGTAGCCACGGCGTTTTCTCGGCGGCGTGCCTGGGGGGTGGAAGTGGGAAAAGGCGAGCCTTCTCGCAAGGCTCGGAAGTCCCCTGGCCTTCTAGGTCATTTCCTGCACCTTCCCCGAAGACATACAAAACTTCTCAGAAGGTCGGAGGGCAAATGAGAAGCCCCGCCGCCCTCTGAGAAGGCCTTCTCCTTCTCACCTCCCCCCCTCGCTCGCCGCCAATGTCTGCACGCACGCGTCCCTGCTTGGTTGAGGAGTCAATGCGCACAGTTCGACACGCCGATGGGGGGGAACGGCTCTAGAGGAACGACAAGCGGCTTTAACCTAAACTTACGGAGCTCCGCGCGGATTTCTTGCATGGCCGCTGCGGCCCCCCTCCCTGGCGCGCGGAGCACGCCAGGGGCGGCGCCTGGGGCGCCGCCAGGGGGGCCCAGCGCCGATCCAGGAAATCCGCGCGGTGCTCCGAGAGTGTAGGTTAAAGTCACCTTTTGTCGGGGATGGACAGACCCCCCGTTAGCAAAACGCGGTTTGGTGAAAACAACCTCGGGCCCAAATCTGGCGGGCGCAAGCCTGGAAAATGACGGCCGTGGCGCCCCCTCGAGAAACCAAAATACAATTCACTAATCGACGTGTCAGGGTGGGGGTTCTGTCCACCCCCGATTTTTCGGCTTCCACGGAGGGAGGAGGAGGAGGAGGAGGAGGAGGAGAAGGAGGAGGAGGAGTTGGAGGAGTAGGAGTAGGAGTAGGAGTAGGAGGAGGAGGAGGAGGAGGAGGAGGAGGAGGAGGAGGAGGGGCAGGAGGAGGAGGAGAAGGAGGAGGAGAAGGAGGAGGAGGGGGGACCGGCGCGGGAGAAGGCACGTCGCATTTTCCGCTCGTGCCGCTCGTGGCCCTGCGGTCCTCTCCTGCTCCTCCCTTGAGGTGGCCCGGCGGCCAGGGGCGGCAAAGGGCGAGCCTCCGCTGGCGCGCAGGGCCGACGCGCAGAAAAAACACACACCGCGGATTCACCAAAAGAGGACCCCTAATCCTTTGGGAGGGGACCTAAGTCAGGAGGGCCAGATACATTAGGGATAGGGGTTCTTTTGCAGATGTGCCAGACCATACCGCCCAGAATCATCACCCCTAATGCGAAGATGGGAACCTAAGTGAGTCCACGTCTTCATCATGTAATTCGGGTTGGGGGTTATTTTCTGATCGATGAGCCGCTCACCCAAAGCGCGGATTATGGGAGCGCAAGGTGGCCAGATCCAAGCGAGCAAGCAGCCGCTATCGCATCGCACTCAACGATCGGGGGGACCCCCGTGAGCCCGCACCAAAGGTCATTCCGGTGAAGGGTCACTCTTACGTTTGGTCAACCTCGGCCCTGGAAAACAGCCACTGTCGCGGCACCGCGCAGGATCCATGTCCCTCGGTTGGGCCAGGTTCGCGAGGATCCCCGAGATCCGACGTTGCGAACAGTTGCCGCATCGCGGAACAAAAACCGAACGGAGCCCTAAACTCTACCTTTCTGCTGCATGTTTCGAGCGAGACCGCTCTGCGATGGCCCCGGGCCCGAAACCAGGGGAAAACGCCCGGTGAAAAAAATGCGATGCCCGGATCTCACAGACCTCAGATCTGCAAACTCGCTTGGGTGCCTGCACAGAACAAACAGCGTGAGGTCGAGTCCTTCAGACTCGGGCGCACATGGCCGCTGATGGCCGTCGCCTGGGTGCGCCGAAAACCGAAAGCAGCAGCTCGCAGCCAGCAGAATATGCTCAGCGCCCTGTCCTCAGCCTGCAAAGAACGTATCCTCACCCCTGACCAACAACTGCCAGCAACAGATCCGCATCCCCTGGCCCCCCAAAAAGTGGTCAGATCTGCCAGCGATTGGCATGCACAAGGCCTGAATCTGCAATCAAAAAGAACCGCCCTGGCTTAGAACTGCTAGATGGCGTACATCTGTAAGACATATCCTGGACCCCAAGGCTTCAAATTGCCAGCAACATATCTTCCCCCCCGTTGCTTACAACTGGCAGCGGAATGTTCTCACCCATCGGGAATGTAACTGCGGTCCAACGGCTTTGGTGAGTCATTCCAGACACTCTGCGCCTCGCAAACCCCTGTGCCAATGCACCCTCACGCCTTTCCTTGATCAAGGCAACTCGCCCAGACATCGCCGGTGGATGGGCTTGTGGGGATACAGCATCAACGATGCTTGACTCAGTGGGTGTTTCAACACGCTGAGGGTATATAGTGAGAGGAAGCGAAAAGAGCGAGTAGTGGAGGGTGTACGCGCTCCCGTCCCAGCGCTGGTCACCCAGTGGCCGCGTCCTTGACGAAGGTCTCGTACTGCTGCTGCGCGGTCTGCTCATCCTTCGTCGCCATTTCCTCCTGCGGCGAGAGTCAGCGTGACAGAGGGAGAGAGAGTGACAGTGAAAGAGAGAGAGAGAGAGAGGCAGGGGGAGGAAGAGGATGGAAATAACGAGAGAAAGACAGAGAGAGAGAGAGACAAGAGAAAGAGGGAGACAGAACAAGAGATAGAGAGAGAGAGAAAGAGGACATTCGCATGTCTGACATGTATGATGTAGAGGTGAGAAACAATGATACGATATCACATTAACGACGAGCGGGAACGGGCTTTGCACGAGATGGCATAACGACCTTACGCGGTGGCTGACGGAAACCGCCACCGATAACCAACAACGGGATTGGAGACACTTACGCGTGACCGTGAACGGGCAACTTAGGCGCCCATGTCGGTGAAGACGGCCTTGGTTCTTCGGTCGCAAGCTGTGATGGAAGCAGTGGGAGAAACGAGACAGAAACGATGCATATATACGCATGCACATAGGGAGAAGGGAGAGAGGGGTGTGACAGAGAGAGGGGAGAGAGAGAGAGAGAGAAAAAGAGATAGAGAAAGAGAGCAATCCATATATATATAGAGAGAGAGTGTGCGAGAGAGAGAGAGAGGGCAAGCGAGGTGTGATCGCATCAGGTATGACAACCTGCCCCTCCCACCCATCCCCTCCCATTCAGCGTACATGTGTGTATCCACCGACGGGGGGGGCATAGAGCTGGAACCCCCACGAGGACCCCATCGTTGTTTACGCTCGAGGAAGGAAGGCGAAGGAAGAGGAGGCGGATGAGGATGTGGCGGATGAGCAGGTGGCGGATGAGCAGGACAATGAGAAAGGATGATGATAATATTGCTTACGCTTAGGAGCAGTCGCAACAGCAGGAGCAGGAGTAGGACGAGCGGGAGGACTAGAGGAAGGTGGAGGATGGGAAAAGGGGGTGACAACGACGAGATAGGACTCCGATCCAGCAATCCAGCCCGCGCTGGGGCAAGAGCGCTAAGTCTGACCGACGGGAGTAAAACGCCGATACTGAAATGAAGCCAGCGCTGCAGCGGGAACAACATTGGCGAGAGGGGATGGGAGATATAGAGAGAATAAAACCACAAGCGTATGTGTATACACACACAAATGTACGTATGTATGTACATGCAGAGGCACACATATATTTGTATGATATATATATATATATATATATATATATATATAGCCCTGCGCACCCACCAAGAACCCCCCTTTCTCATGATTATATATGATTTTACATATGACTCCTACGATTTTCGGACTCACTTTTGAGGCTCTTTTTTGGAAGACTTGTTGAGCTCCCTTCTACTCAACTCCCTCCGTCTCCAACACAACACCAATTACTCAACAGCCTCCTTCTCCAACACAACACCCGATACTCAACAGGCTCCCTCCCCAAGCTGAACTTGAAAAGAACCTTCTACTCAACTCCCTCCGTCTCCAACACAACACCCAGTACTCAACAGCCTCCTTCTCCAACACAACACCCGATACTCAACAGGCTCCCTCCCCAAGCTGAACTTCAAAACAACCTTCTACTCAACTCCCTCCGTCTCCAACACAACACCCAATACTCAACAGCCTCCTTCTCCAACACAACACCCGATACTCAACAGGCTCCCTCCCTAAGCTGAACTTGAAAAGAACCTTCTACTCAACTCCCTTCGTCTCCAACACAACACCCAGTACTCAACAGCCTCCTTCTCCAACACAACACCCGCTACTCAACAGGCTCCCTCCCCAAGCTGCACCAAGAACCCCCCTTTCTCATGATTATATATGAATTTATATATGATTCCTACGATTTTCGGACTCACTTTTGAGGCTCTTTTTTGGAAGACTTGTTGAGCTCCCTTCTACTCAACTCCCTCCGTCTCCAACACAACACCCAGTACTCAACAGCCTCCTTCTCCAACACAACACCCGATACTCAACAGGCTCCCTCCCCAAGCTGAACTTGAAAAGAACCTTCTACTCAACTCCCTCCGTCTCCAACACAACACCCAGTACTCAACAGCCTCCTTCTCCAACACAACACCCGATACTCAACAGGCTCCCTCCCCAAGCTGAACTTGAAAACAACCTTCTACTCAACTCCCTCCGTCTCCAACACAACACCCAGTACTCAACAGCCTCCTTCTCCAACACAACACCCGATACTCAACAGGCTCCCTCCGTCTCCAACACACACACATGTACTCCAGATCCTACCACTACAACACGACGCGACACCCGAAACTCCAACCGCAGCCGCCCCCCTTTTTTCTTGGCATCTTCCAAGAGAAAAGGGGGGTTCATGGTGGGTGCGCCGGCCTATATATATATATATATATATATATATATATATATATATATATATATATATATATATATATATATATATACCGGAACATAAACGATATACGCGCGCGCGCGTACTTATAAACATGTGTATGCATATGTATACACATGTAGCGTGGTGTACGCATCTTATATGGTGTATTATGTATATGCTTGTATAACGGAGGAGTGGGCGAGAGACAGGCAAATATAAAAATATAGTGAGAGAACACATAACCCGAATCGAACCGTCAACACAAAACCAACCACGCCCGTAAAAATTGGCACGACGCCGAACCAAACCACCGAAACCGCGCCGGGCGATCGAGCGTGGAAGCCAGCGGGCCTGGCCAGGGTGGACTGCCTGCGCGGCGATGTGCTGCGCTGAATGCTGGGCTCCCCCCCCCGCGCCGCGCGCGCGCTGGTGCCGAAGGGTAGGCGGCGGGGAACCACCGAACTCCAGCGGCGGGAAGGATTGAACTGCGCATCGCCAAAGAATGAATCTTCGTGCTTGCTGGCGTTTGCAAGGTTGTTTTTGAATATCGTTTACCCGATCCTCATCCCCAGAGGCGTGGTCTGGGCCCCACTGGCCGATTTACCCCTTAGGAGGGGATGCAGGCCGTTCCCTTCGGGTTTCGAAGGGTGTATCCCCAACTGGGGGGAGGGGTAACTTCGTGGGGTCTCGAAGGGGATGGGGATGAGGATGGGGATCGGATACACGATACTGAGTTTTAGCAACCCAGATCTGAGAACGGTTTGCTACGGACCCGCGCCCGGAGCACTCTGGGCCTCGCTTCTTGGGCGCAGCTGTGCTGGAGGCGTGCAGGTTCACCGTGCGCTCTCCTTCCTTGGCGGCGCGCACAACCTGCCGATGGGGAACCTTCGGTTCGCGCGCGCGCTCCCCCCATGGACCCCACCTTTCCACGAAGACAAGCACAAGGCTCACCCCCTCCCCTCGCTCCTCCCCTCCTCTTCGCGCCCCACGGCCCCTCCGCCCCTCTCGCTCCCCCGCACCGTCCCCTTTTCGGCGCGCGCAAGCTTAGTGCCCCCAACTAGCTGGCCCGCTACGTCGGTTTCACGGCCGAGCCTCTGCAAACCGAAGTCGTCAACAACATAAGCCAATATGCGCCTGTGGAAAGGCCGCTCGAACCGCGTCAAGCGGAGGCAGCAACAGCAGCCGCAAAATCAAGGCGGCAAAGTGGCAGCATGTCAGCACGGCCAGACGCGTTTCAAGCGGAGAGTGGACCGCATCAAAGCGAGAGAGGAGCCTGGGACAAGGACGTAGCTCGGCAAGCAGCATTCGAACTGGCGCAGCAGAAGCCCCGATCGACGGGCGGCCAAAACAAGCCGAGAGCGCGCGTTTTCGAAGGCCTCCTGAAGGTCGATCAGAGTCAAAGCGCTGGCGAGGCCTCCGGCTGAGCCTCACTCTGCCGAGCTACTCTGTGAATCCTTGCCAGCTCGTCGCTGGAACGGCCTGCCGTCGACCACCAACAGGGCCGAGGGCGCTCAGCCTGTCGCGCAGCTGCCGGAGGCTTCCTGGGGCGCCCCGGAACCCAAGCACCCGAGCAGGACTGCTCACGCGCTGGATGGGGCGATGCCCCCCATCGCGCTCGCTTGAAAACGCCTCCGTGGTCCAGAGCTTGGGCCGCGCTGCGGCCTTCCCTACGTCGACCGGCAGGTCGATGAAGAATTCGAATGCGGGGTCCGGGAGGCCTAGAAACTGTGGAGGACAGGGCTGGTAAAAGCCCCATCCTGACTCCTTCGGAAACGAATACAACGCTTGAGAACATCGAACGTGGGGCGCTCAAAGGTAAGGCATAAATCTGCCACAGCCACTCGATGTGACCGCCAAGGTCCCCGAATTCCCCCCGCCCCGACCACTCGCGAGTGGGGGCCGCCACCTTGTCCTGAAGCGCGCGCGGCGCACCTGCAGCATTGAGCGCGCTGGGGTGCCACGGGGTGGCCGGGCGTGAAAGCGCGCAGAGAGCGGCGACGCCGTCCATGCGATGCCGCCATGTGGACCCCCCCTCCCTGGCGCGCGGAGCGCGCCAGGGGCGGCGCCGGAGGCGCCGCCAAGGGGGTACAGCGCGGATCCGAGAAATCCGCGCGGACCTCCGAGTTTTTGTTTATGTCATTCCTCGTTCCCCTATATCTCGCCAACCTGCCTGCGTTTCTTTCTCAACATAGCGAAAAGCAGCAATGGCTCCAGCTTCAGCGGCCTCCGCCGCTGCAGGCGCCAGCGCGGCTGGCAGCAAGAAGCGAACTGCAGCAGCTGCGCCCAAGGCTCGGCTTGCCCGGGGACGGCGCAAACCACCCTTGAGCCGAGCTTGGATGCAGCGACCGAGCCGAAGAGCGCCGGCACGCCAGTGCGGCGGCTGCCTCTTGGCAAAGCCTCTCACAGCAACGTGGCAGAAGCCGCCGCCACACAGCGGCAAGGTTCGAGCAGCGCCTTGGGGGCCGGTTGTGGCCTTAAAAGAAAAAGAAGCAGCAGCGCACGGCCAGGGTACCCAGGCTGCCCGGCAGGCAAGATGTCGCGCGGCTCCACCAAGTCTAGCGCCGCGGTGGTGACCCAGAGCCGCCCCTTAGAGTCGATGTCGGAAAAGCCCATCAGCTGACCAGCGAGCTGCCACCTCGGTCGATGATCAGCAGGACGCAAGGTGATAGGGACATCGGCGGGGAAGCGCTTGGTCAGCATGACAACCTGATACCGCATCATAGGCTGGGTGAGGGTCGGCAGCGTCATCATCGCTGGTAGACGTGGTGACGTGCCTTCTTCCATGATGGCCTCAACTTTGGCCTGGTGAGCCAAGATGGCCGACGCGACAATGAAATCAATGACGCTGCCCTTCTGACGTGCTCGAATTGGTACATGCCGCGCACTGGGTATGAATGCGCGCTGCGGCCAAAGCGCTGGTCCACTCAAAGCCGCGCAAATTCTCAAGTCTCATCTGGAAACGGCCTGCAGTGGCAACGGCCAGCGACGCGGACTTGACCACCTCGCTAATCTGAGCGAGGATGCGCCAATTTTGCGCTGACAGCCCTTCATCATGATGCAGATACACCGTGATCGAACGAACACCTGTTGGAGCCAACTCACGGCAGTGAAGGGCGCGACCACCCGAAAACAGTTACATGATGCATTCCATAATCTACGCGCCCACCTTAGCTACTAGACTGGGTCCGAGGGACCAAAAGCATTGTTTTTTGCTGGTTGGAGTGAACGTAAGGTTTAAGGTGAGAGAGAGCGGGTTTCCATAGGGAACAACATTGGGGCGGCTGGAGCCGCTCTCCCCCAAGGAGGGATGCATCCCCTTGACGGGAGGCCGACCGACCGAGGGGCGATGCATCCCTCTGGCCGATCCCCCCCCTTGTAACAGAGGGGAAATGCCTCCCTCATGCGCGACCAACCACGGAGGGGAGATGCATCCCTCATGCGCGAAGTGTCGCGCTCGAGGCTTCGTCGCTTCGCTTACCCTCTTGGCCCCCCCCCAGCTTGCTGAATGCAAACCCAGGGCGGGAGGGTGGGAAAAATCAAATCGCAAGGCGAGCGCGGCCACCGCGGCCCGTCGCCCCCCCTTCCTCGCAGCCCCTCGGCGCGGGCAGCGAAGGGGGGGGGCGCCCCCCCCCTCTCTTCGCCCCTGCGCCCCGAGCTGCATGCGCGGGCGACGTTTCCAAGGTGTCCGCGCGCGTACATTATGAAGCACTCACCCATGCCTGCCCGGGCCTAAAGTGCACCCATAATCTACGCGCCCACCTTAGCTACTAGACTGGGTCCGAGGGACCAAAAGCATTGTTTTTTGCTGGTTGGAGTGAACGTAAGGTTTAAGGTGAGAGAGAGCGGGTTTCCATAGGGAACAACATTGGGGCGGCTGGAGCCGCTCTCCCCCAAGGAGGGATGCATCCCCTTGACGGGAGGCCGACCGACCGAGGGGCGATGCATCCCTCTGGCCGATCCCCCCAACGCTGCTCACCCCCACGCCCCGCTCGCTCACCCAACGCTGTTCACTTACCGAGCAACACAATGTATAACGGCGCGTCGCAGCCACACGTGGGGGCTACCCGCGGGCGAAGCGCCATGCGCTCTCCAAGCTGCCCGTCCAAATACGACTGTCCACGCCGATTCGCTTTGCTGGAAATCGATGTCGCCTCACAAACGCGTCACTTCCTAGCTGCCTCGAAATCCCGTCCGACCAATTGGTCCCCGAAGGCGTGAATTCCCACCACGTGGTGATCGAACGGCGGCTCGCCAAGAAATTAGTGAAAGCAATCGACCGATCCAGCGCGGCCGGCACCGCGCAGCCCTTGACGTACGAATGCAGAGAGCTGGTATTGTCTATGAAATACAGCACGCGGCGGTTTGCCAGCCGCTTAGCGTGGCGCTGGTAGATGATGGGCGGCATCGCGCCCTCACACAGCGCGATGGGCTGGCCGCCCTGCCTCAAGCGCTCCTCACAGTAGCCCCACATGCCCAGCAGAGCCCCGTCAAAAACGCAGAAGCCAGCTTGCCGATAGCCGTCGGCGCAATCTAACAACACGTACCCCCCTGTCGGCCACGCGTCATTGTCAGCGCGCGCGTCAGAAGCAATGAGAATCAAAGGCTCGCTTCTCGGCGCGATCTCGGCCACGCGGCTCGGCATGTCTTGCAGAATTATATAAAAGAAATCGAGGGCGCGCACCAGGCAGTTGCTCAGGGTCCAAGGCGGCTGATCTGTGTACTGCCGTTGCCTCAGAGCCCCCATGCCTGCTTTGCCCACGCCGTGCCACGCCGCTCTGGCGATGAAGTTGAGGAGGCCTCTCAACTTGCTGGCGTCTCCGGGCGTGAGCCTGCCCTCGCTGCGCCTCGCCGCAATGAACGTCTTCGCCTTTTCGACGAGAGTGTCGCGCGCCCTGAAAGATATGACATTCGAGTCCAGCGAAGGGCCGAAGGTGTGCACGACGCCCAGAAAATCGCCGGACGGGCTCATCCTCCTCGTCTTCGAGGGAGCCACAGGCGTGCCCAACTCCGCGCAAAGGCACTGTGCGGCCTCCTGACCAGCGCCCCCAGCTGATTCAAAATCAGTAATATTCGCGTCGTCCACATACATGGCAAGCAAAAGCGACAACACGCGGCGCTGCACTGCCTGCAGGAATCCTCCCCATCGCGCGAACTGCATGACTGACGCGGAGAAACCGAAAAGCAACGCCCACGCCACCTGGAACCTCCATTCTCCCGTGACAGGATCGCGGACCGCCACGACGTTCAAGCGCAAGTGATCTGGGTGCACTGGGACTGAGCGATAGGCCGACGGCAAATCTTCGCCCCCCGACACGAGCCTCTCGCGGGCCACGTCGGCACCAGCGTCCGCACACGCTTGCCGGACCACCCTCGCATCGATGACAGGCTGGAATGGCGTACACATTCTTTGCCGCTCACAAAATGCCGTCGCTTCGTTCTGCCTACCCCGACGCCCGTCGTCGATTCTCCTCCTTTTTCCAGAAGGCTGAATATGGCAAAACGCAGGAATCGGCGCCCACTGCCCCGCGCCGAACTCCGCATCAATGTCCGACTTGCTTCGCAGCGGTGCCGCCCAGCCTTTCTTGCACTCTTCCTCGCAGCTATCCCAGAGAAATTGGCCCTCCTCACTCGCGCGCTGGCGATCCAGTTCCGCCAGCAAGACTTTGGACTCTCCAAGCAGCGAGTGCACGGGCATGGGAGCTTCATACTCGGATGGTTCAAAAGCACCCGTATTCTCCATTACGCCAGTGATGCCAAAGCCGGTGACAAAGCGCAACGCCAGCTTTTGGTCTGGCCACCGCGCGAGCACCACCAGCACGGCAATGAGTCCGGCGTGAATATGCCCCGCCACGGCGCGCACAGTCGGACTCTGCCACTTCAAGAGCTCCGCCGTGAGGGGCTTGCACCGGCGACTAAGCTCTTGCAGCGCGTGCATGCTGCGCAACCGAAACTCCCTCAAGTCGCGCAGCTCTGCGGCGGTGGACTCCGCCGCAAATTTCAAGTCATGCGGAGCAGCAACGTCCTCATCGAACGGTAACTTCCCCCGCTTCGCGAAATCAACCGCGGCGCGGAAATGCTCTTCCTCATCCCGGCTGTGGCCCAGGAGAGGCGGCAACGCGTGCTTGGCCGAGAGCGCCCCGGCCTGTCGCCCCGCCGCGGCTTCCAGCATGGCAGACGTGCCCTGGCCTGCCGTGCTGCCAACTGGTCCAGCGATGCTGCGCTCGTCTAGCCACTTTGCGAAATCCACGAACGGCGACTGATTGACTAGATCTTCCAATGACGGAAAAACAAAACTGCTCAGCCATTCCCTGGGGAACATGCTGACGACGCACTGCCGCAATTGGCGCTGCGACCACATCACGGGGAAGTGCCTCGATACCCGCGGCGCCTGCGCAAACGAAGACGCGCCGTCGCTCGGCGCCCCGCGCTGATGCGCTCGCGCCTGCGGTGCCGACACATCGGACTCCTGCTCGCCCGATGACTGCGCTGATTGCGCCTGGCCGAGAACGCGCGCTTGCTGCGCGCGGAAACCTGGCTGGGCGCTGGGTGCGCCCGCCTGCGCTGGCGCAAAGAAGCCGTGCTCCGCTGGACAGGCAACGTGCCCCCCTGCCTCGGCGCTGTCCTCCGCCCTGGCGGGGCCCCTTCAATACTGCGACAACGCGCCCTGCTCCGGGATCGGCGCCTTGCGGCACACGGCGGCGCAGTGATTCCTCATGCCGCAGACGCGGCCGCTCTTGCTCACGATCATGGAGCATGCGTGCTCCAGATTCTTCGGGCAGGGCTCCGGGCACGACCCCCGATTGAAATTCTTGCACAGCTCCTTTCCGTTCTTGAGGTGGGTCGCCAAACCGGTGCTCGATCCCTTCTGCGCGCCCTTGGGGTTGCGCTGCCCGCGCCCTGCACCCGCGCCTCCCTGCTGCGCCGCAGGTGGCGGCGGGGCGCCCCGCGGGGCTCCGCGCGCGAAGTCCGCGGCAGGCCGCGCGTCGGGGGCTGGTGCGAAGCCGCGTGCGGGGATCTCCCACATGTGCTCCCTCCTTTCGAAGACATCCTTGATGATCTTTCCCAGCGACATGGACGTGCGGCGATGCCTGCACGCCGGTGGAACGTTCGCGACACTAGCCCCTCGCAGCTCGCGGATCGCGGCGCGCCTGTCAACCCACTGCTGTCGCTCCTCCTCATCCCGCTGTTGCAGCCACTGGAGGGCCTGACTCGGGGGAAGGATGGTGGCACACTGTGCGAGCCTCCTGTGGTAGGCGAGCACGACATCCAGCGGCACCTGACGCGCGACGGACCGCCGGTTGCCGCGCGCGATGCACCGCGTTCGCGCCTCGACGTAATCCGTGCTGTCGCGATCCATTGCCTCTGGTTCCGCTGGCTGCGGATCCAACTGGACGACGCCTGCACGCGCCGCGCGCGCTGGAAACGCCAGCGTCGCGATGCACAGCGCGCTGTTGCGCCTGCACGCGCGTACGCCAGCATCAGTGTGTGATGCAAATTGACATACGTTGCCACGTCTCTGCGCGGTTCCGTGTCGAATTCGTTCGCTTGCTCCCCTGTGACGAGGACTAGCCCCTCCGCAATGCGCTGCCGCTTCCTCGTCATGGTCAGCTGATGCGTCAACGTCTTCACGCGGAAAACCGAATGCACCTGCGGACGCGCGCGCGAACGACCGCGCGGAGACGCGCGCAGCGCGCACAACGCCAACGCGTGCCTGCAGCAAACGCCGCGACAGCTCCTTTGAGATTCTGCTCACCAAGTGATCGCACGGCTCAGTCTTGACCCCGAACCCCAGGCGATACCTCGCGTAAAACTTGGCGCGGATGTCTTTCAGGTCACTGTTGGGCAGGAGCGCATCGAGGTCATCATCCTCGACGCCACGCTTCTTCCGCGTGTCGGAGATCGTTTCGGCCTGCCTCGCCGCGGTCCAGGCCTGGCGCAGCCGCGACGCTTGAATCCCTGGGAAAGAAAGGCCCTCGATCTTTTCGATTACCTTGGTTTCGACTTCCTGCTCCGACGTGAAGAAGTGTGTGAAATCAGCCATGCTCTCGAGGCCCGCGACTGACACCAAGTGGGTGGCCACCTTGGGGTCCAACCGGAACGCGTTGCACAAAAGCGTAAACAGCTGTTCCGCGGCCTCGCGGCCTCCCGACACAGACGGCAGCTGCAACGCCTGCCCGCCGATCGAAAGCGCCATCGCGCACGTGAGGACAAGTCGCAACGCCTCGCGCCCTCAAGATCGCTGGCACGTCTGCTCGCGCGCTGAAAGCAACGGCTTGCGCATGGCGTGCGCTGGCGTTATTGCGCGCTGCAACATGCGCTCACAAACTGCTGATGCAGCAAAATGCGCGGACATGGCCACGCCGCACCGCTTGTGCGCTCATACTGCGCTTGCGCGGCCCCAGCGCAGGCTGCTGATGCAGCACCCGCGCACGCACGACAACTCTACGATTTCCGCTCGCGTGGGTCGCGCTGGTGCAATATACGCGCGAAAAGCGACCGCGCGGACATGGCCGCGCTGCAATGCTAGTGCGTACGGCCCTGCGCCCGCGCGGCTATCGCAAGCACGGCATCCCGGGCCGCCAGTACCGACGGCTGGCACGCCGCATGTTCCAGCTCATGGGCTGCTCGGGCCAGGAACGCCGCGCGATTCTGGCACCTGCGGCATACCAGATCACCGTCGGTCAATCTTCCGACCCACGTGGGGGAAGCCAACGTGACGTCGCACGCGTTCGTCAGCTGCTTCCCGTTGACTAAGACAGAAGTCTTCTCCGCCTTTCGTCGCTTGCGTGATCTGATATGCGGAGAGCCGCTGACTTCAATGGCGACGTGATGACGCTCATTCGTGACAATCCAGCCTAGCTCGGCGGGAATGCCGATCGTTGCCCCGTCGCAAACCTTGGGCAAAGCGCACAAGCGACGCGCGCGCTCGCCATGCAACGGCGCTGGCGAGAAGACCGCTGCTGATGCGGGGTTCAGTCTGGCTGGCTGCGACGGTGGCGCTGGGTGCGCCTGCACAGCGACCGAACGCTTTGCTCGCATGACGCGGCTTCGGGCGCTATTTGCGCCGGCCTGCGGGGCGCCCGCTACCGTGTCTCCCACGGCCGATGATGGCGCGGAGTGCGCCTGAACGAAACGGCGGCGCTGCACATGCGCACATTACGCTCCCCCCCGGCGCTGCGTGCGCCTGCACCGCTGTTGTTGCTGCAGCGGGCTGCACATACGCCCGCGACGGTGACGCTGCCTGCGCCTGCGCGGTAAAGAAGCGCTCCGCGCACGACGACCCCTGGCGCTGCGCGCGCCCGCCTGCGCTGATGCTGCTGCAACAACGTCGCCCCCAAGGGCTGACGTTGGCGCTGCATGCGCTCGCGCTGCTGCTGCAGCTGCCTGCACATACGCCCGCGACGGTGACGCTGCCTGCGCCTGCGCGGCAAAGAAACGCTCCGCGCGAATTACAAAGCCCCTGGCGCCGCATGCGCCCGCCTGCGCTGCTGCTGCAACAACATCGCCCCCAAGGGGTGACGTTGGCGCTGCCTGCGCCTGCGCTGCTGCTGCCGCAGGGGCAGCTCCAACCGCTGGCGCCGCTGCTCCCGCAAGCTCCCCGGCACTCGGCTGTGCTGCCGGCTTTGCCCGCTCGACGGGCAACGCTGCGGATGACTGGCTGTCTCTTTCCTCATCGCTGCCGATCTCGCCTTCCTCTAGCGCGCGTTTACCAGCGATCCCGCGCAGGCGCTGCGCCCGCCGCGGCCGCTGCGGCGGCTGGGCAGCGCGGCGGCCCCGGCTGCGGAACTGTCGCCTCAGCGCTGCGCTCTGCTCCCCGTAATTGGACGCGGTGAACGCGCCAAACCGCCGGCGCGCCAGCTCTTTCTTTACCGCCGGCGGCAGAAACTTCGCGGGCTCGGGCGCGCCCTGTGCCGCCAGCAGCGGCATCGCGCGGCGCCGCGCGCCCGCTGCGACCTCCTGCGCGGCTGGCGTATCCCACCAAGCTTTGACCCCTTCGAATCGCAGGGGGGCTGGCAAGCTGGCCACGGCCTCGTGAAACACTTCGTGCATGTACAGACGGACGAAACCCTGCTGCTCACGTCTGGTTCCAGCGTATCGCAACGGCATCATGTTCGGGGCGCCGGTGCTTCCGCCACCATCGCGGGGCGTCCAGCCCCCGCCAACAACGCGCTCTGTCCACGGAAGCTGCACGCTTTCCGCCAACGTCGGCATGAAACGCCTCAGGCTGTACGACGTGATCAGTTTCCTCTCGAGCGGTGAATTCAGACAAAGGCCGATCTCAGACTGCAGAAACTTTGAGAAGTGCGCGAGACGCCAGAGCTGCCCCGTATCCTCGTGCGCCGCGAGGCCCCTTGGCAGGGGGGCGCCTTCGCCGGCAGCCCCTGCGCGCTTATGCCACGCGTCCCAGAGCACATCCGCTGCGCAACGCGGCTCCGCGGTCCGCACCAGGCACCAATCGAAACATCCGCCGCGCTTTCCGCGGTAACATCTGAACCAGGCCAGCGCTCTCGTCCTTTCAATCGGGTACGACCGTGACAAATGCTGGAATCTCAGCCACCCGTGGCACAGCGCGATCGCTGCAGCGGCGGGAACCTCGAGCCAACCGCGCTGCGCTGCCTGTGCGGCAAGTATCTGATGCAGGAACGATACCATGCACGGCTCGAGCACGGTCGCTTGCCGCAACTCTCCCCCCGCTTTGCTCGCGGGCCGCGCGTCTGGCTTCATCGCGTCTTCGAGCGCGAACGGCGCACCGAGATACTTCTGCAGCCACTTCAACCGATTCCACACGCGCACCCCGGAGGCTTGTTCACCGCACATATGACATATGAACTCGTCCACCATCAGTGTGCTGCCAGCAGCCTCCGCGGAGAGGGGCTCGAGCTGCCGTGCTCGGGCCCACGCCTCCCATCTCGCCCAGACGCGCAGCGCGTCCCGGACCCCCGCGCTCGCGAAGCGCGCCAGCCTCTTCGCCGCCGCGGACCCGGGTCCGCACAAGCGCTGCGCCTGGCCCTCGGGGAGCCCCCGCGCCAAGCCGTGCGCTGGGCCCCAGGACGCGGACAGCTGCACCGCTGCCCCGGCCGCGCTGGCGCGCTGCGCGGCGTCCGCCTCCTCTGTGCCGGAGGCGCTCGCCGCCGCGCGCTGCACGCCGCGCCCCCCTCTTGGCGGGCGCAAGCCAGGGAGGGCCATCGCCAGCGCGCGTGGCGGAGCGTCCGCCTTGCGCGCGGGCGGCGCTGACTGCGCCTCGCGGGCCACCCTGTGCCACGCTGCCACTCGCGGATGCCCCGCGAGCTGCCGAGCTCGCCGCCGCGCCTCCTCCTGTCCCGAGGCCGCGGCTGCCTCCACCGTGGTAAAGAAAAATGCCAGGTCGTCGACGTCCTCGATGCCTACCTCCCTGACGAAACACCAGAAGCGAGCGCGCGCGTCGACCGGCAACGCACTCCCTATGGCGGCCAATCCACATTCGCCTGCCATCGCCACCGCCAAGCAAATGGATGCGAAGCGCAAAAGACAGCAGAGAAATCCGAGAAAAATCAAATCGCAAGGCGAGCGCGGCCACCGCGGCCCGTCGCCCCCCCTTCCTCGCAGCCCCTCGGCGCGGGCAGCGAAGGGGAGGGCGCCCCCCCCCCCTCTCTTCGCCCCTGCGCCCC